>CM063503.1:44593103-44618103 GCA_032207245.1 Pardosa pseudoannulata | reverse complement strand
ACGCGCTTGCACTTTGAACCGTCATCATTTATATCTCGGTGCTTGATTTTGTTGGGTTGCTCTCCTTTTCTTTTGTGGCAGAGTACAGCAGTCATCTCTCTGATACTGGTATGGGTCCCTGGCCCTGACGTCCCATCAGAGAGGTGCTGGAGGATGCTGGTTCCATCTGGCCTGTTGTTGGCTCCCTCTGGGCTGTTGTCGGACCCATTGCCGTACAAGTGGCCTCTGATAATTATCTGCTTCAATTTTCTTCATGGTTCTGAACCATTCATCTGTCATGGTGAACCCTTGCAGTAATGCCAGTCTCCTTAAATACAGGGGCAAGCTACTGTTGAGTGCTTCGAGAATAATTTCCTCAGTCATCCCGAGTTGTGCACCTATTCTCTTTTTATGTTCGAAGTATTTAACTAAGTCTGGATAGTCCTTTAGAGTCTTGAGAAACAAATTTTCTGCCTTTGGTTTTTCGGCCTCAAAGCGATCCTTTAGTTTTTGTATAATTTCTTCCCACTCGTCACAGTTGAGGCACTCTTCAATAAAATAATTTAAAGCGGGACCGTCAAGTAGGTTTAGCAGAATACTCTTCTTTTCATCTGTGTTAACTTCATTATATTTGAAATTAAAGATTTTTATGTAAGAACTTATACTGATGTCACCTTCTCCTGTAAATCGCACTTACAGTGGGGTATTCATTTCGCGCCTCTCTCTTTGATTTTGCATGTCTCTTGGTCAAAGTATCCTCCTGCTTCTCAGCATAAATGTTCCCCCTGGGTCGTTGACCTATTTCGTTACTGTAGCCGGCTGCAATGGGGGTGTCGGGTTATCTTGCTATTTCTCCTCTGTTTTTCAGGAAATTGGGGTTTCTCCTCAGATTCCTTCCTGCTCGGCTTTCTTGTCATGTCATGGATAAAGCAGTCACTAAATAAACAGTCGTGGCTATGATTTTTCGTTCCAACTCATCCTTTATTTCTGTCGAGACATGAGACATAAGTTTATATGAAGACAAGTAAGTTGTACGAAGCACTGTAAGAGCCGATACGGCTGAGGAGAGAGGGAGATGTCTAACTTTTCTCACATGACAGCGGAATAGAGCAGGGTCTGTATTGACTGGTGCCTGAATAGAGAGTGTGTACTTCTTACTTAAAATTATAAAATCTGATCTAAGGGTTTTTTTTTTGGGGGGGGGGTTGTGTGTGACCACTTACACTTTCGAGAGCGTGTTTTGGGCGTTCTTGAATCTCTTCATTGGCCGACAGATAGCGTGGGAGAAGCCGCTTTTTGTGGCTGCAGGTGCTTTGCGTTAAGTGTAAGTTCCACCACTGCTGTTTTGGGGAACTTAAAGTTATGTGACAGTCTAGTGTCAAAATGGGATTAACTGGTTTAACTTACGACTTCTGTAACGTCAAAGGGGGATTAAAATTTCGTCTTTATGGGCCACAGGTGGCTTACATGTTTGTTAGCTATGGTCTGGTTGTTGAAGCTGCTTACTTCTCACATTTAAGGGGTCTTCTCTATTACTTTTTTATCTTCCGGAGTCTTATTCCTCGATCTGTTTTTCTATATTACACACACACACACACACACATATATATATATATATATATATATATGTATGTATGTATGAAATATAAATTCAAGTATAAATTCAAGTAAAATATTTTTACAACAGTTTTTTAAAGAATCTAATTGAATGTTAAACTGTTATCATATTAAAACTCTGTATTATAAAAAATTAATGTGATATGCTTTCAGTAAAATATATTTTTTTTTGTAGTAACCGGTGCAAGCTTTATTGTCTTCAGTGGAGCTTTAAAAAGCTCATCAGGTTTGTCAGCAAAATTTAGTATTGTTGAAGATGGACTTCTGGTACAGATTCCTCAAGAAATTATGGTTAATCTTCATATGTCTCTAAGAGAAATGAAAGATATGACTATTGAATGTGGTCAAATTAATGCAGCTGAACCAGAAGAAGTTGTCATTATTCAGTGGACCCGAGACGACAAAAAGTTTAATATAGGGTAATTCACATAAATAAAATTCTCAATATGCATATTAATTTTATTTGCAATTTTTACTGTATTGTTGAACTAATTCAATTTGATCAAGCTTAAGCATTTTAGTTCATTTATATTTATAAGATTTTTAAAGACGTTACTTGTAATGAAGATTCTAATAATTGCTGAATAATTATAGAAATATACTTATCTCTGATTTATTGTTAAATTAATATAGGTAGCAACTCATTTCTGAATTTAATCTTACTGAGGCAATTTCTTTTATATATTTGATTGCAAGGTACCATATGCTGAAAAAAATTCTAGGTAGGGTAGTTAAAAAGTTAAAAATAAATCTGAAGTTAACCTGAAGTAAAATGCTGAAATGTTATGTAGTTCATTATTACCATTTTAGATATTTTAATAAGCTAATTTCTACTTATAAAGTTCATTAAAAATATAAGTTGTGGTCTTATTATCTCTGTATAGATCACAGTGCTCTCTATCAGTTAAACCTCTATGTGGATTATAATATTTTTGGTGCCGTTGAGATTTAACAATTGTATTTTACTCTATTTAGTATTATATGGCTTCTATCTAATATTACCATTTTATAATGTTTTAAAAGTTATAATATGAATCAGAATTTATTAATTTTAATTTTCTTTGACATTTAGTATATGAGTGTGTTCTAGAGCATTTTAGTAAGTGCTCTTATTTTTAATATCACATACAGACATGCACAAAGTAATTATATTCTGTATAATAGTTTGTGGTAATATTTAAAACATACTACTTTCAAAGCAAAATTATTTCATAATGTTAAATTATATCAATTACAATGAATTTCTTAAAGAATAATTAAATATTACAAATTTATTTTGTATTATTAAATTTTTATTTAATCTTCTCATTGTTTTATTTACTCAGTGTCAGAAGTTTCATAGATGGCAGAAGTTTAGAAGGTGTTCCAAGCTTACGACTTCATACTTCTACTGATTATGCAGGAGATAATCATTTGATACGTTGGACAGAAGTATTTTTTCTGGAAGTAGATGCAAATTCCAGCAGTGTTCAGTATGTTTAATAGTTTTTTTTTAAAATTACAGCTAATAAATACTTGCCAATTGCTATCTTTTGACTGTGTATTGTGCAGATTTTAATTGTATTGTAAGATTGAATGATTTTGAGCAATAACATTTCACATACTCTTAATAGATTTTTGATCTCAAAATAATAGAAATAAATTTCTCATGAAGCCAGGAAAGATGAAATTTATGCATATAAAATAGGGATATTTTATATTATTTTTCATAAAAAGATAATGTTAATATAATTATCTCTCTGTAGTTTTATATAAATTTCTGTCTTTACACAACATAAGAGAAAATAATACCTTAATGATGTCCTATAATTGTATTTAAATATCACTGGAGAGATTATTATTGCATAATTGTACAAAATTCCTGAATTTATTTTCTGAAGTCCTAGATTTTTAAATTTTTGTTTTTTCATAAAAAAATTCAGATAAAAATATAAGTGTCCCTGTAAACCAGTCTAAATTTTGATTTTAAGATGTTAGCAATCATGAAATGGATAAATTTATGAAATAACATAGTTAACCATAAATTAATGTTTACTGAATATGAAAATTATGAGGTGCAACAAGAAAGTAAGTTTCTAGATGTTTTCTCCTTTAAAGTAAATGTAATTAGCTGTGTCAATTGCGCATGCGTAATAGATCTATGACTATCAATCATATGCCAACTTGACAGGTCCCTCCTTGTGCCAGTAGCGAGGTAGTAGTGGTCCGAAATGGATGCTCTTATTCCTTCTCCTGCTATCTGTGAGGTTTGGTAAGTGATAAAGTTCTTGAAAGCACAAAGCATTGTGCTATTTGAAATTCATTGTCAGGTCTATGGGCCGAATATCATGAGTAATCAGATGGTGCTTCACTGGTGTAGGCAGTTTTCCGAAGGTTGCCAGTGTCCATGATGAAGAGCACAGTGGGCAACCGTCCCTCATCAATGATGATTTTATTGAGCTTGTGTGGTACCACATTATGGAGAACAGTTACTTCATAATTATGGAGCTGAGCAGCCATTTTCCATAGATCGTGATCCTTGCTGAGCACCTGCTGTTCAAAAAATTATGTGCCAGGTGGGTGCTGAAAAACCTGACACCCAAACACAAAATTCAACCCTTAGAAGCAGCACTGACATGAGTTCCTTTACAGGATCGTCACGGACAGTGAGACTTGGATTTTGCACTTCACCCCTGGAAATCAAACAGCAGTCAATAATGTATTGGTGACATAGTAGATTTCCGGTCAGGATGAAATTCAAAAAGACACTGTCTGTACGAAAAGTGATGTGCACGGTGTTCTGGGACAGGAAGAGCATTATGCTCATTGACTTCCTTACACATGTTGAAACAGTAAATGTTGACTGTTAATGTAAAACACTTCAGAAATTGCAATGTGTCATTCAAAAAGAGAGGTGTGGAATGCTTACTGCAGGTGTTATGCTCCTCCATGACAATGCTAGTCCATATACTGCTCGGCACACAGCAGTTGTTTTGACAGAATTTGGCAGGGAGTTGTTTGATCATCCATACTATAGCCCTGATCTTACTCCCAATAATTTTAATGTTTTCTTGCACCTCAAGAAATTTCTGTCCTCTGGTGAGCATTTTGGCAATAACAAAATGTTGTCTGTCACACACTGGTCCCATTCACAGGCTTCAGAGTTCTACAACAGAAGGATACAAAAGGTGATCAATCGATATAAGAAGTGTTTCAATTCTAGTGGTGACTATGCTGAAAAATAGCTAAAATGTTACTGTACTTGTTGCCCATAAATATGTTCCTGAAAGTGTATTTTTTTTTTTAAATAAGGAAACTTACTTTTTGGATGCTCCTCGTATAAATTTTGCTATGCTTATGAAATGGAAATGAAAATATGTGTATACTTGCATGTATAATAAGGTTCTACTCTGAATTAATGAAATTGTTAAATTTTGTCCAATAGTAATTATGATTTTTGAAGTGGTCTCACAATTATCCCCTGATATGGCAAAGTGTATATTACAATATATGTATATGTATAAGTATTCCAGCAGTGTTTAATATGACACTTCTTTCAGTTATACTCTGCAGTTAATACTTTCAGTTTGAAAAATTGTAAAATTTTCAGATATAGATTGTTGGCAGTATACAAATCAAATTTATTATATTGAATCAAACATAATGTTTATACTCAGTTTTTAATTCTTGAATAGGCATGAATTGGTGGATCCATGTCGTCTTGCTGAGACTGTAGCTCAGTCATGTTGTATGGCTCTGGTTCCTTTTCTAGATCAGCTTGCTGAGACAGAATTGACCAAAATAGGTTTGAGAGTAACTTTAGATGCCGATAGAGACAGGGTTTGTATATTTGTATATTCATTTATTGATTTAATTTTAATCGTTCATATTGTAATGCTGGGTGTCTACTATAATGAAATGCCACAAAATGGGAAAATAGTTATAAGAGTCATGAAAAGTCGCATAATTTTAACTAAAGGTTAAGAGTTTTTTTCAATTAAAAATTCTTTTTATCAATATATTGGGAATAAAAATTGACTTCTAACTGTTAGCAAAGTACAAGGATAAATTTTTGCATGCTTTGTGATGCTGCCTTGAAGGAGATACAACAGTTCCCATAGGGAATGTAGCATAGGGAAATGCATACATTCTTCCTCAATATGAGAATGAATGCTCAATAGGAAAAAAAAAAACTTCATGCTTTTCTTTGCCTCTGGTCATGTTGTCCTACTTTTGTCTTTTAGATGGAGTTAGTCGAAAATATACCCCTGTTCATCAGAAAATAAGGCTTCAATAGTTTAGATAATAAAATGTCTTCAATGTCATTCCAGAGTAGCCAGAGGACCAGAAATGTCGGGACATATATCCCCAAGCTGGGAAATTTTTATTTTACTTCCTATCCTGCACAATTTTCTGTGTTACTAATTTTTTTATTAGCAGAGAGAAATTCATTTGTGACCAATGAAAAACGGGCATTAACTCGCGAGTTATTCATTCAATAAAGAGGATAAAAAATAAAACCTTCTCTAAGATGGAATCTTTATTGCTGTTGTAGTATAAAGTGTCAAGGAAAATAGGCCAACTTTTCAGAAGATTAACTATGTACCCTATCGTTGCTCAGTGTACCTCAAATAATGTGTCATTTCTCTCCTGAGCAGGTAGGATCACATGATGGCCGCTGATTTAGTAGATGTGAGAAGTTTTAAATAGTCTTAAGAATAAAATTTTCTTAAGAGGGAAGATCTTCCAAATTTCTCACACTGATAACAAACTATGGTAACTTTTAACCAAAAGAATAAATGAAAAGAATTGTATAAATAAAGCACCTAAAAAGCGATTATTAAACGAAAAACACAAAAAATCTACAATTTTAAAGCATTTTTAAAATTAATTTTTTGGTCCAAACACAAATAATATAGCCTATCACAGAATAAATATTTGTGCTGTTTTTATGAAAAAAATTGTTATTTAATGTTGATGTTAAAATTTGAATTATTTTCTTAAGAAGGAAATGTTGGAAATTGAATTTTAAAAAACATTACACTTTAAAGAGTAAAACATGCACTTTTCTGAGGCATAATACTTGATTGTACATGATAAAGAGACAGGGTGGTTAAAAAAATTATATAATCTGAGAAAATACATTGAAGTAAACATTAAATGAATAAAATACAAAATCATTTTCATAAAAAATGCTATACTGTGTAAGATACCTCCTATAACTAATAGAGGCATACTAATATTGCAACATCATGAAGTTTATATACATTAGTATATATGATAGGGATAAATATTGGAATTTTGTAAGAATTGAATATGCATAGCAAACTGGTAAAAACAGTTTATATAAATATTTACTCTCTAAGTTTCATTGAAATAACCGATAGTTGAAACTACTGTTAATAAATGACAAATCTCATTTTTTCAGTTTTCAAGTAATATCTTCTTAACTAATTGTAATTACAGAATTTTAAATGATCAAAATGGAGTTTTTGGACTATTTCCCAAATAGATATGGCATTGCTCTTTGGTACTAGAGTTTGTGCTTTTCAAATCCTTTTGTTCATATGGTTGTTCATAGCCATTTGGTATTGGTTTTAAGCAGTAGGTCCTAATTTCAGTAGCCGTTGTGTAGAAGAGTAGACTAGTGCTCTAAACCAAACCCCATCTTTTAGTATTTTTTATGCATTTCTGCATTCAGTTGTTTGTGGGAATATAGTCTACCATACATACATGATTATACATGTTTGCACTCTTAATTTTAATAGTATAGATACACGTATACACCAGCAAGTATCTAAATATTTCTGATTGACTTTGGAAAAATTGGGCTTTAAATTAAAATTTTTTATTATTATAGGTATCTCTTTTCTCTCTCTTTTTTTTTTTAATCTTTAGTCTATATTTATCGTAGAGATAAACAACAGGATTGCCATGTCAAATAAATGCTATCATGGCCTTAAAAAACCAATTAAAATCTCGATTTATAAGTTAAAAAACAAAATTAACATCTCTAAAACTCTACTTCGACCTTTTCTGCTCTATAGAAGTAAATGCTGGGCAATAACCAAATTGCATGAAAATAAATTGCTGACTTTTGAACGGAAAATCTCTAGAAAAATATTTGGTGCAGTTCAAGAGAATAATTTTTGGAGATCCTTATTCAATTTTGAAATTTATTAAAAAGAAAATTAACCTTATGGTGTTAAAGCCATAAAAATCAATAGACTGCGATGGCTTAGACACCTATTCTGACTTGATGACATAAACCCAGTAAAACAGCTCACTTTCACTAATCCCATGGGGCAGAGGAAATGAAGAAGATCACCAATAAGGTGGCTTGACTCAGTAGAGAGGGACTTAACTACTGTCAGAAAGGGAAACTGGAGGAGTCTTGCAGCAGATAGGAACAGCTGGATAAAACTGCTTGGGACAGCCTTGGCCTGTAACAGGCTGTAGTGCTTTAAAAGAAAGAAATCTATATATTTAATGTTTTGCTACTGTTAAAATCATTTTAATTTTTTTTGTTGTTGGTTAATCAGAACATACATAAAAGGAAGAAAACAAATTATTGCTGTAATTCAGATAAAAATATTTTTCATAATTCATTTTTTCAATTTCCTTGTTTAAGAAATTTTATAATCTTAGTCCCTTAAAATTAAGTGTAAACTTAAACATAACATACTTAATCTTGTTCTGCTGTGTATGTATAATATGTATATATGTATAATATATATATGTATCTATGTATATGTATGTATATATATGTATACATGCATGCGTGCATGTATGTAAATATGAACATTTTAAATGTTTGAATGGAAATTTAAAAAAAAATTTAAAGTATATTTAAGAAATTTCTAGTTAAATAGGTTTATGCAGGTATGGGCAGTGAGAATATCTCTTTTTTATGAAACAGGATATTAAATTTAGGCAGTATAAATGGTACAGCTATCAGTATGAAAATTCTAGCATTGAACTTACTGTATGTTCATTGAAGAAGTTACAAATTGACTGAATTTTATATATTTGAGGAAGGAAATATTTTTTCCAAACTAAAAGTATGTATAATTTGTGTTACAGTCTGTGAAACTTATATGCATAAATGATGTAACATTAAATTCTAATTCAGTGTCCTTTTCAATACAATTTGTTGAGGATATTTTTCTTGCTACTTTTATACTTTACTCCCTATAGAAATATATATCCCAAACTACTTATATGCTTCTACTGAATGCATATGTTTATGTAATTTGATTATATTTAGGAGATGGTAATTCCAATTCATATGCTGTTATCGCTATGATTAGGCAAAGTTTAAAGGTTTTTTGTTGAATGTTATTAAAAAACTAATGGAAAAATATTAAATTTTGTAATAAAAAAAATTGAAAAACTGAAGTAAAATTATAGTGATCAATTATTAGAGAGGGAAAAATTCCATTCTTCACTAAAGTTATTATTCTTTATAGGTGGAGTATGATATAGGATCTCGTGGAAGACCACTTCCTGCAACATATATGAATGCTTTAGACAGTGCACTGATCCCTGTAATCTTAAGGCTCTCAGGTTCAGCTCAGAGTGAACCAGTTGCATTTGAGCTTATTTTCTATGTATTAATAAAGTAAGGCTGGCAGATTATCATGTTAATTCTGCACTCTAAACTCATGCTCGACTATCTTCCTGTACAGAACATTATTGACTGTATGTTATACATATGCATATGTTTATATATGTATATAAATATATAAATATATCACATGCATAATTTTATATTTGTTAGTCATTGAATTTAAGACTATTTCCTACTGATAAAGTGTAAAGTACCCACACAAGGAGTTCAAGATATGCTCTAATGATCTTGCCTTTTGTATAGTTATTGTGAACATCAAAATAAATTAAACTGAAAGTGATAACTAATTCATTGGTAAATGGAAATGTCTTGTAAAGATTGTGTGTATTTGTATGATCAATAAGATTCAACTTTATTTAAACCAGGAGAGACATTCTGGCCTAGTCATCAAACTTTTCTATTGACAGTGTCAGATTTAAAGCCAGAATATTTCTGTTAGTTTTGAAGGAGTAAAAATGATTGTGCAAGTATTTGTGATAATTTTTTTCTGTTTGTAAAAAAGTAAGGGCACTGTAACATTCCACTGGTTTACTATTAAGCCTGTAATTGGTGAGTAGATTTTGGCTTCCATATGTAAAGTATAATTCTATTTGAGTGTAACCAAGAACTTATGAAATCTTTTTTCATCTATGCAAAGGTGGGATTTGGGGAAAGCTTTTCTATCCTATTCCCCGTATTCTGTTTCAATTACTAATACATCATAATTGATGTTTTTACCTGTTTTCAGCTACAATATCTGTAGGAACTTACTTTTGTTTAATTTTGAAATTAACATTCCATTTCTAATTGATTATTAGAATTCATGCACATTTCAATTGTCTAGCCTACCTAGCATGCATTTAAATACAAATAAATGCCTTTTTATGTGTCATCACCATATATGAAGTGTATAATATGTAGCAGTTTTGAGTCCTTTATTTATCTAGTTTTTGAGGAATATACCATTTTTAAACATTGTTTAATAAGTCTTAACATTTTATCTGAATTATAAATTTTAAGCATATCTAAGATTCATTGTCTTGTTATCAAAATATTTTGTAATTGTAATGTCACCTATAATCCAGTTTGAACAGTTATTGCTCTAATATTGCATGAATTTCTATTAATTCATTTTTACTTTATCAGGAAACTTAACTAAAATAAATTTCATTTAATAAATTTACCTTATTCTTATGAACTTGTGCTAAATATGTGACTTTCTCTAACTTCTAAGAGGTGGATGTTTAAGTTATTTTATTTTTACATTATTTTAGACATATAATTCTATTATACTTATAAAATTCATTTTAAAGTTGTTTAAACTTAAAAAAATTTCAGTAGAATGTGTCCTTAAAAAATTAATGTAATATTGATTCATAAATTTATAGCTAGTATTATTACATTTGAATTAAATGTAAATGGTTAAGTATACTAAATCTAGATCATTAAAGTTATCACATTGAAATTTGGAGGCTTTTGCTGTAGATATTAACTGGAGGAAATGTATTGATTTTTTTGTAAGTGCTTTTTCATATGCCTTTCCGTCCATTTGTAATTATAAGGGAGGGAGGGGAATTTAAAAGCTAGGAAATTTATGTATTAAAATGAGTGAAGAATGTTTATAACTGTGAACGTGTATTTATAGGCAACTCTTGAATGTTAATGTTTTTTTTAATACAGATAATTTCTGTATTATTATGCAGATGTACAGATTTGTTTCTTCTAAATATTTTAACTGGTAGTTATAAAATAAATTTAAATGATCACTTTAATTCTCAAGTCACTTAAACTTCTTTAGTATTATCACATGTAGATGTTTTCATGATTTTACTTTATTAGCTTGCTGAGATAATGTAGTGTGTATAAGGTTAATTAATTTTTCATAAGTGCTTTTTACTCCAAGTGCCTATATTATTCCATATTGGAAATAGCTGATTATATTCTGTTATTTTTTATGAAGCATGTTGTTATTGCTTGATTTATGCAAATAATTGATTATGTTGTAAGTCATAAATGAAGAAATGGTTGAAAAATGTGCAATATGTAAGTTTTAACTACTACCACAAAGTTTAAAATTATCAGTGTTTTTTTTCTCAATAAGTATAGCACAATTATATACCTTTGTAATGGCAATCTTGCAATTCATATTATATGCTTATAAAATATATTTACATTTAAACCATGTACTACTTGTTTTACTTCAGTTATTATTTGTTATTACTTTTATTTTACAATTCAGTTTTTGGCTTCTTTATTTTATTAACTGATGCAATTTAATGCTCTGTTAAAAGGCTGTTAGTAACAGGTAAATTTTAACAGTTCCATCAACACCAATGCTTTCAGTAGGAATAAAACTTTTTCCAACATATTTGAATGAATTCTGTATTCCATATATATGTTAATCAAGGTCACTCTGCATATCTCCTAGGCACCTTTTATGAATTATCAGTAAAAATTATGGTTTTGAATTTTAATTTTACAGACTTATGGATAGACCAAGAATTTTTATGGTTTTTGGTACTGTGAGTACCAATAAGTATGATCACAGTCAAATAAACACTGTAATGATCTTTCTCTACTTTTATCTGATAGATATTCTGTTTGAAATAAATTAATTTTGTGTTTTTCTAAAATCAAATTTAACTTTTAAAAATTGACAGTAAAACGTTTAGCAAAATCAGTTTGACTTTTAGTGGCACAAGTAGCTATTATTAGTAAGTTTATTGTATTTTTTTCTGTCTTAGGAAAATTGTAATTAATGAATTTTTTTAGGAATTCATTATATATAATAAAATATTAACTAACTGTTTCAATTGAAAATAATATACTAGCTATATTTTTTCAGTTGAAAAAAATAGCTAATATATTTTATTACATATAAAGAATGCATAAAAATTTCATTAATTAAAATTTTCATGGAAAAGAAAAAATCCAATAAATATTTATTAATAGTATTGACTTGTTCCACTAAGAGTCAAAAAATAAAAGTTATGTATGCCAGTTTTTAAAAGTTGGCAGGTATATCTTAATAAATTTGCTCAAATGTGTTTATCAATAGAACTGCAGACATTAATAAAGATTTATCATTACTTAGTGAATAGCTGTGGATAAATAACGAGAAATTTCTGGGGATTGTGATTATAATTATTGTTTGTTGAATTGGTAAGTGAAACTCTAAAGTAACTCAATATGCATGCATGCTTATATATTCATTCATTTATGCACATACACATGTGCATATATGCATGCATGCATACATATATGTGCATGTATATAGTTACATAAACCCACATAGATACTCACCATAAAATGTATTTAACTCTTTCTAATTTTATACAAGAAAATATTAATTTCAGAAAATATCTTTAAGTTTTGAAAAAGGGGGTGGTGAAATTTATAATATTCATAAAGTTTGTTTAGGTATTAAAAAAAACAAAAACAGGATATAGATGAAAAAGGTAAGTATATTGGATTTGTGCCCTGGCCAAAGTCATCCAGATCTAATCCTTGATGAAAAAAGGTAACTGACCATAACTAATTAACATAGTCTAGCAAGATCACTGTTAACATGTACATTTTTGCACATTTTTGTCTTTGTACAGTGGTGTCAATTTTTTGGGATCAGCAAAACTATTTAAGTCAATATTCACTACTTTTCTTTTTATTTGTTAGAATAAATTAAATGTTAGTCTCCCCTTTGTTATATGGTTATGTATAAAATTCATATTTTTATATCTATTATAGCCAAGAATAATATAAATGATAAAATTTATGTTGAGAATCCTCTTCCAACTTCTACTCATTCAGCCATTGTTTGGCCTCACATAAAAAAAATCATTGGGGATTTTTTTTTTATGAATAGTTTTTGCTTTTTCAAGATTTTTCTAGAGAAAATATTTTTATGAAAACAAAATTTTTGTAATGTATTATTAAATGAAAGTATGTACTTTTTTGTTGTAAAAATTTATTTTTAGTTATAAATCTAGTATATATTTAAATGTGAGTTGTCCAATTTTATCAGATTATGTCATCTGCACTTTAATTCTGTCAGAACTCTTTCAGAAATTACATTTGTTAATTCTCTTTACTAAATTATGAAGGTAAGGTGTACAACAACTTGTCTACTTGTTCAAATTTTGAATTAAGATTTATAATGCTGAATAATCTTTTAGAATAATTGATCTCCCATTTTCAGGCCAAAAAATTTTATTTGAAAGTTTCATTGATCGGATATTTTAAATTAAATATAGAAAATTGCTAAGTATTCTTATATGTTGGTCAAATGTTACTTATAAATATACTTACAAATGGATGAAAATTATTTTATAAATAATATTTTCGTTAATTTTTAATGTATCTCTAAATAAAATTCTACTGCATTCAGTTAATTATTTTAATGTTAAATTTACTATTCTTTTGCTTTGTAATAAGCACTGACTATATTAATTATGGCATTACTCTTTACTATTTTCTGTAGTTTACAATTATATTCTAAATTTCTGATACTGACAGCCTTTATAATGTAATGTATTATATCAGTATTTTCTAGATGAGTAAATTGTGAAGTTAATAAACTCTTTTAATGGCATTTTATAAGTTCTTAATTTTACAGATTTTATTTAAGTGCACTGATCAAAGCATTGCAATAAAGCAAATGTTCTATGATTTCTGTGTGTTCAAGAGTATTTATGTATATATTTGGTGATAAACATACACACAGATATAACCATGTGGAGCTTGTATTGTATGTGCCTAAATACTCTATTTTTGTTCATATAATTTCTGTATACTATTGTTTATATTTTATGTTTATTCCTTATTGAAGAAATAGTAATATATAAGAACTAGAATAAAGAGAAATATTCCAAACAGTCTTCAAAAAGAAAGAAACACGAGTGACATTCAAAATTTATCGTTTAAAATGAATTCTTTCATCAGGAGCTGTGTGTGTATGTTCATCATTCTGTAATGCTCCTCCTTAAACTCACTTCACTTCGCTCAACTTGTGACATATCTTCTAAGTTGCCAACGAAGATGAGTGGATGTTTATATATTTTTGTCTCCTGATAAAGTCACTTTTTTTAAACCATTGATGCATACTTTAAAATATTCTTGTGCGATTTCAAAATTTAATTTTAAATTTCTCTTTTTTTTCTGTTTTGATACTTTAGTGCAAATTTTTTACTTTGAATGTTTTCTTTAATTTACTCCCATTCAACAAACTAATAAGCAATAGAAATTTCATTGGTGTACAATTTATAGAAAGGAATTAATAATAACTAAGCATCTATAATATTTTTCTGCATATATTTATATAATATGTATTGCTAAGTTGTTTATTTTTCTGCTTTTTTGAAAATTGTAATAATTTTTTTTTTTTTTTTTTTTGCATGTGCTTGTATTGTTTCATATAATCTTTATTTTTGTATGTAAAGAGTATTTCTTTAAAAGTAATTTTTTCTACTTATGGATTTTTTTTCCTTGAAAGAGCATGAAAAAGAAAAATGATTTTGTAAAATCCCGAGACAAATGAAATTTTCTGTAGTTAAGATAGTATTAAACTTTATTCTAGGTTGTTGATCATTATAATTTAAGCTGTTTGTTTACTATCCTAAAAATATCTTTTATTATTTTCTATTCTTATTAAAGTCTCACTTGATTAAACAAATATTTACTACATTAACTAGTTATAATTTTTTTAGTTTATAAACAGTTTATATTTTCATTTTAACAGTTTGTGTTATTGAAGTTAAGACAATTTCTCTTTTATTAAATGTACAAATTAAATTCCTTAGAAGCAGTTCCTTTATACATTTTTCAAAATCAGTTAGAAAGATCCCTATTCTATATGATTTCGTGTGTTCACTTACAGAGCATTTAAAATTACATTCAAGTAATTTGCTTTTTCTCTTTACATGCACCTATAATAACATTCATGAACTTCAACAGGTTATTAAATGGTAAAGATTGTGGTTAATGAACTAAAAGAAGTTAATACTTTGTGTGTTACATGCACAATATCAAGTCCTTTGCACACTGTGCATGACATGTGCAATATTGAAAGTTGTACTGATATATCACAATATGAGCTTTTTTTTCACTGATAGAATTAAGAATGATTTTGAGATGTGTTCATTATTTTATTTCATACATTTTTAAGTCAGTTCTTTTCATTCTTTCTCTCTCATGCCTTCTATTTAGTTTACATAACATTCATTCTTTCTTTTAAAACCATTTATTATTTAAATCACCTGTGTATCATTTTTTTTATTATGTAGTGTTACCTGATTAATAAAAAAAGAAGAAATATGGCTGTACTGTCAGTGATTTACTAGTAGTGTTTTTATGAAAAGCACATTATATATCTCCTGTATTTTGAAACCTAAATTCAGCTGATATTCAATGCTATGTAGCAGCAGTTTTCTAAATTATTTTACCTAAATTATAGTTAATGTTATATTTTTGTAGTGTTATCCTTGTTATCCTGATGTATTAAAGTTTTACATTACTAAAAGTGGCTTTTTATTGAAATTAAATTTTTTAAACTGTTACTTTGATTGCAGATTAAAGGGAAGTGCATATAATTTCATTCATAGAAAGTTAAATATTTGTCATTTGTTGGAGCTGCTAATCTCACATTATTCAACCCCTTCTTGATTGATTCTCTTTCAAATTTCTTATTGAAAAAATAAATTCTTATTATTGCTGAAATATAATATAAGGTGAAGATGTTCCAGTGCATCATATGAGGTGCAAAGGTCAACATATCACTTTTAACGCTACATCAATTATTATTTTATTTGTATAAAAAACTTTAAACTTTTCTTATTAACAGTACAGTTGTTTCTTTCTGATTTCCTAAAAGTTTATTAGTTTGGTGGAAAAACTCTCAAGTTTAATAAATGCGTATGTCCCTTTAAACTGTAAATACATAACTATCTTCTTAATGCTTTTGATGTGAATTGATTATTTCACAAGACAAGGGTAGAAACAAGCAGCTACAAGTGATAATATTCATGGTTTTTGCGCACCTGGAAAGTCAGGGAAAATCCTGGATTAAGACAATGGATTAATTTTGTCATGGAAAGTCATGATTTTTCAAGCAAAACGAGTAAAAGTCATGGATCCGCTAAACTACCGATTAAAAAATGCATTGAATTGTTTAATTCTATTTTTACTTGTCATTTGACTGAAGTTACTGAGTTTGGTATTTATGTATTATCATATTGACCCCATTGCCGAGTAAAATTTGTTTGCCAAGGAAACTCAAAGCAAGAAAGCTTAATGGGTGGGTAAATGTATATTATTCTGGTTTTTTTTTTTCTTAAATTGTAGATTAAAATTTTATTAATATAATAATTATTTTTTAATAAAAATTAGTTAAGATTTTTGCACAAAATATAAGTTTATCTCTAGGGATATTGTATATAAACATTATAGGTTTATATTTGGCTATTATTCATGGTCACTTGAATAATACCAAGTACCCTGAATTCAAATTGGAAACATTTTGATTGAAAAATTGCTATATGATTAAACTTAGGTATGTAGATACAACAATTTATTTTTATGTATGTGAGTTTATAGTTTTTTTATGACAAAATTCCTGTAATTTCTCTAAAAGCATATGTTTTATTTGTATGTACATCAGAAGTTTTATTCATATATACTTTTAACGAAAGCTTTTTAAAGTCATGGAAAATGATCTGCTAAATCAGGGAAAGTCATGAAAAGTCATGGATTTGAAAAATTTTATTTTGGCAGATACCCTGAATTTTGCACTTGAAAATTTGGAAAAGATCGTAGAGCTGTGGAGTTTTGCGTCACACCAAGTACCCATCTCCATGTAAAGGTTTAAGCAGTGAAATGTGAAAGAAAAGGTCTAAACTCATAATATTAATACTAAGTTAGTTTTTTCTGTATAGAGTAAGGTTGTAAAAAAAAAAAAGAAACTCCAAACAATTACAGCAGTTGAAGAAATGCAAATATAATTTCTCTCTCTCTCTCTCTCTCTTTTTTTTAATGCTCTTACCCCTTGTTGAAAAAAATTTAACATTCCTTTAGTTGCTCATACGGAAAAATAAAATGATTTTCCAATTATGGGCATACAGTACAAGAGAACAAATAACTTCATAGTGTGTTAAAAGTCATTTTCAAAGGTGATAATATTAATTTAAGTATGATACCTTCAATTTGACTGTGAAGTTTAAAAATGGGGATTATGAAACCTCCCTGTTAAGTTCAGCCTCGAACCAGGATTAATGTGGGTTGACACTGTAAAATATAGTGCAGTTTTCCTCATATTCTGTATGTGGCAGTGGAGGCAATGAAATAAGAGGAAAAAAAAATTATAGCCATTTAACTTGCTTGCCTTACTCTACCTTATGTTCTGAAATGAATGTTCA
The DNA here is from genome assembly GCA_032207245.1 of Pardosa pseudoannulata. Taxonomy (NCBI): domain Eukaryota; kingdom Metazoa; phylum Arthropoda; class Arachnida; order Araneae; family Lycosidae; genus Pardosa; species Pardosa pseudoannulata. The sequence continues at coordinate 44,600,514 of CM063503.1, read as the reverse complement.
AAGATATTTTTGTCAGTTAATTTTCTGTTTGATTCACTTGTGGTTATATATGTAATAACTTGTTCATTGATTTCAAGTTTACCCTGCAATGCACCCCATTTTTACATTGACATAAAAAATGAAAAAACCACCTGATGCTATATTTATCAAATCCGTTGCTGTGATGTATATAAGATAAAGTTTGCATGAAAAGTATGATTGAAGATATGTAAAATGTTTTTGAAAATGGTCATACAACCTTCCCGTGAAAACAGACTTAAGTTTCTTGACCATGAAAGTGTAAAAAACACATTCAAATAATTTATTGCTAATTATTTTATTGCTAATTCCCCCCACCCCCCCAAAGAAAATTCCTGGTTATGAGTATTAAAGGTGTATTAGTTTTTAATATAAATTCTAACATATCACCCTTTTTCAAAATTCAGTAATGGAAATACAAATAAATAGAAGTGTTCTCTAGGTATGTACTGTTGCATCATTTCTTTGTTCATTTTTTAAAAATTATTTTTTCAATTCGTTACAACGACCATATGATGTTGGTCCCACATGGGGTCGTTATACCGAGGTTCTTCTGTAGTACCTTTTATCTTTACGTATTCTTTTAAATCCCCCCCTCTTTTAAATCTCTCTCTCATAACACTTTTGATCATTTGTCCAAACAATTTTTATATACTTAGTGTGCATGTAATGGGTAGAAATCTTTAAAATTCATGACTCGCGAAATTCGCGGTTTTTAAAGATCCTGCCCACATAAAAAATCTTCTAATTCTATTCGAGAAATTTAGACCGACTTAAAGAACAGTAAATTTTAAGTCATTTCAATTTATTTCTATTTCTGTGGGAAACATTTTAAATGCTGTAAGCATAAAATAGTGAATATTCAAACACGTGAAAATTTGTATATCTTATTAAAATAGTAAATTGAATTACATTTCGCTATTAGCTGTAATTATTAAAGCATTAATATCATAGCTAAAAATATGTAGATTTTATGGCACATTATTTTGTTTAAAATTTCAATATGTAAGAAATGTGCTTCAGTTTTTAACGTGCACGGCTTTTAGAAATTAGTTCTTTTTCTTTTCACTCACGAATTTTTTCTATTTACCCCCCAATTTTTTTTCTTTTGCTATCCAAAAAATTAAGATTGTTATTCAATAATCTTGAGGGTTTATTTAGATATCTAACTTAACTTTAAATAATTTAAAAAGTAAATGTTAATAACACTAATTAATAAACGATGGGAATTTTAATTGGTAACTTGATGTTTTCATGATCAGAGTAAACATGAAATATATTGCATAGGACAATGCTTTGTCACTGGGCTATACTTGTACACTGACTTTGGAATGATTTGGATTGAGAAGGAATGATTTTGATGAATTCATTTTTTCAGGTGAGCATAGCGTTGAATCATAAGATGCTAACGTCTTATGATTTGACAATGGGATAGCATTATTCTCTGATGTGACAAACTGAAAAATTTATTAAAGTGTTTTCAAACAATAATAAAAGTAAACGTTAAAGGGAGATGTAAGGATGATTTTATTTTATTGTTAAATTATAAAAAAAATTGTCAGTTTTGTCATACTTGCTGATGAAAGTGACACATATTTGCTTTAGCCCAAGGAGGGTAAATTTATGGCTTCCCAGAAGGTTCCATCTAGTCCACCGCAACTTTAAAAAAAATGATTTTCATATAAATTACAATAAGGAAAATGAGATTCTACAATTCAAGTGTAGTACTAATCAGTTTCTACTCTGGTTTAATTATAAATACTAAAGGACAAAAATAAAGCCGCACTTGTATATTATCTTTTTCTCTTTCAGCAACCGCTAATTTTATTTTTTATAATGGAAATTTTTGAACAAATTTTAGAACTAAATTTTCCGAGTCAAACTTAGAATTTTTCAAAACCAGATTGCGGTAATTAAAAAAATTGTAATTTTAATGGTATTTGAAAAATTACAAGAGTAAAACAATCTATTTCAATCTGACGAAATAAAACTAATTCGATAATTAAAAGGTGAGCGACTGAACGAAAATTGTATTCTTTAAAGAGTGAAGCCTTCTCCTACATTTTTGGTATAACGGAGCATAAAGTTTCAAAGAGATGGGCAAATTTTAATTCGTCAAAAACCTGCTGATTCTCAAAGTGAAATAATTCGTAATATTCAGCAAGTGTTTTGAGACGATAACACGGGGTTAACACAAATCAATGAAAGGTTCAACTGATTCGAGAGTGACCAGTTTTCTGGAAGATCGCAAACCTCTTGTAATGCAGCTGTTGTTGAAAGGGTGGACAATCTGGTTAAAGGAGATAGTCTTTTATCCAGAAATTGCCGAAGCTGGAATCGGTCAATATTCCACCCATGTATTTTGTGTTATGATTTGAATATGAGTGGAGCATAGTGGCTGCGAAATTCGGGCCAAAACTACTGTCGGCAGATCTCTCCTCCTCCGTCTTGAGGTGCAGCATAGAATCTGGAGACTACCAACACTAATCCTGAGTATGGATATGGTATTGAGGAAAGATATGATTCCTTGTGACTTCTGGTTGTTTTCGAAATTGAAAACCAATGATATTGAAAGTATCCTGTTGTTGTGAGCAGAGAAATAGATAATGCAGAACGCGACGATGAAGATGAACACCATTCCAAAACAAGCCTTCCAGAAGTGCTACCGGCTCTGGAAAAATCTGTGGGCTAAGTGTGGGGAGGTGCAAGAGGCTTACTTTGAAGGAGATTAGGGTCTCAATCCCCTCACATAAGTAATATTTTTTCCCGGTAAAAGACTGATACTTTTTGACTGTCCTCGTATTTCAATCTCAAAGTGTCTAATAAAATCAAAGTTAATTCAGAGTCCTGTGCTCTTAAAGAAGATTAGACCTGTAAATATTTTTACAGGTTGTTAAATTTTTGGAATAAATTATATTGGCTCACTAAATTCTTTTTTGTTTTTTGGCTCGGTCCGAAAAAAAGTTTGCCCATATTCCTGTTTTAGTCCATATAACCATTTCAGGATCATGCTGTGTAGTTTTTTTATTTAAATTTTTTTTTTTTTTACGGACAGGTCCAATCAAGTTTTCTGAAAGGATTAAATTATTATTATGAACAAAAAATGATTATCACTGTAATCATGTTCAAATCATATTGAGTAGATAAGGAAATCTGTAGGAACAAAGAAAATATCATTTCAGGTAGGTTTATCGTTCGAGAAATCCGGTAAATTTATGATTCACCATTTGCAAAAGCACCTTGATTGTAGAGTGCTTATGTATCAAGAAATAAAACATTCTTAAACAAACAACTTAATAACTTGCATATTTGCCGTTACATAAATGGTTGGGAAATATGCAGTGTGCTATTGGAGTTTCACGATGTCTCTCTCTCTCTCTATATATATATATTCACTGTAATACTTCTGTATGATATCAAGTCTTAAGTTCCAACTGATGGTAGAGATTCACACATACACACGCACACAGTTTTATGTCGAAAGTTTCAGTAAATGTATAAAACAATTTGGAGAAAGACATTGAAATCAAAACAATAGATAGAAATAAAAAAAATAAAATTTTGAATAGGTATGCGATTAAAAAAATTATATTTAAAATGGACGATTTTTATTTACTGTAAATTCCAAAATTTTGGGGTGAATATTGGGAATGGGGGACCTTAGCCCATTGGGTCCTACCTCTGATTACGTCCCTGAAACCAACCAACCCCCGAAAAAACTAGGATATCGTTCTATGCTTTAAGTTTACGTTTTACAAAGCTTCTGTACTTTTAATTTAGTTATGGGCATTAAATATAATACAAATATCAAGCTTTTATTTTTTTATCTGAAGATTGGTGGTATTGCTAACTACTGATGTCTTTTTAAAGTAAAATCATTCATCTTTTCAGGAGTGCCGTCAAAATCTCAACTTAAACAGTTTAGGTTTTATAAAGCATAAAAGAGAAGTCCCATATGTGGACCTTAGAACTGAAGAAGTTAAATGAAGTTATGATGTGACACTACATTTTCTTCTTCAATCATGGAAACTATCACATTATATTGCTAATAAAAAGATGAGAAAATTTCTGATCCCTTAGAGAAATGTCTTAAACGTTTTTTATATACACAACGTAAACAAACAAAAGAGATACTTCTAAAAACATTGAGGTTTTTACAAAATTCTTAAAGTCTAAAGTTAAAAAAAAATTTGTTTTTGTCTTTGGTACTTAAAGATAATGCCAAAGTCTTGATTTACTGTTAAATTTTATATTAAAATATTCTCTCCCCTCCCCCTGTAAGTTTTTTACCTAAGAATAGCATAATGCTGTCTGGATTTTCGATTTATTACAGAAAATCTTTGACTGTGAAAATTAAAATTTTTTTGATGGATGATATTCTTGGTAACTTTACATTTATCGTTGTTATACTTAACCCTCCGAGTGGAACACACCGATTAAAAAAAGTCTCCAAAAATACGCTAAAGGTTTATTGTGTCAATGGCCAAAGCGTTTTACGATTTTTCCTTCACCCTTTGTCGACTAGAATGGAATACGGGAAACCCACCCTCGTTACTGTCCCTTTACTTAAGGTTATAAATAGATATACAAATATATATTATAGATTGCTAATTTTTAATACACATAAAGCTCGTTAAGTCTCGAAGATCATCCCATAAGAAATGATGGATTCTAAAAGTACAAATAAAAATATTCTTTAAGAAAATTATTTATATTTTTTTACGAAAGTTATCCAAGATATTTAAGTAGTGCAATTAGAGATACATCTGTTACCGCAAACGAAATACTTCGAAATAGAGATTTACAAAGCCATGAAAAGCTATCAGAGTCTTTGTGCCTCAGGGAGTAGGAGTGCATCCCTCAATAAATGTCAGTCAAAGAAGGATGCAGTTTCTAAACAATCGACCTGACCGTCCTACCTCAAACACTGGCAGAAATGTACATTACATCCATTTTCGGAACGTTTTTTGAGGTCTAAAATTTTACGTGACAATCGATTTGAAGACATAATCGGTTTGGCAAAATTGTACGTGCGAACCGCTTAGAGGGTTAATGAAAATGTTTATTTTGTCTACACAAATATAAAATACTTAAGTGAATTTGAGGATTCAGTAAAATGCTGATGTAGATTCATTTCAATTAATTGCGGAGAACCTGAAGTAGCAAAATTAGGAGCTTTATTAGGGAATTATCAATAGCTCAAAAACATCTATATTTAAACCGTAGACAGACTAAGCACTCTAACCGTGTTTCCAATTAAAGATATGTTAACACATTGTATGCGGGACACGTACTAGTACGTTTTTTGACTATTGATACTTGAAGTCGGGAGACGTACTAGTACGGGTTAGTGTAACAATATGGTTTGCTTGTGGGTACAGAAATAACAGTATATAAGGAAAACGAAGTCGAATGTTTTTGTCTGCTACTTAGATTCTGGAAAAATTAGACAAATAAAAACTAGTTTTTACATCAGTCGATGCGAAACCACAAAACGGGAAAAAATTAAAACTATATACTACTATTTCTATTTGATTTTTCATATTTACGATACTATTATAAATTTATCCACTAAAAAATATATTTTTTGTTTACAAAAATCTTATGGTTGTTATTTATATATTTCTATTTATATATATTTTATATATTTCAATATAAAATACGAAAAGTTGGTTAAAAAATTAAATAATTTTCGATCTATTGAGATTTAATTGAATAACTAAATTTACGCGCAAAATGCCAGCTCCCGGTACAATTCCTCTGCGAAATGTACCCGCACATAATGTGTTAAATGCTACACCTATAATCAATGTAAACGTTGTCGGTTCGTTTGCCTTGTTAAAAAAAAGTAGATTTAATTTACAAATATTGCACTTGACTATTTTGTAATCAACGCTCAAAGATAAATTTTAATTAGAAAAAATGACATACGATTGAATTTTAACAGTAATACTACTACAGATTTGTAAATATAAATTTATTGAAAAAACAATATTTACATTTTTAATGAGCTTAGGACAACGAACTTACAAAAAAGATCAGACCGAAAGATGGCCGAAGGGGTAAGGGGGCTACTCTTCGGTACCAGAGTTCGTGGATTCGAATCCCACTGCGGGCATGGATGTTCATAGCCATTCGGAATCGGTGTTAAGCAGTAAGTCTCAGTCTCATTAACACTAGTTTAGCAAAGCAGTAAACCGTAGCTCATTAAACCAAAATAAAGCAAGTAGCTACTTAATAGAATTATCCAGAAACCTGTCCATTTCTATTACATTTCAATAAGTTTGTTAAATCCGATCATCGCAAAATATAGCATGTTTAAAAGTAAATTCTTATTGTATTTGATTTTGCTGTTCATTCGTTTTCTAGATTCAAATAATCCCCTATATAATAATAGCCTAAGCTATCTGTCCGTCTGTCCTCGAATTTATGAAGCGGTTGGACCTGGAATGGATAGAGTCATTCATATTGGATTCTTGATGAGTTAGGGTTAGCAAAATTCAAAGCAAGTATTCAAAGTTTATCTTCTCCTAAACTATCGATCCGATTCTAAAATAAATTGGTATAAATATGCTTCATATCACAGCGAAAAATACTGTCGTCTTTAAAACGTTCAAAATCCACCCCTTCAACCCTTTTCGAGAGTTTAATGGCAGTATTTCAAGCCCTATTTTCCCCGGTTAAGAGCAGACGATTAAATTTATCAATTTATCACATAATAAATAGGAAAAAATAACACTTTTTTCTAGCATTATGACTTCATTTCTTAACCATCGCATTTAATCATTTATTATTTTAAATTATTTAAATATCGTCTGCATTATTTTCATACGTTTTATCACTGAACTTAGATATTACGTAAATAATTTTCTTTATATTTAGCTTAAATAAAAGATTAGGTACATATGTGCTAATTTTAAATTTAATCATCGATTATTTTTTGTTGCAAGCTACTTCTCAGCCAAAAAAGAAACCATTTTATTTACCTACCTCATAGGGTACTTTACAATTCTGAAAAATTAAAAATTTTACTGATCCCGTCGTATGACGGGCTATATATGCTAGTTGAAATATGTTTTTGCAGGTTGCCTTTATTTAGTGTTCTAGTTCAGGGGGTTTTACCACTCCTAAACTTAGGTGAACGCTGGCCGATTGGTTAGGGCGCTGATCGTCGGTACCGGAGTTCGTGGGTTCGAATCCCACTATGGCATGGATGTTCGTAGCCGTTCGGAATCAGCTTTAAGCAGTAGGTCCCGGTTTCAATAGCCCTCGTGTGCAAAACAGTAGACCGTAGCGCTCCAAACCAAACCAAACCAAACCTAAACTTAGGTAGCTGCCTATTTGTGTAATAACAGTGCAGCTGCCTATGACAGTTGCTATGCTATAACACTGT
>CM063503.1:44578103-44590603 GCA_032207245.1 Pardosa pseudoannulata | reverse complement strand
AATAGGAAATCGAGAAGCAGTATACATGTAATGATAATTATAAAGTTGACGTTAAATTAGAAAATATTGATAAGTTGGTAACAGTAACAAAATGACTGAAAGATATATCGAACCGAAATAAACCGATATTTTTTTCGGTTCAGTTCCGGTTTTCGTTCCGACCAAAATAACGGTTTTTTCCGGTTTTCGGTTTTCGGTTCAGTTCCGGTTCGAAGCCCTGAATTAAATAGTTAAAAAGTTACTCGGCCTGCAATAATAAAAAAATCTGAGATAAATGGCTTTAAAGTTTTTTTTCTCGTATTAAAAGTTCCTGTCTCCTATATAATAACAGCCTAACTTATCTGTCCGTTTGTCCTCGAATTTATGAAGCGGTTGGACCTGGAATGGATAGGAGCATCCATATTGGATTCTTGATGAGTTAGGGTTAGCAAAATTTAAGGCGAATAAAGTTTATCTTCTTCTAAACTATCAATCCGATTCTAAAATAAATTGGTATAAATATGCTGCATATCAGAGCAAAAAATACTGTCGTCTTTAAAACGGTAGAAATCCAACCCTTCCCCCCTTTTCGAGCGGTTAATACCAATATTTCAAGCCCTATTTTTTCCGGTTAAGAACAGGCGATTAAATTTATCAATTTATTATAATAAATAGGTACAAATAACATTTTTTCTAGAATTATGACGTTATTCCTTTAACCATTTAATCATTTATTATTTTAAATTATTTCAATATCGTCTGCATTACTTTTATACGTTTTATCCCTGAACTTAGATATAACGTAAATAATTTTCTTTTATATTAGGCTTAAATAATAGATTAGGTACATATGTGATAATTTTAAATTTAATCATCGATTATTTTTTGTGACAATGAAAATTTTATCAAAGGTATTAACAACAAATTCTTTTCATAAAAGTCTAGGAGTTTAATAAATATCTAGCGTTTAAGTTATATATCTTTGAAAATTAAGAAGTTTGTTCGTTTGTGTGTTTGTTTTTTATACATAACCACACGGTTTGACTAAATGAATTCAACTTGATTCTAAACTGCATTCACAGTATCGGGAGACTTTAGAGGAGTATGAAGATAAACAAATTATTGAGCGTGTACCAGATAATTCTCATCCAAAAAACAAACCATTTTTTACCTGCCTCATAGGGTACTTAACAATTCTGGAAAATTAAAAAATTTACTAATCCCGTCATTTGACGGGCTATATGCTAGCTATTAATAGTTACGAGATATTATACTAAATGAAATTTAGTAAATTTATAAACAACATTATAAAATATAAATAATTTCTTAATTGAAGATTAAATATTTATTAGATATTAACAAAAATACTTATTATCAGCAGAAAATCACATTTTATTCTTTTAATTTATTCTTGTATTTTGGTAGTTTTCACAGAAAATTAATAAAATAATTCTTCAAGAATGCAATATTTTCTCCTATTTACAATATTTTTTTTAGTTTGTACACAATATTTCTGTTTACAGATATAGATAATTTTGTTATTGTTTCACAAAATAAATGTTGTACACTGAATTAAATGTATTGCTTTGTGTATAAACCAAAGCAATATATATATATATATATATATATATATATATATATATATATATATATATATATATATACAGCCATAAATCTTGAAATAATTTAACTTGATTTAATTTTGATTGTGAGAAAATTCTTATACTATTGCATACATATTATGCTTTTACGGAAATTTGAAATTTTGGAAAATTTAAGAGTCTTATGTCTCTCAAAACATGCCGAACGATGGCCGAATGTGCGGGGCGATGTTATTCGGTGCTAGGATTCTTCCCCGGAAAGTTCGAATCCCAGTGCTGGCCTGGATGTTCGTAGCCGTTCTGAATATATTTTAAGGTCCCGATCTGACTAACCCTTATGTACCGAAACAGAGACTGCAGTGCTGCAAACTTTTTCTGTTTTGTAAAGCAATTTCCTGGTGATTAAATAGGAATGTTTAGGTAATAAAAATATTTTCATATAGCAAATTTGTTATTCTGTTTATTAATAATCTTACCCCGAAATCTAGTCCAATTCGGACAATTCGTGAAATCCTCCTTCCATATAACGGACAGTTATGGGGCTCCTTAGTCAGACGGCCTTATCCCCGATCCTAAAGGTAAAGAGTAAGCAAGATAAAATCTATTGATACTATGAAATTGAATTTAGAGAAGGAAGGAACTTAGAGATGACGGTCATTAGACGATAAGCAAGTGGAAAATCGGGAGAGCTGGTTCAGATCTTGTCTTATATCTGAAACGACACTAGAAAAAGATTAGTACCCTGAAAAAGAATAGTAATTAGTAGGCACGATGAGTTAAAGTTGTAGGAGTCTTCAATAAAAATACACTGTGAGATACAATTTCAATGCTCCTTAAAATAGGAAAAATACACATAATTTTTTTTATTGCACAGTACAACACATTACATTACAACACAACATATGACAATGGGGACAAAGGATGAAGTAATAACAGCCCCGATCCTAAAGGTAAAGATTAAGATAAAATCTGTTAGTACTATGAAATTGAATTTAGAGATGCCGGTCATTAGAAGGTAATCAAGGGGGAAAATCGTGAGAGCTGGTTTAGTTCTTGGCTTATATCTGAAACGATACTAGAAAATGATTAGTACCTCGAAAAAGAATAAAAATTAGTAGGCACAATGAGTTACAGTTGTAGGAGTCTTTAATAAAAATACACGGTGAGATACAATTTCAACGCTCCTTAAAATAGATGAAATACACATAATTTTTTTATAGCACAGTGCAACACATTACATTACAACACAACATTTAACAATGGGGACAAATGGGATGAAGTAATAAGAGCCCCGATCCTAGAGGTAAAGAGTAAGCAAGATAAAATCTGTTAATACTATGAAATTGAATTTAGAGAAGGAGTGAATTTAGAGATGCCGGTCATTAGAAGGTAGGCAAGGGGAAAATCGTGAGAGCTGGTTCAGTTCTTGTCTTATATCTGAAATGATACTAGAAAAAGATTAATACCTTGAAAAGGAATAGTAAGAAGTTGGCAAGATGAGTTACAGTTATAGGAGTCTTCAATAAAAATACACGGTGAGATACAATTTCAAAACTCCTTAAAATAGATGAAATACACATAAGTTTTTATAGTACAGTACAACACATTACATTACAACACAACATATAACAATGGGGACAAAAAATGAAGTAATAAGAGCCCCGATCCTAAAGGTAAAGAGTAAGCAAGATAAAATCTATTAATACTATGAAATTGAATTTAGAGAAGGAGTGAATTTAGAGATGCCAGTCATTATTAGAAGGTAGGCAAGGGGAAAATCGTGAGAACTGGTTCAGTTCTTGTCTTATATCTGAAACCATACTAGAAAAAGATTAATACCTTGAAAAGGGAATAGTAATTAGTAGGCACAATGAGTAACAGTTGTAGGAGTCTTTAATAAAAATACACGGTGAGATACAATTTCAACGCTCCTTAAAATAGATGAAATACACATAATTTTTTTATAGTACAGTACAACACATTACATTACAACACAACATATAACAATGGGGACAAAGAATGAAGTAATAAGAGCCCCGATCCTAAAGGTAAAGAGTAAGCAAGATAAAATCTATTAATACTATGAAATTGAATTTAGAGAAGGAGTGAATTTAGAGATGCCAGTCATTATTAGAAGGTAGGCAAGGGGAAAATCGTGAGAACTGGTTCAGTTCTTGTCTTATATCTGAAACCATACTAGAAAAAGATTAATATCTTGAAAAGGGATAGTAATTAGTAGGCACACAATGAGTAACAGTTGTAGGAGTCTTTAATAAAAATACACGGTGAGATACAATTTCAACGCTCCTTAAAATAGATGAAATACACATAATGTTTTTATAGTACAGTACAACACATTACATTACAACACAACATATAACAATGGGGACAAAGAAAGAAGTAATAAGAGCCCCGATCCTAAAGGTAAAGAGTAAGCAAGATAAAATCTATTAATACTATGAAATTGAATTTAGAGAAGGAGTGAATTTAGAGATGCCAGTCATTATTAGAAGGTCGGCAAGGGGAAAATCATGAGAGCTGGTTCAGTTCTTGTCTTATATCTGAAACCATGCTAGAAAAAGATTAATACCTTGAAAAGGAATAGTAAGGAGTTGGCAAGATGAGTTACAGTTGTAGGAGTCTTCAATAAAATTACACTGTTAGATAGAATTTCAATGCTCCTTAAAATAGAAGAAATACACATAATTTTTATAGTACAGTACAACACATTACATTACAACACAACATATATCAATGGGGATAAGGGATGAAGTAATAAGAGCGCCGATCCTAAAGGTAAAGAGTAAGCAAGATAAAATCTATTAATACTATGAAATTGAATTTAGAGAAGGAGTGAATTTAGAGATGCCAGTCATTATTAGAAGGTAGGCAAGGGGAAAATCGTGAGAACTGGTTCAGTTCTTGTCTTATATCTGAAACCATAATAGAAAATGATTAATACCTTGAAAAGGAATAGTAATTAGTAGGCACAATGAGTAACAGTTGTAGGAGTCTTTAATAAAAAATACACGGTGAGATACAATTTCAACGCTCCTTAAAATAGATGAAATACACATAATTTTTTTATAGTATAGTACAACACATTACATTACAACACAACATATAACAATGGGGACAAGGGATGAAGTAATAAGAGCCCCGATCCTAAAGGTAAAGTTTAAGCAAGATAAAATCTGTTAATACTATGAAATTGAATTTAGAGAAGGAGTGAATTTAGAGTTGCCGGTCATTAAAAGGTAGGTAAGGGGAAAATCGTAAGAGCTGGTTCAGTTCTTGTCTTATATCTGAAAAGATACTAGAAAAAGATTAATACCTTGAAAAGGAATAGTAAGGAGTTGGCAAGATGAGTTACAGTTGTAGGAGTCTTCAATAAAAATACACGGTGAGATAGAATTTCAATGATGCTTAAAATAGAAGAAATACAAATAATTTTTTTATAGCACAGTACAACACAACATATAATAATGGGGACAAGGGATGATGTAATAAGAGCTAACGGGGTAATTAAGGTGAGAATATTGTCAGCAAAACATAGCGACACGTGGCCGCATGAAATACTTAGGGCTCATAATATTTCCTCAATAGCTCTTTAAGTCTTTTCTGGTTTCTAATGCCACTTGGACGAGCCAAGAACGCAAACTAAAGGCTACATAAATTAAGATGAAGTGATGCACTTTTCCTTTTGAAGAGCATTGCTAGAGGGAAAGAATGACTATGTTTAAATAGGTCAATGTAATTTGGAAGAAATGGCCAAGCAGAAGACCTCCAGGCTTGGCATGCCACATTCAGAGGTATCATTTTTTAATTTAGAGGGCATACCGATCACGAACCATTTTCGTTCCCCATTCGCCATCAGTGAACATACCGGCTCTTTGGTTTGCTCGATCCATAATCCTACAACCCTCCTTATGAGCTTGGTGTATTGCTGACTGCGTTACAGCGGCTTTTGAATTTGTTTGGGTCTAGGCTCATGTGAATTTTAGCAAACGAATTTTAGATTTCTCATTTGGAATATATTATTGTTATTTAATCATTTATGCTGTTTTTTTAACACAGTATTTTAAATGACAAAACTAAATTTTTTTAAAGTTAGAGAATTATCAAAGATTTTGCAGAAAAATCATTTTAAAAGGAGCATATCTTTTAATTTTAGGATGAATTAAAAAAAAAAACTGCTTTAACGAAGATTTTAATTAAGTTAGGAAAGGTAATATACCCCCTTAATCTGTTTGTTATACAACTGGGTATGGATTTTAAAACGTTAAGTATTTTGTTGTGGTTAGAAAGGGTTTTATACCACGAAGCAGCAAAAAATTACCAAAATATTAGTTTGAAATAATAATTTTATTTAAATTAAGGACAATGGGTCTCTTCTGCAAACAAGGCCAAAAGGTTTTAGAGGCTTGCATTAAATGTACGACTACTTAGTGTTATTTTTAAAATGTCTGGATTTCTCTTTGGATGAGGTTTTTCTAAATCTCTTCTCTTTTGGGATTTGGAGATTTGGTCTAAATTTGGTTCCTTTCGGGGATTAGTAACAACAACATTTTTATTCAATAGATACTTCAATATATTATATTCTGCAAAAATAATTCAGACATTAATTAAGCAAACTATACCTCATAATGAGTGATGTTTGAGACAAGATATTGATTCTTGTAAGAAAAAAATATTTTACTTAAATATTATGTTAAGGGCTCTTAGATATTTTAAAACTAGTTTTGCAATAATAGGCGCTTTCTTTCTATGCGTGTAAGTTTTGGTGAAACTGTTATATTCCAGAATATCTTGTGATATTTAATGAAAAAAACCACACTATTATTCAAACGATAACTGCAATGATATAGTTTACGAAACTGTTGAACTGATCATTTAAAATAATAAAAATTTTAAAATTTTATATACAGTAATTTAAAACTAGTTTAAAATTTTGTTTATTAAGGACAGTTCAACAGTTATGTAGACTATACTAGTTTTGGTTGAACTACAGTCTAGTTTTAGTAGTGTAACGTTAGCAACGTGATCCCCACGCCGTAGTGTTCTTTCAAAGTCGGGATACTTCGAAGGGAGACTACCGCGTGAGGCGTCCTCATACTTCTGATCTGCCAAACACCACTAGAGTGAGCCTAAGGGCTATTTGAGACTGATTTGAGGCATGAATATCTGCAATGGCCACAAAAGTTCTTTTATTTTACGATGTAATTTTATTCGTTACTCATTTAATAATAATGGGATTTTTTTCCAGATAAAAACAAATATATATTTTAAATATTTAAACCGAAAACTGACCAGGACTTCTATAACCATAGAACGCTATACTTATGTCTCGGTTTGGTTTAGTTTTGGAGTGCTACGGTCTACTTTTTGCAACACGAGGGCTAATGATACAGAGACCTACTGCTTAAAGCTGAGCCCAAAAGGCTACGAACATCCATTTCATATTGGGATTCGAACCCACAAACTCCGCTACCAAAGGCCAGCGTCCTAACCATTCGGCCATCGTTCGGCTCTTATGTCTGGGAGACATTTTCTAATTGAAATAATAAACTGTTAAAATTTGAAAATGGCTTCAATGAGCAGTAAATCATTGTTTAAAATAAAAAGGTATGCATTGCTTGCCTTGAAATGAATTTTTGATGAGTTGTTTTAAAGATGTAACAATAGAAACAACGCTCGACAAAAAGATAATAGCTTTCTAAAGTTAAGTGAATTAAAACACGTATCTGAGAAATTTTATGTAATATTTTTTTTTTTTTACGAAACAATCCAAAGCACTGAAGAGAGAAAGTTTGTTTATTAACACTACAATACTCTTGTTAGGTCTTTCTGATCTGTAACTTTTTATTTATTGGATAGGTTGCCAATATATGTTTTTGATTATTAATAAATGGTCAATTACAAATTATCTTTTTATTTTATTTTATTTGCAAATGCTGGCACTTGTTTTTTTTAGCATTTTACTATACAATCCACTGATTTGTTACCCTTTTTCATTATGAGAGCGTCATATAAGTAGAGCAACATCATTCCTTATGAGGTGACAACACACATAACATCCAATCATTCCTCGAGAATCGAGCCCACAACTATCAGGTGGGAATACAATATGCTAACCATTAGGCAATCTGGGCTGTCAATTACCAATTATTTAAGTACGCAAATGTTCAGAATTTTAGGTATTTATTCACTCCGGCATCCGAAATTAATTATAGGTAAATGTGAAAACTCAATCCTGTAACTCACACAAACGAGACTATTGTAATGTAGGGGAGTGAAGGCAGACGCCAGATGAAAAGAAATAGACGGTAGCGTAGACAACAGAAAATTTACTGACGTCAAACTCAAACAACACAATACAACAAGATAAGAATAAAAATTTAACAGTTTTACACAGAGAAAAATAACATTTAAAAATTGGTCTACTGTCAAAAGCTTTCCTGCCAGGAATTTAGCTCTTACTCTGCTGGTAGACTCTTTCTCTCGAATATGACTACTCTTTCTATATGTAATATTTCTTTAGGTAAGGCTCTGAAGGAGTGAATCCTCTTCAGAGACAGGTTCTCAGGGCTTGAACTCAAGTGCTTTTAGTTGGATAAGCTTTACAATACTAATAATTGTTTTGTAACTCCAATCTCAATGATTTTTGCCAGTGGACCCTAATATCCTGACTCCTATATTGCCCTACATTGCCCATTAATGATGGACTTTATGGGACCTGGCCACACAATAGGTAAACAATCTTCAAAGAACCATTTAAACTTTCTGAACTTTACGATTCTTATAAGGCGATTTCACGCAGCAGGGCACATCTCAACTTATAACAATTTCGGCTCTTGTTTCAAATGGAAGGGCAGTTTATTGTTTGCCTATTGGCTGTCGTAAACATGAAAATGAATGAGTAGGGCATTGAAGTAGTTCGTGACGTTGCATGAAATTGCTTTATAATGTCACAGCTGCACTTGAAATACAGTCTATGGGATCTGGAAGTCCAAACCGAGATGGCAGAACGACAGTCGCACAGGTATACTACCATAAATGTGATCTTCCAGAGACACGAATATTGCCTGTTGATGTCTAGGCTAATAATAATCATGTTCATAAGTGAACTTCTTATTCAAAAAAGGAGTTTATTTATATTCATGATCTTTAATAAATGTATAAAAGAAAATAAACTTTGTTAATAGTTCATTGGGAAATAAGCAGTTTATATTTCAACTGTACTCATTTGAAGAGATTATAAATTCATTAATATATATGCACTTGAAAAATATTATGAAACAGCTTGGGATTCAAAACAATTGCTTTTGCAAACTTGAAACAGAATTTGGAAAAGAAATACGCATAATCTCTTTTTAAACAATATACTAACATTTCGTAGTGACCGCAAAATTTTCAAGAAAATTCTACAGCAGTGATATGTTTTATCAGCTGAAGAATCTGATCTGAGGTTTTTTTTTCCCCTCGTAATTTATTTTCACCTAGCTTGATATCCAGCGTATCGCGTTTCAAATCTTCCTCAACCTAAACAGAAACTTTTATCGCTGTGACAGTGCAGTGTAATTTCAATGTTTATCATACTTCGACTTTTAGCTTTTTTGTGTATTTTTGGCTTTTATCTAAAAGCGCTGTCTGGAAAAAGATGAAAAATTGTTTTTTAATAACTTATACTTGACATCTCGAAAGTTTTACACAAACAAAATATTATTAGTTATGGACATACAGATGAAAATTATGACTACTGACATTAAAAATAATTTCCAAATAGGGTGATTTTCCAATAAATTGAAAATGAATTTTGTATGATAAATAAAGCCTTTAATTTGAAGTTATTTGACAAAAAATTGCCATTAATAGTTAGTGACTATTCATTTGACAGAATTAACAATATAGACCATGCGGATCTTTACCAAATCTAGGCCTGATGTGATCTTATGGTTTATTAGATCTTACCACTGTGGTAGAACTATTCTCTCAATAACGGCTTTTCTTCTCGATGGACGGAAGGTAGGGAGCTGCTTTTCGGTACTTTTCGGCTGTTTTCGCTGCCTTTTGAATCCCACTGATAGTACGAATATCCGTAGCCGTTCAGAATCGGCTTTAAGCTGTAACTCCATCAACTCTCGTGTAGCAAAACAATATACAGTAGGGCTCCAAACCAACCCAAAAATGGACTGATCATTTTGTTTTGCGAAATTGGCCCACAGTAGACTGTATCACTTCAAACCAAACCAAACTAACGCCGAATGAGGGTCAAATGGTAGGGCGGTGCTCTTTGGTACTGGAGTTCGCGAGTTCGAATCCCGCTGCTGGTATGGGTGTTCGTAGCCGTTTAGAATCAGTTTTAAGCCGTAGATCCCAGTCTTCTTAACCCTCGTGCATCAAGTTAGTAGACCGTATTGTTCCAAACCCTTGCAAAACAAACTAACCAACATCGGCCGAGAGCATATACTAAAGGCAAAGACGAATTTTCGAGGGGGAGAAAGCTTTTGGAGAAGATGATACAAAACACATGGTCCTTGATCGATTTGGTTAACTAGACAATAAAGCTAATAGGAGCTCAATTGGCCTTAATTGGAAATCATCTGAAGCCCTCACTGATAGAGTAATTTCATTTATAGGATTAATAAGTATTAATACTTAGCTATATATTACAGTCGAATCCCGTTATTATGAACTTAAGGGACATAAGATTTTGTTCATTGCATCCGGTGGTTGGTTATGTCCAAACCATTAAGATAAATGCTAAATCTCACAAAAGGATAAAACATCATTAAAAATGATGTTCAATAAATGAAATTGGACAAAACCGGATCGATCAATAGTGTATTAAATTCACAAAAGACTTCAACTGACTTAAAATTAAAAGGCAAATGAAAAAATAATTTTATTTTTTACTACTATCGAACTCTGTTATTACGAACTTAAGGGACCAAAGATTTTGTTCACTGCATCTGGTGGTTGGCTACGTCCAAACCATTAAGAAAAATGTTAAATCTCACAAAATGATAAAGAAATTCATTAAAAACGATGTTCAATAAATTAAATTGGACAAAACTGGATCGATCAATAATGTATTAAATTCACAAAAGATTTCAACTGACTAAAAACTAAAAGGCAAATGAAAAGATAATTTTATTTTTAACTGTTCCTTTCTGTTTTGATACAAAAATAATCGTCTGCTGACATAGTGCCGATTGAAAGTTTTATGAATATTTTGGTCTGTATTGGACATAGCTGTGACCAAGAGACTTACGTGTCGACAGAAGCAGTTATCGGAAAAGAGAAAGAATGCAGATGTTTCGACCGTTGAATAAAGCGACCTACATCTGTTTTGCACAATGTTTTGTTTCCAGGCAAACATTTTCTTATGACATGAGAGACGTAATACTGTTTTCACAACTCCGGAAAAATTACGAAATAACAACAGAATTTTAAAAATTCAATGAACGGCAAATGAAAACATAATTTTATTTTAACTGTTGCTTACTGTTTTGATACGAAAATATTCGGGATTCTTCTGCTGATATAGTGCCGACTGTGACAAAATTTTATGACTATCTTGGTCAGTCTTGTACATAGGTGAGGTCAAGAATGAAGTGATTCGCCTGTCGTCAGGGGCAGTTATCGTTAAAGGGAAAGTATGCAGATATTTCGACCGTTGAATTAAGGACATATATCTGTTTTGTACGAAGGTTTACTGCCAGGCAAACATTTTCTTATAAAATTAGAGACAAAATACTGTTTTCACAACTGTGAAAAAAATTAAAGAAAAAACAAAATTAAAAATGCTATGTAGGACTGAAAAAAATAGGTTTGTTATATACTATTTTTAAGATTTTGGAATTTTTCTATAAAAGGATAAATTCGCTTTAAACACAGTAAGAAAATGGTACGATTAAAATTTTCTTTCGTTACATCCGAGAGGTTATTATATAACAGGTTTGTTAAGATGGGATTCAACTGTATTCAGTAGAAATGTCTCCGATGCTAATTGGTTAAAAATTATTTTCTAATCTGAACAGATGATCAGCAGCGCAGGCTCTACTAGTTTTGCTGTTACGGGCAAAGATGTAAAAGAGACCACAACCAGGAATTTTGGTTAAAAAAGGTATAAACATAAAACAATGTATTTACATATTTTACTCATATAAATTTTGCAGAACTGATTACTTATTCTTACTACCATGAATTGCCTAAACGAAATCATTTTGTAAGTACTTGTCACATTTAACGAACTAAAAGCACAAACAAAACAATAGAATCATCGCTTTTTCTTTTATAATTGGGCAGCAAAATCCCGAGAAAAGAAGTATACCCACATATGTTTCATCATATAATTGTTGCAAAAAATCGCAATACAACTCTATTTTTTTAAAACTCTACTCTTCTATTAAACCTCTTACTTTCACTGCTTGTCATTGAAATTATACCTTATAGTAAAACAATAATAAATAATTATGTGTCAGGCTTCCAAGCTATAAATAATTAAATTTCGTAAAATACTTTATACAAGTTTTTTCCTAACAAAGAAAGCATTTTACAAATACTAAACCAATGCCAACCCAAACAGTGTCCTGGTGTGCCAGGTATCTGCTTTTCTTTCATAATAGGGCAAGAAATGTAGACAAAAGAAGCATACCTACATATGTTTCATCATATAATTGTAGCAAAAAATCACTATGTAAAGATATATTTTTTTAAACCTTACTCCTCTGGTAAATTTTGTAAAATACTTTATACAAGTTTTTTCCTAACAAAGAAAGTATTTTACAAATACGAAACCACAGCCGCCCCAAACAGTGTTCTGCTCTCCCAGGTATGTGTTATTTCTTTCATAATAGAACAGCGAAATACTGATAAACGAAGCCTACCTATCTATGTTTCATCATATAATTGTAG
>CM063503.1:44565603-44570603 GCA_032207245.1 Pardosa pseudoannulata | reverse complement strand
GAACTAAAACCTTTTTTTTACCTCCTCTTAGATTTGGTTTGGTTATAAACTGTACAGTTAGGTACATGCGAGATAATTAGGCCAAGACCTACTGCTTAAATCTGATTTCGAAAGGCCACGATGATCCATGGTCACAGTAGGATTTGAAACTATGGACACTAGTTCCAAATACAATGCCTTGCCAATCCTTTTACTTAGCGAAATCTTATTGGATAAAATAAGATTTTTTGTCGAAAAGTTTTTATGTTCAGTTTAAAAAAAATGTGTGTTTCTTTACATCTATTATAGGTAGACTTTAAATTATGGATATATAATTTACAAGCTGAGTTGAGTTTCTTGTAGAAATATAGGTTTAGTAACTCTTTGGGAAATAAACTGTACAGTTAGGTACATGCGAGATAATTAGGCCAAGACCTACTGCTTAAATCTGATTTCGAAAGGCCACGATGATCCATGGTCACAGTAGGATTTGAAACTATGGACACTAGTTCCAAATACAATGCCTTGCCAATCCTTCTACTTAGCGAAATCTTATTGGATAAAATAAGATTTTTTGTCGAAAAGTTTTTATGTTCAGTTTAAAAAAAATGTGTGTTTCTTTACAGCTATTATAGGTAGACTTTAAGTTATGGATATATGATCTACAAGCTGAGTTGAGTTTCTTGTAGAAATATAGGTTTAGTAACTCTTTGGGAAATAAACTGTACAGTTAGGTACATGCGAGATAATTAGGCCAAGACCTACTGCTTAAATCTGATTTCGAAAGGCCACGATGATCCATGGTCACAGTAGGATTTGAAACTATGGACACTAGTTCCAAATACAATGCCTTGCCAATCCTTCTACTTAGCGAAATCTTATTGGATAAAATAAGATTTTTTGTCGAAAAGTTTTTATGTTCAGTTTAAAAAAAATGTGTGTTTCTTTACAGCTATTATAGGTAGACTTTAAGTTATGGATATATGATCTACAAGCTGAGTTGAGTTTCTTGTAGAAATATAGGTTTAGTAACTCTTTGGGAAATGTTTGATGTAAGAAAATAGAAAAGGTTTTTATATAAAACTATTATGTTTAGAGAATTTGAATTTTCCCAATAAATATTAGTTTCAGGTAGAATAATTTAGAATAACTTCGAGAATTTAAGTTTAGTCAGAATCCATGAAAATTTTTTTAAGAAATCTAAGGTGCACTTTAGAGAAAAATAAATAATTTGCTTTTACGCAAAAGAAAATATTTTTCTTAAGCATATAGAAAGTTTATTTATTTCTGAATCGTCTGAAACCTGAATCCTTTCATCTAGACAGATTGAAATACGCATTTTAATAGCAAATGAAATATAGATGATAAAAAGACTTGATAAAATTAGTTGTAGTACAAATTTTAAAGTCGGCAGGAATATTCCTCTCCAGTGATTATGCTGTCGAAGTTTATACTTGATAACAGATTAAAGCTATGCAACGTATGTTCCCTTAGTACCATCGTTGACTACTACCAAACAGGAAAGAACTTAAGTGCCTTTCAGAAGTGAAGTCTGTTGTTTCGAATCCGGCTGAAGGCATAATGGGAGTGTTATCCGGAACCAGGTGTTAGTAGTAGGTACTGGTCTATACTGAACGTCTTCCGGTATATGCTCTCAGTTGGTAGGAGGAACTGGATCAAGAGTCATTTTCCGCTCTCTCTAGGACTATCAAAATTGAGGAAATCTCCAGCAGGGCATAATTAACAACCATCAGAGTAAGTGACCCGTTGAGATTAATCAAATTTAAAGGTCCTGGTTTAACTAGTCCTAAATTAAACCCGCTCTGTCACCTTTCTTAGGGGCTTTCCTTTCAATCTCAGGTATTTATCCGGTTTCACTCTAGAAAGATAACGATAATAAATATTACATTGAAGATAACGATATGTTATTTGACGTACATATATTTTGGATTGTGTATATAAGATGTTAGTGTAAGTAGTAATGTTTTCCAATAAATATCATTGTGTTTAGAATAAATGAAAAACATTAAGGTTTATTTATATTATTATTGGATAATTTAAAATAGCAAATATATATATAAATACATTTATTTATTTCTCCCTTTACAAAACTAAAAAATATTGAGATATCTTCTTCAGACACCACGATGCGATGTAGGTTATCTTTCTAGAGTTAAATCCTGTACCTTTTGGGGCGAGTATTGTATCTGAAACCCGTTCTTTATCGACACCCCAAAAATTATTTTTTTCCTATGGAAGTTTTAAGTTCTGGTTTCGTTTTGAGCACTGCGGACTACTTTTCTAGCTACACGAGGACTAATGAGATCGAGACCTACTTCTTGAGTCCGATTTTGAACTGCCACGAACATCCATGCCTGCAGTGGGATTCAAACCCACAAAATCTGGTACCGAAGAGCAGCTCCCTATCCATCTGTCCATCGTTCGAAATTTTGAGGAAAGTTAAACTTTGTGAGTTAAAAAAGAAAGCCAATTTACCTATGATAGATTACTTTGAATTGTTGAACCATTCCTGTCTGAAAATTCCTCTTGTATTACCGATAGCAGAAAACATAGAATAAAGAGTATCACGTATTATGTTAATTTTTAATGCTTACTTTGAGTAGAAATATAGATTTGATTCGATAAAATATGAAAATTATACGAAAGTTGATAGAATGAGGGAAAAAAGTGTTAGAACCGTTTGTTTTTGCAAAAATTTTTCTTTGTTGTTTAAACTTCTGAAACAATTATTACTCTCATAATTAAAGACAGGTATTAAAACTTGATTGCCCCCCGAGAAGGTAAAACCTTTGTGTCCCAATGTACAAAGACAACGTAAAGAAAGGCACAAATAGATAGAAAAAGTACACAGACAGCTATTTCATCGCTTCGAGCGAAGCCACTGGGTGCTCTCGAATTGAGAACGTTGCTCTGCCGCAGGAAAGAAGCAACTGTCTGTGTACTTCCTTTTTCTATTTGTACCTTACATATGTTGTCTTCGAATTTTAGGCTATTGATTCACCTAATGAAAATAACGAGTAAAATATTTCAGATTTTAGTACTTGTTAACCATATGAAGCAATTCTATATCCATCACAAAATGAACATAATAGTCTTTCTCTTAGTTCAAATAAACTCTAAAGAATTGTGATAAATTTATAAGTATAATTTATTTAGCTTCATTTAAATTTCATTGATACACACATGACATAATTTAGGTTTTGTCTTCTCGTGGACTGGGGTGAATGTTAATTTATGAAGGTAGCTATAGCTATACAACTTATTTCAAGTTTTGATACTAGACAGAAAAAATTGTATTGTTAACACGGTATATGAGACAGCATTCTTATAAGTGCTTTATTTTTGTGACGTTTGTCTTCTCATGAATTGAGGTTATTGTTGATTTAATAAGGCATTTATCATTATGCAATGCACTGAAAATTTTGATATTAAATAGAAAACTCATGTTGGCAAAATGGTATATGAGATAGCCTTCTTATTATCGTTTCTTCTACAATGGATGATATTCATAAAATAATTTTACATACATCAGAAAGAATTATACTTATGCTAATTAATTATGAAGCCTTAATAGTTTTGAGTGTAAACAAATATAAAGCGTAGTATTTAGTGTATGTCATACAAATAACTATTTTAGTCTATTCATCGTGTTCCCTTTAAGGAATTTCTGTCACCTATTCATAAGTGCTTAATGTAAATAGTTTAAACCACTGCTCTAAAGAATACACATTTTTTAAAGAATTAACTGTCTCATGTAAAACTTTTCTTTTGGAAATACAGAACTACTACCGTCACATAATCTTTGAAAAATTCTTTCCAGGGCTAATTAAATTAAAAAAAAATTTTTTGATGCATTCAAGTGTTTTTTCAGAGCAACGTTTAGCGATTTATCCTTTCATTCAAATAACGGATTGTTTATTTGTATGCTATAATCACGTACAATTCTCGTGATGCACTTTACAAAACGGTACTAAAAACAGTAATATGCAGGCCAGTCTTAAATGCCACTAGAAAGGATTTCCAGAATAAGGGAACAAAAACTTGACAATAATTACAAA
The DNA here is from genome assembly GCA_032207245.1 of Pardosa pseudoannulata. Taxonomy (NCBI): domain Eukaryota; kingdom Metazoa; phylum Arthropoda; class Arachnida; order Araneae; family Lycosidae; genus Pardosa; species Pardosa pseudoannulata. Next base: position 44,566,545 of record CM063503.1, on the reverse strand, counting down.
GAACTTGGAACGACAATGATAGTTACATTCGAGCGTTTGGTTTGGAACAATTTTCATAATACCTACATATAAAGGTCCCCTTATAATCTTTTCATCGCATAATCTTTGAAATCGTCACATAATCTTTGAAAAATTCTTTCGAGGGCTAATTAAATTAAAAAAAATTTTTGATGCATTGAAGTGTTTTTTTAGAGCAACGTTTAGCTATTTATCCTTTCATTCGAATAACGAACTATTTATTTGTATGCTATAATCACGTACAATTCTCGTGATGCACTTTATAAAACGGTACTAAAACAGTAATATGCAGGCCAATCTCAAATGCCACTAGAAAGGATTTTCAGAATAAGGGAATAAAAACTTGACAATAATTACAAAGAACTTCCAATGGCAATAATAGTTATATTCCAGCGGTTGGTTTGGCACAATTTTCATTATATCTACATATAAAGGTCCCCTCATAATTTTTCATTTATCTTTAACATAGAAAAGGTAAATATGATTTAAATATGAAAGCTAGGTATATCATGTTGCTGACATTTTTTAAGATCTAGCGATAACTAATATATCTGTAATATTTTATTTTTATGTATATCTCCTCCTTTGGAACAGTGCAAGCTGATGGACCAAACAAGCAGTACTTTTTCTTCCAACTTATTTTACAAATATTGAGGTTTAGGATTGAAAATTTATATCTATCATAACAAAAAATAAATTATATTACCCAGAGATAATGTAATTTTCTATAAACAAAAGAATATTTCAGAATCGGTTCAGTAGTTCCAGAGAATACCTGCTACAAACACATTTTATCTCTTTAACTCTACAGTGCTTTGTAACTTGTCACTATCCCTGCTAAAAGTGTAGTCCGATATATATATATATATATATATATATATATATATATATATATATATATATATATACATATATATATACATA
>CM063503.1:44558103-44560603 GCA_032207245.1 Pardosa pseudoannulata | reverse complement strand
TCCAACCACAAACACTAAATTAAAATTCAAAAGTGTATGAACGTGCACTGGATCTCTGGAGGCCGAATAAACAGGCTTGCAATTCCGTCACTTTTCTCACCTTTAGTCACTGTTGAAATATATAATCGCACTTAAACTTAAACTTAAACTTAACGACTTAACCAATTATTCTTGTATTTAAGTAATAGCTTTCTTGGACGTTCGTTTAATTTGCCAGAAATTTTATTGGCTGAGCTCAGAATCCTCTCAAAACTATAAAAGCCCAATGTACCTCGTATTTCTTGTATTTTTTCATTTTGGTGTTGCAATAAAATGTGTTTGCGATCTACGGCTTTGTATTATGCTTCAACAGTCACTTTTTGTTTACAATTGATCACTTTTAGTCACTTTTTTAAGAAAACAGTCACTTTATTCACTTTTTTCATGGTGTATCAGGGGGTCCGACAATGTACTGAACCGTATTTCGGTCTTAGCGAAAACGCTACAATCACTCCACACGACCGAATAGAAACCTTCTGTATTATTTTGCTTGTGCGGCTCTCGTAGGTTAGTAGATGACCTTGGGTAAGTACATTATTGAATCAGTGATTATACAGCTACTGGTGGGAGGAAAAACTGGGCGAACGCAATGACATCTTACAAGTACATCACCCCTTAGCTGTTCAGAACCACTTCTCTTTCCAAGTACCATCAACCCATGGGGCTATTTCGGACCCTGCCTGGATTTCTGGTTGATCTAGTTTCCAGTTCTTTCTGTTGTTGAAAAAAGAAAATCTGAATTAATAAAAAATATTTTAATAAAAGACCAAAAATGTGATGCTCTAATCTTATTTTTCTTATTAAGATGTAATTAGTCATACGGTTTCCAGAATTTAGTGATTTTAAAAATTTGTAAAGAAGTTCCTGAAATGTACATTTGTACTGAAATGTACATTTAATACGTTAAAGTAACTTACATCAAAGCACACATTTCTCTTTTTCTTTTACTTCACAATTTTTGTTTAGACACTCTAATCTAGCTATGTACATATTTCAAGACATCATTAATGTATGTAGAAAATTGTGATTATAAAATTAATGTATTGTACATATTCAAATCTAATTTATAGATTTTCTTGAATAAAAAGCAATGTTGAGTTGCGTTAAACAAAATTTTTAACCTTTTCTTATTTAACAATAAAATTGTCTCTTGCATGAATCATTTGATTTCGTGTTAAAATAAATAAAAAAAAATCTTAATAATAGCATCTGTAATCAAGAGGAGAAAAAAATCGCTTTTTTTTAATGTTTAGTCACTTTTTAGTCACTTATTCTGTAGTATTTGTCACTTTTCTCACCTTTTTCAAAGTACCTCAGCAGTTGCAAGCCTGAATAAATTAAAAGTATCTCTTTCTGATAAAAATATTCAGAGAAAATTGCGGAAATGTTTGGTATTGGGGTTGAGAAGACCTATCAGATTGTTACTGAAAATCCAGGAAGCTTATTTCTATTGGGTGATTTAGTGCGCAATGTTTTTGTAACGATCGAGCCTCTGATGCCCGGTGCGCATCCTTACGTTTTAAGGGACAGATCTTTGTTTTCTGATATAGATCAGTGTTACACATTTTATTAAGCCAATATATTGTAAGAATTTTGGTTTGAGAATTATCAATTTAGTTTCTTGCACTTTTGTTAATATCCAAATTTCACTACCATATAATAGTACTGATTTTACACTTATGTTATAAATTTCCAATTTGAGATCAATTTGTAGTTTAGGATGTTGCTAGTTACACATTGCAGCACTCCATAAGCCTGATGGACTTTTTATTTATTTTCCCTTTAATGTCATCATCGGAGCCACCTTCGGTAGTGACAGTTGAACCTATATTATTAAAAGAGTTTGTCACTTTTACTTCTTATACGTTTTGTGAGATTTAAGATCTTTTAAAAAGCTAAAATTTAGTAAACCACCCGATATTACGAACAAAATCTTTGGTCCCCTGAAGTTCCCTATAACGGGATTTGATTGAAAACTTACATAGTAAAAATAGTTTAAGGTAGCAATTTTAAAGCTTTATGATACGAAGACGCCATGCCTTTTATTTTTATTGGATATAATATAATTTAGTAAACCACCCGATATTACGAACAAAATCTTTGGTCCCCTGAAGTTCCCTATAACGGGGTTTGATTGAAAACTTACATTGTAAAAATAGTTTAAGGTAGCAATTTTAAAGCTTTATGATACGAAGACGCCATGACTTTTATTTTTATTGGGTATAATACACATTTTAAACAATACTAAAGTTATTACAAAAAATACTGAAAACTATAATTAACAGAATAATATTGTTTTGCTATAACATATACAGACATGTACATTTATCTTTATATTAAAGACTTAAATTTATTATATTATTTTTATTGGGTATAATACACATTTTAAACAATACTAAAGTTATTACAAAAAATACTGAAAACTATAATTAACAGAATAATATTGTTTTGCTATAACATA
>CM063503.1:44533103-44555603 GCA_032207245.1 Pardosa pseudoannulata | reverse complement strand
CCAGGGCTATGGTCGGTCCTAGTTCTTGCGATATTAAGTCTACAGTGCACACTCAAGTCAGAAAAAATTTTCTGAAAATTCGATATTTATATTCTATTGAATTCTGAAGTATAACGAAGAATTAAATTTGAAAAGGTGTTTTAATATCCATCGCCTTGTAATTAATTTAGTTATTATCCTAACAGACAATTCAGTTATTATTACATTTTAGTTGTAATAGCTTCTATAAGCAATTTTTGAAACATTTTGGTAAATTTCGAATAGAAAAAATGTATCTTTTATGAAACTAAAAGAATTAATCACACACAATCGTTAGAATATGCATACGGGAAAAATGCATATTTTTACTATTTTTTCTTATTATATTTCAAGCGAATGCATACACTGACAGCTAAATTTTATTAGGATCCTAAATTTATAATCTAAATAATCTAAATTTTATTACGTATAACAGGGTCAATTTATCCTGTGGTTAAAATGACCCTGTTATACGTAAAAGAAATACACATGAAACATTTTTTATATTGCTTATTTTGAAAATTTTTTTTTAAAGATTATTAAGATATTACTATGAAATTGTAATATACTATATACATCAACGTAAATATATTGATAATAATTCATTGAATTTTCAAGCAGGTTGGTCAAATACAAAACAAATTAATTTTGAATATAAAATTTAATATGTTACCAACAATCTATTAATAGGGAAGTGTTTATAATTTGAGGATGAAATGTTATCGAATAATATTTTCAAAAGGAGAATTATTGGAAATGTTCCATGCACTTTACTTTTACTTATAATAAAGTTATTTTCATCCTTTAGATGTCTACTGGGCCTTATAATAAAACTTACTTGTTATCTAAGTATTCAATGGACATATAATTAGAAAAAATTACAGCTAAAATTTCGATTGTTCCCGTACAAAATGTGTGTAATAATTACCTTAATTTAAAAAAGCATAGGTCATTATTACTAGTTTCAAAAGTGGCATTATTGAAAGTGAACCGAAAGCATTCTTTTTACATATAATAATGGCCGAACGGTTAAGGTGCTGGTCTTCATTACTGGAGTTCGAATGCCACGGTGGCATGGGTGTTCTTAGAAGTTCGGAATCGGCATTAAGCAGTAGGTCCCAGTTTAGTTAGCCATCGTTGCAAAATAGCAGGGCTTCGAACCGTAATTTTTTTTGTTCCGGTTTTCGTTCCGGTTCAACTAAAAAATTAATATCGGTTCAGTTCCGGTTTTCGCTCCGCCAAAAATAACTGTTTTCGTTTCAAATGAATAATTTCATTTTATGTATATTCTTATTTGTACTAAAAATATAATTCTATCATAAACAAAAAATGTAATTCTATCAAAATTTAGAAGATTTTATTCTTTTTTTAATTGGTACACTATGTGAATTGATACAAACAGCAGGTACGATAAGAGCGGCGAGCATTGGCATTGTTATCCATTATCAAAATCGCATTTGACAACTAGGTTCATGATTACCCACATTCGCCGTTTGACTCTCACATCGTGCACTTGGCCTTGCAATAATTATGTAAAAAATATATTATTTATTTAACATATGAAAATTGCCTCTAATTATTAATATATCTTCTAACGTGGTTTCACTGAGATTACTTCTGTTGTCTCGGAGAATAAATTTCAAACCTGAAAACGCTCTTTCAACAAATATCAAAAAAGGAAATCGAGAAGCAGTATACATGTAATGATAATTATAAAGTTGACGTTAAATTAGAAAATATTGATAAGTTGTTAACAGTAACAAAATGACTGAAAGATATATCGAATCGAAATAAACCGATATTTTTTTCGGTTCAGTTCCGGTTTTCGTTCCGAGCAAAATAACGGTTTTTTCCGGTTTTCGGTTTTCGGTTCAGTTCCGGTTCGAAGCCCTGAATTAAATAGTTAAAAAGTTACTCGGCCTGCAATGATAAAAAAAATCTGAGATAAATGGCTTTAAAGTTTTTTTCTCGTATTAAAAGTTCCTGTCTCCTATATAATAACAGCCTAAGTTCCGGTTCAGTTCCGGTTTTCGTTCCGAGCAAAATAACGGTTTTTTCCGGTTTTCGGTTCAGTTCCGGTTCGAAGCCCTATAAATAGTAGACCGCAGACCATGAAACCAAGCAAACGTATTATAATGACATTTTTATTCAAAGGATGCCTTTAGAGTTTAGAATAAAATTTAGTTGTTATAACTAAGTACTAGCTAGAAATATAGTTAGAAAGTAACAAGAGTTAAAAAATTCTTTCCAATACAAAGTATGTATAGTAATTGTTTTAAACTCAAAATGGATAGATTTTTGCTATTCGAAATACGTTAATTTTAAATAAATTTCATTTTACAGTCTACTGGGCAAGTTGAAGATACATTTCGACAATATTCGGAAGATTCAAATGATCCTAAAATGCTTCAAATGCTTATAAAATTCGAAAAATTTTGTTAAAAAACTGTCTACGGGGACGTAGTACCTTTCAAGATTTAAAATCGCCATTAAAACAGCCTTTTTGATTCATCCTAAAACAAAAAGTTTTTCTCCTATTACAATTAGTTTTTTACACATTTTGAATAAGTAGTTTTTGAAAAAAATATTTAGTTTTGTTCTTTCAATTCGCAAAACAGTATAAAAATAACTTTAAGAGTAATATACATTTTATAAATGAAGAATTGTATTCATATTTCCCGCAAGATAACTTTTGAAATAGGTATAATTTAAATTTTTATATTAAAATTAAAGTAAAATATCTGCTTTATTCTGTAAATCTAAAACTTTTAAAACTGAAAAACTAAAAACTGTTAAGGAATTAAAAAATAAATTAAAAATCATCCTTTATTATGTTATAACATAAAAGTAATATATATTTTATAAAGGAAAAATAATTGAATTCATATTTCCCACAAGATAACTTTTGAAATATGTATAATTTAAATTTTTATATTAAAATTAAAGTAAAATATCTGCTTTATTCTGTACATCTAAAACTTTTAAAACTAAAAAACTATAAATTGTTAAGGAATTTAAAAAAAATTAAAAAAAAAATCATCCTTTATTATGTTATAACATAAAAGTAATATATATTTTATAAAGGAAAAATAATTGAATTCATATTTCCCGCAAGATAACTTTTGAAATATGTGTAATTTAAATTTTTATATTAAAATTAAAGTAAAATATCTGCTTTATTTTGTAAATCTAAAACTTTTAAAACTGAAAAACTAAAAATTGCTAAGGAACTAAAAAATAAATTGAAAATCATCCTTTATTATGTTATAACATAAAAGTAATATATATTTTATAAAGGAAAAATAATTGAATTCATATTTCCCGCAAGATAACTTTTGAAATATGTATAATTTAAATTTTTATATTAAAATTAAAGTAAAATATCTGCTTTATTTTGTTAATCTAAAACTTTTAAAACTGAAAAACTAAAAATTGTTAAGGAACTAAAAAATAAATTAAAAATCATCCTTTATTATGTTATAACATAAAAGTAATATATATTTTATAAAGGAAAAATAATTGAATTCATATTTCCCGCAAGATAACTTTTGAAATATGTATAATTTAAATTTTCATATTAAAATTAAAGTAAAATATCTGCTTTATTCTGCAAATCTAAAACTTTTAAAACTGAAAAACTAAAAATTGTTAAGGAACTAAAAAATAAATTAAAAATCATCCTTTATTATGTTATAACATAAAAGTAATATATATTTTATAAAGGAAAAATAACTGAATTCATATTTCCCGCAAGATAACTTTTGAAATATGTATAATTTAAATTTTCATATTAAAATTAAAGTAAAATATTGCTTTATTCTGTAAATCTAAAACTTTTAAAACTGAAAAACTAAGAATTGTTAAGGAACTAAAAAAAAAAATTAAAAATCATCCTTTATTATGTTATAACATAAAAGTAATATATATTTTATAAAGGAAAAATAATTGAATTCATATTTCCCGCAAGATAACTTTTGAAATATGTATAATTTAAATTTTCATATTAAAATTAAAGTAAAATATCTGCTTTATTCTGTAAATCTAAAACTTTTAAAACTGAAAAACTAAAAATTGTTAAGGAACTAAAAAATAAATTAAAAAATCATCCCTTATTATGTTATAACATAAAAGTAATATACATTTTATAAATAAAAAATATTTGAATTCATATTTCCCGCAAGATAACTTTTGAAATATGTGTAATTTAAATTTTTATATTAAAATTAAAGTAAAATATCTGCTTTATTTTGTAAATCTAAAACTTTTAAAACTGAAAAACTAAAAATTGTTAAGAAACTAAAAAATAAATTGAAAATCATCCTTTATTATGTTATAACATAAAAGTAATATATATTTTATAAAGGAAAAATAATTGAATTCATATTTCCCGCAAGATAACTTTTGAAATATGTATAATTTAAATTTTTATATTAAAATTAAAGTAAAATATCTGCTTTATTTTGTAAATCTAAAACTTTTAAAACTGAAAAACTAAAAATTGTTAAGGAACTAAAAAATAAATTAAAAATCATCCTTTATTATGTTATAACATAAAAGTAATATATATTTTATAAAGGAAAAATAATTGAATTCATATTTCCCGCAAGATAACTTTTGAAATATGTATAATTTAAATTTTCATATTAAAATTAAAGTAAAATATCTGTTTTATTCTGTAAATCTAAAACTTTTAAAACTGAAAAACTAAAAATTGTTAAGGAACTAAAAAATAAATTAAAAAATCATCCTTTATTATGTTATAATATAAAATTAATATACATTTTATAAATAAAAATAATTGAATTCATATTTTCCGCAAGATAACTTTTGAAATATGTATAATTTAAATTTTTATATTACAATTAAAGTAAAATATCTGCTTTATTCTGTACATCTTAAACTTTTAAAACTGAAAAACTAAAAATTGTTAAGGAATTTAAAAAAATTAAAAATCATCCTTTATTATGTTATAACATAAAAGTAATATATATTTTATAAAGGAAAAATGATTGAATTCATATTTCCCGCAAGATAACTTTTGAAATATGTATAATTTAAATTTTTATATTAAAATTAAAGTAAAATATCTGCTTTATTCTGTATATCTAAAATTTTTAAAAATAAAAAACTAAAAACTGTTAAGGAATTATAAAATAAATTTAAAAAAATCATCCTTTATTATGCTAGAACATAAAAGTAATATACATTTTATAAATAAAAAATAATTGAATTCATATTTCCCGCAAGATAACTTTTGAAATATGTGTAATTTAAATTTTTATATTAAAATTAAAGTAAAATATCTGCTTTATTCTGTACATCTTAAACTTTTAAAACTGAAAAACTAAAAATTGTTAAGGAATTTAAAAAAATTAAAAATCATCCTTTATTATGTTATAACATAAAAGTAATATATATTTTATAAAGGAAAAATAATTGAATTCATATTTCCCGCAAGATAACTTTTGAAATATGTATAATTTAAATTTTCATATTAAAATTAAAGTAAAATATCTGTTTTATTCTGTAAATCTAAAACTTTTAAAACTGAAAAACTAAAAATTGTTAAGGAACTAAAAAATAAATTAAAAAATCATCCTTTATTATGTTATAATATAAAATTAATATACATTTTATAAATAAAAATAATTGAATTCATATTTTCCGCAAGATAACTTTTGAAATATGTATAATTTAAATTTTTATATTACAATTAAAGTAAAATATCTGCTTTATTCTGTACATCTTAAACTTTTAAAACTGAAAAACTAAAAATTGTTAAGGAATTTAAAAAAATTAAAAATCATCCTTTATTATGTTATAACATAAAAGTAATATATATTTTATAAAGGAAAAATGATTGAATTCATATTTCCCGCAAGATAACTTTTGAAATATGTATAATTTAAATTTTTATATTAAAATTAAAGTAAAATATCTGCTTTATTCTGTATATCTAAAATTTTTAAAAATAAAAAACTAAAAACTGTTAAGGAATTATAAAATAAATTTAAAAAAATCATCCTTTATTATGCTAGAACATAAAAGTAATATACATTTTATAAATAAAAAATAATTGAATTTATATTTCCCGCAAGATAACTTTTGAAATATGCATAATTTAAATTTTTATATTAAAATTAAAGTAAAACATCTGCTTTATTCTGTAAATCTAAAACTTTTAAAAAGGAAAAACTAAAAACTGTTAAGGAATTAAAAAATAAATAAAAAAATCATTCTTTATTATGTTATAACATAAAAGTAATATACATTTTATAAATAAAAAATAATTGAATTCATATTTCCCGCAAGATAACTTTTCAAATATGTATAATTTAAATTTTTATATTAAAATTAAAATATCTGTTTTATTCTGTAAATCTAAAACTTTTAAAACTGAAAAACTAAAAACTGTTAAGGAATTAAAAAATAAATTAAAAATCATCCTTTATTATGTTATAACATAAAAGTAATATATATTTTATAAAGGAAAAATAATTGAATTCATATTTCCCACAAGATAACTTTTGAAATATGTATAATTTAAATTTTCATATTAAAATTAAAGAAAATATCTGCTTTATTCTGTAAATCTAAAACTTTTAAAACTGAAAACTAAAAATTGTTAAGGAACTAAAAAATAAATTGAAAAATCATCCTTTATTATGTTATAACATAAAAGTAATATACATTTTATAAATAAAAAATATTTGAATTCATATTTTCCGCAAGATAACTTTTGAAATAAATATGTATAATTTAAATTTTTATATTAAAATTAAAGTAAAATATCTGCTTTATTCTGTACATCTAAAACTTTTAAAACTGAAAAACTAAAAATTGTTAAGGAATTTAAAAAAATTAAAAAAAAATCATCCTTTATTATGTTATAACATAAAAGTAATATACATTTTATAAATAAAAAATATTTGAATTCATATTTTCCGCAAGATAACTTTTGAAATAAATATGTATAATTTAAATTTTTATATTAAAATTAAAGTAAAATATCTGCTTTATTCTGTAAATCTTAAACTTTTAAAACTGAAAAACTAAAAATTGTTAAGGAATTTAAAAAAATTAAAAATCATCCTTTATTATGTTATAACATAAAAGTAATATATATTTTATAAAGGAAAAATGATTGAATTCATATTTCCCGCAAGATAACTTTTGAAATATGCATAATTTAAATTTTTATATTAAAATTAAAGTAAAACATCTGCTTTATTCTGTAAATCTAAAACTTTTAAAAATGAAAAACTAAAAACTGTTAAGGAATTAAAAATCATCCTTTCTTATGTTATAGCATAAAATGTATTGTTTGCATATACATAATTAAGGTATAATTAACGTTTACAGAATAAAAAAGGTAATTAACTTCTGCTTTCTATAAAAAGTTAATTTCTAATTAAAAATTTTCAAAAGTTATTTTGCGCGTTAGTGTATTTCTGCTTAACAAATCTGATTATGTCTTTTGGATACTATATCCCTAGTTGAAAACCAGAGATTCAGGATTATTGTCGGTCCTAGTTCATAAGATATTAAGTCTACAATGCACGTTCAACTCCAAGAAATTTTTCTGAAAATTCGATATTTATATTCTATTGAATTGTGAAATATAATGTAATAATGTTTATCTATATATCTGTAGTTATATAAATTTACATATACACATTTATATAGACAGAAATATACAGGTATGGATGTAAGTGTTTGTATGTAAAAATGGGCTATATTGCCTAATATTGGGGGTTGGCGAAATTGGGTATTGCTAATGTACATCTTAAAAATTAAACAGAATAGACTGTTTATTTAGGTAATAAATTTTATACTTTAATTTACATTTCATACTGTTATAAATAGTATTTAAAAATAATACCGTTAAAGAGACAAAACACAACAACAAAAAACACGATCTTATACTTCTTTAACAAGTCTGATTCTGTCCTAGAGACACGATATCCCGTGTTGAAAACTAGATCACCAGGGCTACGGTCGGTCCTAGTTCACAAGATATTAAGTCTACAGTGCACGTTCAACTCCGAGAAATTTTTCTGAAAATTCGATATTTATATTCTATTGAATTGTGAAATATAATATAATAATGTTTATTTATATATCTGTAATTATATAAATTTACATATATACATATATATATATAGACAGAAATATACAGGTATGGATGTAAGTGTTTGTGTGTAAAAATAGGCTATATTGGCTAATATTGGGGATTGGTGAAATTGGGTATTGCTAATATATATCTTAAAAATTAAACAGAATAGACTGTTTATTTAGGTAATAAATTTTATACTTTAATTTACATTTCATACTGTTATAAATAGTATTTAAAAATAATACCGTTAAAGAGACAAAACACAACAACAAAAAACACGATCTTATACTTCTTTAACAAGTCTGATTCTGTCCTAGAGACACGATATCCCGTGTTGAAAACTAGATCACCAGGGCTACGGTCGGTCCTAGTTCACAAGATATTAAGTCTACAGTGCACGTTCAACTCCGAGAAATTTTTCTGAAAATTCGATATTTATATTCTATTGAATTGTGAAATATAACTAAAAATGAAATTAAAAAAGGCGTCTTAATATCCATCGCCTAATAATTAATTTAGTTGTTATCCCAACAGACAATTTAGTTATTAATAATAGCTTCTATGTTTGTTTTGCTTCTATGTTTGTTATAGCTTGTATGTTTCAGGTTTTTTAAAAGTAATATAATAAAACAAAGTAATTTTTATAAAATAAGAAACTTGTTAACACTAGGCATGCGAGTATATTTCACCGCCAACTTACGCCTGCAGCGGGCGTTATTTCGTGAATCGCGCGAAAATTTAATTATTCAGAAAAATCGCGGTAAATCGAAAACTACTTTGTTTTTATGAACGAAACTTTTTTATTGTACACTTTAATATATACTGTATGGTTATTTATATAAAAAACACAATATTTTTACGAAATCACAAAAATAAATGATTTTTAAAATTAAAGTCCGATAATCTGTCAGCACATATTTCTTCATCACTATGTCACAACGGCTCATTTTATCCATTTTGTACGTTCTGGAGCTAGGAATTCGATTGAAGACGAAATAACACAACAAAAGACCGAGTAACTCGACAATAATAACTTGTGGAAAGAAAAAATGCAAAGCGTTGCATATCAACGCAAACAACACGCATATGTCACACATACATATAATTATACGTATTTAGTAGATTTGTGGTGGTTAGCGGGTATCCACCACAAATTTACTAAATATGTATTTTTATGTGACCCGCGCTCCAGTGACAGACTGCAAAGAATGTAAAAATACGTTGCCCGCACACTAAGTGCTGATGGTTTAAACATTTTAGTTTAAATGGAGTATAACTTTTATTTTATATTGAATTGGATTGGTGATTTGATATTGAGGCGGTTATAATGAAGATTTTCCAGTTTGAATATTATATGTCTCCTGAAATTTCTTAGTATAAACTGAAGGTGTCTGTGGATGTAATAACTATATTTATCATAAAGCGATGTAAATTAAAACACCATCTGTGAGTTCTATTCTTATATTTCAGAATTCATCGAGATAAAAATATTGAATTTTCAGGCATATTTCGCCTATCCGAACGTCTACTGTAGCCTGAACCCCAGTAATTCATTGAATATTTTGCATAAGTGTATTAAGATTTTCTATTGACAGAGACGTTCTATACATAACTTTTTATTCTATCGCTTGCCCCATTGTTAGGGATTCATTGTTCCGCGTTATAAGAGATAACAGTATCAGCTTCTGAAATTAGAGACAAGATTGTGCCACCGATTGTCAGAATATTGCCTCATATTTATTATGAACCATTTTATTTTGGATTAGATTACGGTTTAAATTTACCTACTTAAGCAATATTTTAAAAATATCTTTCTTCATAAGGGAACAGACGGCGTTATAAAATGTTTTTAAAATTATTAGTCTTATGAGAACTTAGTGCCTTCTGACATTTAATATCTTCAGTAAAACAACCTTTTTTTCACATTCATCATAAAATAAACGTTTTGCTCTTTTTAGAATGAATTAATTTTTTAGAAATTCTTCAATAATCATCTAATTTTTAAATAATCATTATCATATTTATTAGAATAACATAAAAAATATACACCAATCAAAAGAATGAAATTCATTTACCCGCAAGATATCTTTTGAAATATATATGTATCAGAAGCTAAATTTTTATATCAAATTAAAGTAAAATATCTGCTTCATTCAATAAACCTAAACTTTAGAAATGTCTGACATTTTAAAATTAGAAATAAATTAAAAACTTTTAAGAATTATTACATAATAAACTAATTTATAAATTTTAAAAGACATTTTGTGGGTAAGTGAACTGTTTTTTTTTCTCTTGGTGTATATGGTTAGTATAATAAAGAATGTACTGATTCATATAACAAAACTAATTCACAAGTTTCAAACGTTCTTTTGTGGGTAAGGGGATTACTATATTTTTCACTTCGTGTATATATTTTATGATTTCTTAAAAACTAAATGATTCTTATTGCTAATAGGTACTATGTCTCTTTACTTATGAATCTCCGTTCACATATACATTACATTATAGCTGAATTAATCATATTAATATACTTTTGAAAAAAGATAATTTTTTATAAAAATTCAATTTTAGTAAATGATTTATTAATTTTTAAAACGTTCCTTGCGATATAATTTTTATAGATTCTTTTACCAAACACTTCTTATATGCAATAAAATAAATCATTTTTTTAATGCTTCAACTTCATTTTGATTATTAATTTCAATTTGAATTTAGAAAATTTTAGAGTTTCAAGAAAATTCAACGTATAAATATAAAATGTTTTCAATAAATTAAAACACAATCGGAAAACAAATACCGTAATATGATCTTAACATATTTTAAGTAATAAGACAAATAAAGAAAAAAAATTGAAAGTCAGCATTTTGAAAATTAATCATTTAAAAAAATTAAAGTTTTTTACCCGCGAGGACACTATCCGCTTTTACACGAAAAAGCAAGCCGGGCCTCTGAGGCCCGGTGCAACTTTTCTCAGCCAAGTACCAATTAATTGCTTATGATGATGAACAGAAATTTTATGATCAAAAATACATTACTAAAAGTTTAAAATATATTTTGGATTATTTAAAATATTAATTTTTAAAAGTATTTTGCATTGTAGAACTTTTTATATTAGCATTCCGAAAGTATAATCATAAGACACAAGTTAAAAATTTAAATACTATCTTTATATTTCATCGTTTTAATAAAATAACAATGTATTTTTCATAGCATCTATCCTCCATCCCCAAACACTAAGTAATAATGCAAATGTAGCACAGGGTGTCTGGAGCCCGAATAAATGAAAAGTGACTTTTTCTAGGAAAAATATTCAAATAAAATTGCAGAAATGCATGTTATTGAGGTCTAGAAGATCTATCACATAGCTGCTGAAAATCTGGGAAGTTTATTTCTGATGGGTGATTTTGTGTAAAATGTTTTTATAACATTTGGACCTCACAGGCCGGGCGCGCGTCCTCGAGTGTTAATGTGATTTATTTAGTTATATTTCTATTTATAACTTCACAATATTTCGTAACTCTTAAGTTAATAATTCATAATTACGCTTTGTATCGTCCATAGTCATCTTACGTCTAGGTGGCTACCAGATGTGGAGTGTATTGGATTTAAGCGTTGCGAAGTTCAGAGCAGCTGTGGTGAATTTGAGAAGGGGTAGCAGTTGATTGGAATGGAATCAGTTACGCCGTAGTATTAAGCATTTTGTGTCATTGCAAATGTTTGTAAAGGAAAGGGGAAAGACAGGTGAAGTCAGCAATTACTGAACTAGAGCCAAATCAAAACAGAAAGAAGTTGAAATTCGGACAACCGTCTATCTGTTCAGTAGCTTATGGGCTTACTTCAACGAGTAACCGTGATTTACAAACCACAAGGTCAGTCCTGTATGCTCAAATCTAATCTGTTCAGCATTTGGTGGCCTTTTAGCCTAACCCTAGAACGTTATCCTTACATCTCGGTGATGTTTTGTAATTAAAATAATAAAATGTTAATATCGGAAAATGCTTTTATGTGGAATAATTAGTTTTTTTTAAATGAAAGTGTATGTATTACTTATCTTTCCTTGCTTTAAAATAAATCTTAAAATAGTTGTTATGAAGATATAACAATGGTAACAATGGTCGACAAAAACAGTATAGTGTTCAAGGCTGAATGGTAATTTAATCTTAACCAAATAGTTTTTATTTTTAAAAATAAATCCGAACAAAACATTTTATCCGTGATTATTCTTAGAAAGCTTTATTGACAAGTCACTGAATTTTAAAAATAATTTTTAAGTAATATTAAAGATTTCCCTACTGCCGTAGCATTTATTTTTATTTTAATCTTCTCTTTATTGAGTTTGTTTCTCTTCTTCCAGTTAAAGATAATAATAGCTTAAGTCTATGTTTTGTAACAATAACTAGCCTAAACTGAGTATGAGTTTTATATATAACTATATAAAGATATTTTTATTGAAAAAATGATATTTTTTTATCACACATGATAAAATCGAATGTACTTAATATTATAAATCTTACTATAGAAAAATAATATAAAGTAAAAAGAAATCTTTTAAGACTTACGTTACTTTTCGGGTCTCTGATAAGAACTCTAAATTTATTTTGTAATGTGAAAGAAAAGCACAGGGTATCTATAAAAGGACTGACACATTTTGATATTTAAAAATTCATAATACAAAGTGCACATTTCAAAACCTTTAGGGAGACGTATACATTTTATTTCCCCAATACAGCTAACTGATAGTATATACATGAATTAATCTTTCGGTATTGTCTCCCGAATATCCATTAGCTCGGGATATCCTTTTTGGCATTTGTCACTGCATGGGATGAGTCTGAATATTAAGTCCTGGTAAAACCCCTTTCCTACAAATCATCCTATCTTCCTGCTGTCTAAGTCAGCTCCTCCACGCAAGCAGGGGTCAAATCTGCTGATACCATGCTGGGTGGGCAACTGCAGTCCTCATCCTCGACCATTTCTCTACTGGCCGCAAATTTTCGACACCACTATGCGACAGACTGACAAAACATTAAACGTTTCTCTGTAAACCTCCACCGGCTGCCCAGAATTTCAGCAATGGTTACATATTTTGCCCACAGAAATGAAATAACCGAGCGAATTTTTTTGAGAAACCAGTTTTCCGTAGTGTCACTCTTTATGTTAACCTAACAACTTTCACAGTAGATGGCGTGTAGCTGAAACTCTGTAGAGATTACTTGCCGGTCTTATGTATTTGAATCACCGCACAATACTAATTTCTATATAACAGACTGAAATTCAGGAATTTTGGCATTGTAACCTTACTTTTTGACCATTCTCGTATAATGAATGTTGATTTAAATGAATATCATTAATGGTTTTATAGATTCAAAAAGTTTTAGAGCCCTTGTCAATGAACTTCCACAAGTACTGTCTTTGCTGCACAGAGAATATAAGGACAGTGGTCGATTTCGCATCAGGTAAGTTCATACATGTAGGCTTTTACAGTTTCTATTGTAGTTAGACACAATTCGATGTTTAATAATTTATAAAATTTCTTCATTATTTAAAAATTCTTGATTATTTTATGAATTATTAAACACCAAAATATGTCAGACCACAATAGCCATTATAGACACCGACATACCTACCTATCTGACGTGAAATGGACCACCATTTTTATAATCTCCGCGTGGTAAATGACACACATATAGAAATTCATCAAGAAGAACCATAAAACATTTTGAAGCTAAGCTTTAATCTATCCCTTTAAATATGTCTCCGTCATTTTATTGAAGATAAAACTGTTTTCGTACCTGTATTTTGCTATCTAACACCGAATTAAACACTCAAGTATATTTGTGTGCAAATGTAAATAGATAAATACATACTTTACACTCCATATAAATAACTTTTGATCTTTTCATTTCTTTTTAATTTGCATTTAACTTTGCTTTGAAATATGAAACTAAAATACATTTTTTTTACAACAGATATATGAGTAATGTCATAAAATGCAAAGTCTGCTTGAATCAAATTCAATAAGATAACGAGTGTAAAAAATTATCATCAGATAAAAAGAAATCTATTTTAACCTATAAAAAGACAAACTAAATCATCTGATTATTACTGTGATGTAACTATGCATGGAAAGTATTGTTTTATTTCAACTAAATACTTTAGTCCAATAGAGAAAGGTTAATTTACTAAGACTCTTGATTACAACTACATGATAAGAGGACATAGTACCTTCCGAAATTTTAAATCTTCCCTTTTTTTTCGGTTCTTTGTAAAGTAAAACGTTTTGCTACTTTCAAAATGTTTACAAGCTCTTTAGTTTCAAAAAGTGTTTAACTTTGTCATTTCAAGTAGTATATGTTTTAAAATAAAATAAATAATATGCATATAATGAAAAATAAGAAAATTCACTTACGCGCAAGGTGACTTTGGAAATGTGTATAATAGAAGCTGAATTTTTATATCAAACTTCAGATAAATATATTTTTATTCAGTAGACCTAACATTTTAAATTTATCTCTGTGTGTATTTTAATATTAAAAATACATAAAAACTGTTAAAAAATTGAAAATTTAAGAAAAAGTCCTCTATTATGCTATAAAATAAAATATTTGGTTGTTATTGATGTAATTTAGGTTCACAGATTAAAAAAATATAATTAGATTTTATTTGATATAAAAATTAATTTCTCTCTATTAAATGCCAAAAGTTATTTTTCGGGTGAGAAATTTATATTTTTTCACTTTTATGTACATATTTTGGTCTTTTTTTTAAAATGTATTGTTTCATATAACCTAACTAAATATTTATTACAATGTTAGACCCTCATTAATGATCTAGAAAAATATTTTATTCTAAACAGAACAGACCTTGTATTTTATATTGAATCAAAAATAGGCTGTTACAATGAAAACATTTTAGTTGAAGGGTTTCAGTTGGACAATGTCCCTTTAAAATTTTATAGCATTAAAGATAAAAATATGAAGCATAGTCATATTAGGAAAAAAAGTGTGCTTTTACAACAGATGATTTATCCGACAAATTTGTAAGAGTTAAAAGAACTGATTTAACTTAAACAGTTATTTAAGCATTCAAAATATAAAGTTAAAAAAAAGATATACTCTAAACTAAAAGCTGTAAAATTTGGATCAAGTATAACCTACCTCACTTTTAAAAATTAATGGTATCTTTACAACTTTTCAAGAGCTTTGTAATTAGACATTCCCTCTTGGTTCTCATTGGATACTTTGGTCATTTTAATGTGAGAACTTTTTTAAGGTACCCAAAAGTAAACTATTCAACATAAGGTATAAAAATAGTGCTTTCATGGAGTTCTTTGTTTTTATTTGTTTCATCATATAATCTTGTCAACAAATTATTATCTTGATCTAATATAATCCAAATAATCAAAAATATATACTAGTTGTATAAGTTAAATTTCTTGTAATTATTCCATTTTTATGAATCAATGGAAACCTATGTTACTTAACACCATAATAAATATTTTCATTTAAAATGTTTTCTTTCCTATGTAATTTTCTGAGCTAATGACTTAAGTTTCTAGAACTGTATAAATTGAGTGTGTCTCATAGTGGTTTTTTTATTGCTTGCTGTATAAAATAATGAATTTTATGAAGCATAGTCATATTCGGAAAAAAGTGTGATTTTACAACAGATGATTTATTTAACGAATTTGTAAAGTTTAAAAGAAATGATTGAACTTAAACAGCTTTTTAAGTATTCAAAATATAAAATTAAAAAAAAGATATACTCTAAATTAAAAGCTGTAAAATTTGAACCAAGTATAATCTACCTACCTTTTAAAAATGAATGGTATCTTTACAACTTTGCAGGAACTTTGTAATTCGACATTCCCTCTTGGTTCACATTAGATATTTTAGTCATTTTAACGTAAGAAACTTTTAAAGGTATATACACTTCTACCTAAGAGTAAACTATCCAACATGAAGTAAAAAAAATAGCTTTGCTTTCATCGAGTTCTTTGTTTTCATTTGTTTCATCATATAATAACTTGTCAACAAATTATCAAAAATATATATTAATTGGATAAGTTAAATTTTTTTGTAATTATTTCATTTTTATGAAGCAATGGAAACCTATGTTACTTAACACCATAATAAAATTTTCTGAGCTTATGGCTTAAGTTTTTCGGACTGTATAAATTAAGTGTGTCTCATAGCGGTTTGTTTATTGCAAGCTGTATAAGATAATGAATTTTATGATGCAGGGAAGAGTTTTTGCGAATACTTTTTATTGTTGCAAAAATTATATTCTCACCTCTAAAGGAAATGGGAAAAAGAATAATATTAGGGAGGAGACTTCATGTTTGTGACACAAGTAAGTTGCTTAAATGAAACGTAAGATGCTATATATTTGTTATATGTACTTAGTTAATAAAATGTAAAAAAAATAATAATCAAACATAATTTTTTTCTAGGTGCTTTCATCTTGAAATAAGTCTCTTAAGCATATAAAAAAATGCCTATCGACTTGGAAATGCTGATATCTGCTGCTAATTCCCCTTTCCACAATTACTCCATTGATAGTCGAGCTTATTCTGATAATACTTACGACCGCAGCTTATCTTTTCCTAAACACTGTGTGCCAAGACCTCTCGCAAAATATCAAAATTTATTTGATAAAAAACCCCAAAAGGATGTTTTTGGAAAGAAGACATCTTTGGGAACAGTTTTCTACAAGTCAACGAATGCTGTTTCTAGAGGAGAACATTATTGTGCGCGGAAGAAGAAAGTTAGCTTTGCTGATGATAAAGGCTTAAAATTGGTGGAAGTCTGTGAAATTCCTGGAGCTCCAAAATGGGCAGATGATGTTATAACATTGTTGATTGGTAATGCAAAACGTAGTGTCGTAAAAGAAAAAAAATGGAAGATAGCTTTTCAACATCCACCGTGGCCAGATGAAAAATTAAAAGAGGCAATCGAGGAAAACAATGTTGCTCTAGAACACATTTCTGTTGATGAAGATGATACACTTCTTGGATGCGTAAAGGTGAAAAATTTAGCTTTCGAAAAACATGTTTTTCTTCGAGTCACTTTCGATCGATGGCTGTCTTATCTCGATATTCCTTGTACCTTCGTCGACGCAAGTGAGGAAACTTCGAATTTAGATGAGTACGACACATTTTGTTTTAGCTCAAAAATATCACATGCTGCGTCCAGATATGAAGTTATTGAATTTTGCGTAGGTTTTCAGTGTAATGGCAAAGAATGCTGGGATAATAATTCTGGTATAAACTACAGGCTTATTGTGGAGTATTCAAAGACTAATGTATCAGATTTGGAACAAGATTTCCCATGAACAGAAAATAATATGGTAGCTATTCCATTTAGTGACAATATTAAAAACTTGTGAAAATAAATGATCCTAGAACAAATGATTATAGAATACTGCTTTTATTGATTATACGTCCACTTTGAACTACTTAAAGAACAATTTGAAATTTCTTTCATTTTCAAATGGTAAAACTTCCTAATGTTGAAGTACAAAAATTATAACATTTTATTATGTATTTAAAGTTGACTATAAGTTGTGTTTTGTTTTTGATGTTATGATTACATTTTATTTTGAGTTACTAGATAGAAGAATTTTAAGTTTTTCTGGAGATTTAGCGTGAGATATTTTGGGATTTGCATTTTTTGTGTGTAATTTATTAGCATTTATACGAAATATGCAGTGTTTCTTATATCTACGTAGGATCTTCAGTGTTATTTTGAGTGAAAATGCTTCTGCTGTATAAACTGCTTCTTTGCCGCAATCTTAAATCTGGGTGGATCCCACAAAATATATCTATGCATGATTTAAACGAAGAGTATTATAAAGCTCAACTTTGTGATCTTCTTATATGTAGTATTTTTTACTGTGACACTAAAACGTGAAAAGAGTGCCTTTTTTTATTTCAAGTCATTTTGTACAGATGCAACTTTGTAGATATTATGTTTTTATTTAAATATATATTTTGATGCTTGTTTTTAAATAAATCCTGTTTTATAAGTGGATTTTGGAGTTTTTGTGTACTTTATTAACAATATTTGCATTTTTATCTATCTTTTATATACGATTTAAATTTACAAATAAAAATGGTAAACAAATTCCTTAATGAGAAATTTTCCTTAATAATTTTTATGCAGTATAAGTAGTCTAAGCTAAAAAGGCAAAAACACTAGTAAAAAGAAATAAAAATCATTGAAGATTTTTTGTAATTAAGGATGAATAGTATTGGCCTTTCATTTACAGAAAATGAAATGTTTTACACGAGTTAAGAAAAACAATGAGGTAAACTAATTAAAAACTATTTAGCCATAAGTTTTTCACACTTTTCCTTTTTAACATGAAATTATGCTATATAAACGCTAAAATGCAATTTCTATAAAATAAAAGTGAAAAAAAATCTCAGGGTTTAAAAAGATTTATAAGAATTCAAAGAAAAGTGAGTAATTCATAAACTAACGATATTTTAAAATGAAATTGAAATTGAAGAAACTCACAAGATTTCCAGCCATAGCTTTGGATAGCAGCAAAAATTTTTGGAATCAGATTAAGTTATTTTGTTTATAGGTACGATTTTCAGTTAGTTTTCAGTGATTTTATAAAGGGATAGTTTTAACATTTAAAAATTTTTATATTTTTAAGTACTTTTAGGATAAATTCTACTACAGTAATTAAATATAAATCGTCATTACTTCTACTAAATTCTTAACTTTATGGACTAAATGGAGAGAAGTTCTAAGAAAATTAAAGAAAGTAGAAATTTTTAACTCCCATGCACAGCGGTTCGATTGAATACCCTTGCTTGATTGCATTATGATTTTGCTTGTCTGTTAAATATCTGTTTAATAACAGATTATATTTATTCTAAATCGCAAAAACTAACTGCACGTTTAGGATATAAATATAAGGGGAAATGGGGCAAGTGCGTCATATCAGGTGCAAAGTTCAAAAATAACAAATCAGCTATTAATGGTAGGTTAATGATTACTTTATTCGTATTGCTTACCTTAAACTATTTTTATTTAACAGCATACTTGTTTTTTAACTGATATCCTAACAACTTCTCTATGTTAAGGCCCATGTTTGGCCACTCCAAGCTTTCACTCCTCTGCAGATTGGATGGTGGTGGAGGGTTATAATGGTGGATGGTAGCGGACAGTAGAAAGGGGGATGGTGAAGAATGCTTTGGAAGTAGTTTTTTCCAAACATCAAAGATGGCAAGCATCTGCAGCAGAAGTGCGCAGTAAATAGCCCATTCGCGCCCATGAAGACTGGCCTATCTAGTAATCTAATGTGTGGAGTCAACCAGTCAAGGCTTGGCGATGGCCGCAATCATAGCGAACCCTGTAGTGGCCCTTTATGGGCTCTCAAGGGTGTAGATAAGTCATAAAAGTTATTATTAGTTTAAAGGACAAACTGTTTCAAGTCCAATTCCCGCACTTGCCCCTCCAAATCGAGCTAAGTGCACAATTCTGTTCTAAGTGCCTTTTCTATCACTTGATGGGCCAAGTACAGTAAAAAGCAACTATAAGTAGTTACATTGCTCTTAATAATTTCTAAATCGAAAAAATTCTCAGAGATCTATAGTTTTGCTTTCATCAAGTAAACACCTGGATAAAATGGTTAAACAATTGAATGCAACAGTTAATGAAATGTAACATTAAGTTCATTTCATGAAACATATATAGCATCAGAGTAACCAATGTTGTATCAGAGGCGGTTTTGACTGAGATTGCACTGGGCATATATCCTAGGCCTCGGTTTTATAGAGAGGGATCAAAAAAACGTGAATTTTACACATTTTTCGAATAATACTATAATTACTTATAAGTTTTCAACCAACAGTAAAAAATACTAGCATATTTATATCTATTTATTTTCATTAAATCCAAAGCCCAAATACAATAATTTGATGAAGGTTCTAAAACATTGTAGAAGTTGTCAAATACAAGGTAGTCTACTAGAGCCGATGCAGTTTTAGTGTTAAAATGGGGCTACAAATAAAAAAGTTGCATTACATGAGGTACACAGTTCCACATATAAAAGCAAAATTCATGTTATTAAAGTAAAATCGTTATTTTAAAAAAGAATGATTATTAAACTGCTGTATGGGTAATCCTATGGAATAAAATTTTGCAAAAAATAATGTAACAAGTAATTTTCTTCAATCTAATTACTGCATAATATTTAATTTATTTTTTCATTTGGTGTTTGTTTCTTAAATTTATTGATTCATGTAAAAAATAAATAATTTTTCAAATTTAAAAATCGGTAATTTTTAAATTTTTAAATTGCTACTTTCTTATTAATAATAAAAGAAAAATTTATATTAAACAGAGGAGAACTTTTTATTGTATTGAAATTCCTCTTAAATGAAGTATCACACAAATATTTTTATTTTATTCTCTTTAAAAGGTAAGTTAGAATATGGATGATGAAAACAGGAAGTAAAGTAGACAGAGTACTTCAGAGGGCGGAAGAAAACCAAACATAGTGAGACAGTTTATAACTTAAGTTTACTTCTCTTCTGACAAACTTAATGTTATTCAAAATCTTTTACAGTGATCAGATAGCAATGAGTTTTTTTAAACGGATAATAAATTTCACGGTGGTTATTAAAATTAAGGCTAACAATATTGGTAAACAATTGTAAATTCTATATTGTAGAAACATTTGTTAAAAAATTCAAATAAATAATATCTACCTTATAAGATATAATTTCCATCGTAGCAATAAAAAGTACAGTAAGTAGGTTACACAAAATATTTTAATATCTGTTAAAAGCCGTGCAATAAGCACAAAAATTCAATATTATTTCATATCACTCGGCCGTATAGCGTCTGTTAAGATATCCAGTTGCTTTTAGATGGCCGATTGGTTAGGGTACTGGCCTTCGGTACTAGAGTACGTGGGTTCGAATCTCGCTGTAGCATGGATGTTCGTAGCCATTCGTAATCGGCTTTAAGCTGTAGGTCCCGGTCTCATTAGCCCTCGTTTTGCAAAAAAGTAGACCGTAGCACTTCAAACAAAACCAAAAACCAGTTGCCTTTATATAGCCCAAGTTTGATCCCAAACAAAAATATTTTTTTTTTTTTTTTTTTTTTTTTTTTCAAAATTTAGAAGTTTAGCTATTCAACACAGTTTATGTTTTTCTTGCATGTTCACAGTTAGGACTATTTTTGCTGATAACCCGGGGGCAGGTTTAAAATAAATTATACATAATAAAATACATTACTTATTAACAAAAGATGTTTTTATATATTTACACTGTAAAAACATTAGTTTTATTTGGCTTGTTTGGCTGAAATGGATGTCGAACGTAGTCGAATAATATCTCCTAGATAATAATAGCCTAAGCTGTCTGTCCACCTGTCCTCGAATTTATGAATCGGTTGGACCTGGAATGAGTAAAGGCATCCATATTGGATTAATAATGAGTTAGGGTTAGCAAAATTGAAAGCGAATTAAAAAACGCTCGAAATCCACCCCTATCCCCCTTTTCGATCGTTTAATTCCATTATTTCAAGCCCTATTTTCTCCGGTTAAGAGCAGGCAATTAAATTTATCAATTTATCACATTATACGTAGATGAAAATAAAATTTTTTCTAGCATGAAGATGTCATTCCTTTAATCCATTTAATCATTTCTTATTTTAAATTATTTAAATATCGTCTGCATTATTTTCATACCTTTTTTCACGGAGCTTAGATATTACGTAAATAATTTTCTTTTATCTCTGACTCAAATAATAGATTAGGTACATATCTGATAAATTTAAATTTAATCATCGATTATTTTTTGTTGCAATGAAAATTTTACCACCGGTATTAACAACTAATTCTTTTCATAAAAGTCTAGGAATCTATTTCACGGATTAATAAATATCTGGCGTTTAAGTTACATATCTTTGAAAATTAAAAAGTTCGTTTGTTTGTGTGTTTGTTTTTTATACATAACAACACGGTTTGCAATCGATTTGCTAAATTTTGTTACATCATTCATATATAAAGCCAAATGATCACTGTCAATATTAAAATCTCTTCTATCCATCCTATCACGTAATATGTCGGGAGAAATTAAGGTTGGCAACTAACATGCGGTCAGTAAAGATAAATAAACTATTGAGCATGCACCAGATAATTTTCAGCTAAAACACAAACCATTTTTTACCTGCCTCATAGGGTACTTTACAATTCTGGAAAATTAAAAATTTTAATTATCCCGTCATATGACGGGTTATATGCTAGTTAAAGAAATAAACCACCTGCACGAAAATCTACTTAGAATTTTACGGCCTTACAGATATTGTGTAAACATACACTTTACATACTTTTACCCATTC
>CM063503.1:44500603-44528103 GCA_032207245.1 Pardosa pseudoannulata | reverse complement strand
ACTGCTTCGTTACCCTGTGAGATAAGTCGAGGTTTTCAATGTAAATAAAGTAAAGGTCCCATAATAGCTATAAGAAACCATTTATGATTAAGTAAGAATATGTTTTTTGTCACTTATCTAGTCTATTAATGATTTCATAGTTATAAATCCTTATAAACCTCAGGCAAAGGCAATTTTTTTCTAAAGGGCAGGAGTTACGATGACGTTGATGAATTTGTTGACATAATTTTGTATGCTCTGTCGTATGCCAAATCTATTGTCTGTTATTTTTACCTCCCCATTAGTTCTTATGTCAAAATATCATTTACGATCACACCTATCTCTTTAACCCATTAACGTAGAACGTTCTTATTTGTTGAAAGTTAAAAGATAGTTTAGAGAAGTTTATATTTTTTTAAAACTAATTTCTTTTACAGAGGGTAAATGACAAAAATACAAATAACCCCCTAACTTTGAAGTATCGACTATTAATTATAATTCTAGAATTTAAATTGATATTTTATGAATTTTCAATAAAAATAAAATTGAAACAAGTAATTTAAACATAGCTATACTTGAGATATGTATTTCAAAATAGAATAATTCGAAAATGAATTGTAGAAGTTTTTTAAAAATTTAAATGGTTTTCTTTTAGTGAAAGTATATGACAACTATCCTACAAACTTTCTTCTCTATGGCATGTACCTGTGGAACCTCCTCAGCCTTCAGTAAGTAAAATTAACGTTCCACTAACTCCGCTAACATCCGGAACAGTTTAGGTTTGAACTCGAATAAATAATCTAAGTAAGAAAATATATATTGATATTGGTAACCACTATCTATATTTTTCCTTATGAAACTAGAAAGTTCTGTAGTAAGGACTATTAGGGAATCAGTAGAAATTCAGTAGAGACTAATTCGGTAAAATTTTCACTAAAATTTAAATGGTTTTCTTTTAGTGAAAGTATATGACAACTATCCTACAAACTTTCTTCTCTATGGCATGTACCTGTGGTACCTGCTCGGTCTCCAAGATCTAAAATTAACGTTCCACTAACTCCGCTAACATCCGGAACAGTTTAGGTTTGAACTCGAATAAATAATCTAAGTAAGAAAATATATATTGATATTGGTAACCACTATCTATATTTTTCCTTATGAAACTAGAAAGTTCTGTAGTAAGGACTATTAGGGAATCAGTAGAAATTCAGTAGAGACTAATTCTAGAGTCAGTACAACTTAATCTTCTCTAATTAGTCCTAATAAGAATCAAAACTTACAACCATTTTCTAGTAAAAACCTTAAAACAAAATTGAAAGAATTAAACTCATGGTTTGGTAAAACAAACTGATTTAGAAAATTCATGACAGTAAAAATGTATAAATACTACAAGGGTTCTGCAGAAAAAAATATTTTTCAACTGATTAAAATGTTCTATTCCGTTGTAGCTTTTCCGATATTGGCAATTTTTTTCATATTTTTTAGTGACACAAGAAAATCTTAAATTAAGAACTGTTTTGAATTAAGAATAAACTTAAGAATTATAGACAGTGCTACTCTATATCTAATTTTTCCTTAAAAAATCAAAACTAATCGTCATTTCAAGTATAATCCTTTAATTAAAAAGTTAATATGTTAGTTCAACACACTGATTTAGTTTTAAACCTAGATATAAAAAATATTTAAAAAATACAAGGGTGTTTTGTTATACAAAAACATCTTCTAACGGACAAAAGGATATTTCGTAATTCTAAACTTAAGCCTGTATACCTAGAGCAATTATTTGAATTACTATAGGTTACAGTTGAACACGAAGTAATAATCTTAGTTGGAAAACACTGTGATATTAGCAACTGTTTTCCATTTTTTAGTGACACAAGAAAATCTTAAATTAAGAACTGTTTTGAATTAAGAATAAACTTAAGAATTATAGACAGTGCTACTCTATATCTAATTTTTCCTTAAAAAATCAAAACTAATCGTCATTTCAAGTATAATCCTTTAATTAAAAAGTTAATATGTTAGTTCAACACACTGATTTAGTTTTAAACCTAGATATAAAAAATATTTAAAAAATACAAGGGTGTTTTGTTATACAAAAACATCTTCAGAAGGACAAAAGAACCTATTCTGTAATTCTAAGCTTAAGCATGTATACGTAGAACAATTATTTGAATTATTATAGGTTGCAGTTGATCACGAAGTTATAAACTTAGTTAGAAAACACATAGTGATATTGTCAACTTTTTCCATTTTATTCGACACAAGAACGTCTCAAATTAAGAACTGTTTGAGCATTGTAGCGAACTCTGCTTTAAATCCAATTTTTCCTAAAGAAATTAAAATTATTCGTACTTTTAAGTATAATTCTCTGATTAAAAATTATTGTATTAGTACAGCACACTGATTTAGGTTTAAATCCCAAAAGAACAAAAATTTAAAAATTACAAATATTATGCAATGCAAAAAAAAATTTCAAGAGGACAAAATGAATTATTCCATAATTCTAATGTTAAATATGTATCACTGGAACAATTGTTTGAATTATGATAGGTTACAGTTGAACACAAAGTAATAATAATCTTAGTTTGAAAACACATAGTGATATTAGTAACGTTTTTCAAATTTTTCGTGGCACAAGAAAATTTTAAATTAAGTTTCTGAATTGTTTGAGAATTGTAGTTAGCGCTACTTTATATCTACTTTTTTCTTGAAGAAATCAAAATTAACCGTCATTTCAAGTATAATCCTCTTATAAAAATTATTGTATTAGTGCAACACAGTGATTTAAATTTTAAGTCAAGAAAGAATAAATCTTTAAAAACTACAAATGTTATGCTATACAAAGTATCAAATGGACAAATTAACGTATTCCGCATTTCTAATCTTAAATATGCATGCCTAGACCAATTGCCTTAATTATAATAGGTTACAGTTGAACAAGAAATAACAATCTTAGTTTGAAAACAAATATTGATACTGGCAACCACTTTCCATTTTTTTCTTTTGACACAAGAAAGTCCTAAATTAAGTACACTTCAAGAATCGTAGCCAGCGCTACTTTCATCAAGACATCGCTCTTGCTGGCTCGCCGCCCTACGCAAAAAAATGAAAATGTTTCAAAAGAGATCTGCTTGAAAACATGTGCTATTTTAGGAAGGGTGGATTTTTTTTAAAGGAGAAATCACTAAAGCAGATAATTTTTCTTATCTCCAAAGCACTTAAATGTAGATATTTAAAAAGGGAAACAGTCGGTTATATATTTTTTTCAACCCTTATAAGCATTTTGGGGAGTTACGGCCCACACTGCTTTGCTACAACAACCTTAGAAAGGAATTCACTTAAAGGACGATGATGTGTAGCGTCTGTTTACAAACAGAGGAAGTTGAACTAGATAAATTAATTTCATCATGAATTTAAAAATAAATGACTGAGAAACATTTAAAAATTACTACAATGCTCTAATTGTTCTCAGGGCTTCTGTTTTCAATGCCCTCAGAATAAAATGGTTTTATTTTTGGGAAGTCACATCAGCTCGTAACCGGAGGGTTATGAGTTCAAGGCTGGAACCGGTCAAACATTCGCAGTGTACACCACCGTAATGACTGCTTAGGCACGTAAAATAAGTTTGGGGTCACAATATAATCCAAATTTAAACTTTTTGAGTTGGGGTGTATCTCCAGATTCATGAAAATAAAGACGGGAGTCACTGGTTCAGTGTTTTCCCTTTATAAGCAATTGTTTTACTATTGCCACTTTGTTCAATACCAAGCAGAAGGAAAGAAAAAAGGTATATTTTCAGGGTAGGGGAAGATAATCCTACGAAAACAAGACAGATAGTAGAAGGGATTATGAATTATGATATTTATAACCCACCCCGTGTTTCAGTATATATAGGACAACGGGATAACTGTTTGCTTGGTGTATATTTCAACCAAGCCCATACTTTTGAGACTTGCATGACTTGGTCGAAATATCGACTGTAGAATATATGTCGAAATATTGTCTGAACTTCTTCGCTGGACTGTAAGGGTGCTAACGGATGGCAACCAAAGAGGTCCTACTATGACGCACTAATGAAATGGCATCCCAGACCATGACTCCTGGTTGTCGGCCTGTATGACGGAAGACAGTCAGGTTGGCATCCCACTGCTGTCATCTTCGCTGGTCATCGGGTCTTAGTTTAAAGCAGTACTCATCTCTGAAGACTATTCTACTTCAGTCAGTGATGTTCCAGTTAGAACGAGACCGACACCACCGCAAACGGGCTTGTCGTTGTACAGAGGTCAAGTGTAATTGGTGCAAGAGGACCTCATACCCTTTTCTTTCAGCCTCCTTTCAATGGTCCTTGAGGTCACTATGCACTAATTGTACGTACAATCGATGGTAATGATGCATCGGGTGAGTGCCGCTCTGACGATTGCTCTGTCCTCATGTTCTGCCGTTTCTCTAGGATGGCCGTTTCCTTCTTGAAGCTGTGTTCGGCCATGGTTCATCCATTCCTGCCAACATCATTTAATAGTGGCATCAATCCTAAATAAATAACCGTCCGTCACCAACCGTCTTCTTGAGCCTAACTACACAGCCTATCTCAAATACTGACATCTGCACATATCGTTAGCAAACCTGTTTGCGAGACATATTTACTGTCTACCTGAGTACACAGAAGGAAATTCGCAATGAATGTATAGACTGGAATAGAAATTTTTCCTCTTAAATATCCTGCAATTTGCAAAGATAAGATGTACTTCAGCGACATGTGTTCATTAATTGGCCTCCAAAGTTTAAAATTTTGCATTTTCCATCGAAACCTGTATGCATATTAATTAGCTTCCAATTTGCATTACATCCTCTCGGTGCGTCGTGGTGCGTCTTTTTTTTTGTCTAAGAGTGTATTATCTTTAATCTTTATTTTTTGAAATACAAGTTAATATGAAACGAATAGTTATTGTCCGTCAAATGTTTTAATTGTGATAATAAAAAAATAGCTCTACACAGTTAAAATAATTTTCGACTAAAATATTACCATTTTAACTGGCTAAATATATGAATGTCGTATTGTTAGTATATATTATAATTTATGCACTGTTTTAGTTTAAACAGAATCAAATGAAACATAATAACAGAAATATTTATTATTTCAAATGCTAGAGCACATGCTTCCTATAGCATTCACCACTACCAGGCCTCGAATAATTGGTGGCCATTTTATTAAAGTAACACCATTTAGACGGCCAACATTATTCCCTAAGCCAGTACAAACAAAGTGAGTAATTTAGAAGGAGGAATCGAAAGGAAGAACTTCCGGGCTTGGTTTGCCACCCCCAGAGGTATCGTTTGGGAATTCATAGGACTTTAAGATCAGTCATTTATTTTAAGTTCCTCAGTCTCCAATATTGAACACGACGGTTTTTTGTCTAGCTCCAATTCTGAACTCACAACCCTCTGGTTATGAGATCGATGCCTTTCCTTACTGAGCTACCGAGGCTCATAAGAGGAAATGTTTTATTATGGACAGTATGCCTTAGTAAACATAAAATATTTGAGAATGATTATCATCTGAAAATTACAACAAAGTTAAAAATCAACTTAAGAGTGTTTATTTTAAATGCCCTCAAACTATACTATATTTAACACCATTTTGCAAAACACAAATGTTCATAAAACAATCTGTTTATTATCTTTTTGAATCTTTTAGTCATGGTCATAAAAATGCATATCTATTGTAAATATATCTGTTTTTCTTTAAAATAGTACCTACTTTAAAATAGTTTAATATAAGATGTCCTCGATAACACATCATACAGTTGACATGTTACTTTGATTTAAACGAAACATAAAAACAGAAAATATGTCATAACGTCGAATAGATTTTGGAAATCTGAAAAGCATAAAGAATGAAATAAACTAATCGCCATTTAGTGTTAGGACAAGGTTTCGAAAGAACTTGTTGACCATTTTCTAACTATCTTTTTTTTTACAGTTTTAGAAATCATCCTAATTTTACGAAAGAGTTCTTGTTATATAGGCAGAAAAGTCATTTGATTTATGTACTAATGATATTGTTTAGATAATGGGAGAAATCTTGAATAGATTGAATGTTGTAATATGGCGTTATATCTCCGTAATAAGTAGCGTGAGTCTGCAGGGTCACGCTGGTGTTTCCCTGATACTTGAGAGTATATTACGGAAATACAACTCGAAGTTACATTCAATAATTCTACCAGTAATCAAGAGGTTTCAAATCTCCCGCTATCCCTAAACAAAATATATCACTTTAAGACATAATATACATAATATATCTTCGCAGTGTTCGACAACTATGACAAAAGACATGTTGA
This sequence comes from Pardosa pseudoannulata, assembly GCA_032207245.1. Taxonomy (NCBI): domain Eukaryota; kingdom Metazoa; phylum Arthropoda; class Arachnida; order Araneae; family Lycosidae; genus Pardosa; species Pardosa pseudoannulata. The sequence goes on along the minus strand of CM063503.1, from coordinate 44,521,783 downwards.
TCAAATTATACAGTACAAAGGGTGTCATACCCAATAAAAATTATGTTTTTTTCCCTATAATATACTCTGAAAACAAACATGAAACAAACTTTTAGGGATCCTTGTTCATTAAGAGTGAAGTTTAGAGCTCTCAATGATTTATTAATCAGTAACATGGTTACTCATTGAAGACCTGCGAATATTATTCTTGTCAGAAAATATAACCCCAGAAGACGAGAAAAAACAGTTTATAATATTCATACATAAGAATATTAGGGTTTCAATATAGGTTGAGTTTAGGTATCCTAAAAGACAGTGAAGTAAATCTTCCTCTATTAAAAGGTGGTTATATCTTTTACAATTTGCTTATACTAGAAAATTCATTAGGACGTTCACCATAATCCCAAATCATTCATCATACAGCAACGTCAATATCATTAAAACGACAAATCAACGTTAAAAAAGCATCCCTTTATATTACAAAACAAAAGAGATTGTTTCATTCCAATCTTTCACTTTAAATACGTCTGAAATTTTTCTTTTTTATTGATCTTTCGTGAAGAAATAGTCAAAAGAAAAATACTTAAAAAGATCAATTCCTCATTTAAGAATGCTTGAATATCCTAAAGGGAGTGTTAAAATAATGACATACTTGCTTGCATCCTATTATCAATTGAGAGAAAGAGTAAAAGCAAAATGTAATTCACAAGGCATCCAACACATGAGAAAGATCAATTCCTCATTTAAGAATGCTTGAATATCCTAAAGGGAGTGTTAAAATAATGACATACTTGCTTGTATCCTATTATCAATTGAGAGAAAGAGTAAAAGCAGAATGTAATTCACAAGACATCCAACACATGAGAAAGATCAATTCCTCATTTAAGAATGCTTGAATATTCTAAAGGGAGTGTTAAAATAATGACATACTTTCTTGCATCCTATTATCAATTGAGAGAAAGAGTAAAAGCAGAATGCAATTCACAAGGCATCCAACACATGTGAAATTTTCTTTCTCACTGAACCTTGAAGAAACTAGAGAACAAGTCTTAAAATGACCATCGTCTCATTTGAGAATGTCAAAGTAGACTGAAAGAATTGTTCAAATATTGCACATTTTAATGATAGCAATGTTATAGTATTTTTACTGATCCTAAAAGAAGTTTTATTACCAATTGAGAGAAAAAAAAGAAGTAAAAGGTAATTCACAAGGCATTAAAAGCTGCCTAAAACTACCCCAATCGAAACAATCAAATAGAATTAGTAGTTTAGTTATACTATATCAACTTTAAACTTCTAACTGGAGCGCTTGTAAAAGTTTGATAACTACGATATCTGTTACATTGTTAACACATACATCACTAAAATTGCCAAAAAGTAACTTTTATATTAACCTGTGCTTTCCCTCAGTATGAGAAGAAATGAATTTGACCAATTTTGAACTTTAAATTTCAGTTTTAAAGTAGATTTCATTGATTATTGTGCTTTTTGTTTTATAAAATTAACTACATGCTCTTTTAAATAGAATAATATTTTGTTTCAATATTTATAAATTTTGTTTTAGTCATTATGTAGTTTGTATAGATATTCCTTGTTATTAATTTATTTTACTCTAGAAAAAATTATTTTTAAGATTATTTGAAGTTATAAACGTATAGAAGGTAAAATGGAAAGGTATTCTACGTATCTTTAGAATTGCTTTTTTTAATGTAGACTTTATTGCATTTTACAGATAAAAGAAAATTCAGACTACTATTTTTACTAGTTATATGTATAGTTGCTTTTTCGAACTCCTTTGTTATTACTATTATAAAAATATTACGTTTGTAACAACATAAATGAAACAAATTGTTTCGTCGCAAAACACAGCTCTTGTCATATCGCGTCATATATCATGTCATATAACATATCTCATGTCTGCTCGTGTAAAGAATTAAATAGCGTTTGCTGGAAGGTTAAAGTGTCCAATGTAGTTTGGAAAACTATATCAATAAAAACTTGTTAAAAACTGTTTTTTCCAGCAGTTAATCACATTAAAGACTTTTCACAAACAAATTCGGTACATAATAGCTTTGAGTAGTAATTTATTTAGGATACTAGTTTGGGGCGTATCTAGCACACTTTGGGACTGAATGTTGTCTGTTTCAAAGATAAAAGGATAATTTAAGAGGAATATCATTGTGGGATTCATTCTGGTAGTAATTATACATGGGTCAAGAGTGGTGCTGTTTTCACTGTCGAAGTGAAATGACATAGTGCTCAAAATCAAGCCAAACCGAAGTGAAGTGAAAGAAAAAGACTAACCAGGCTTATTAATACCAGACGGTGGAGAAAACATGAGATGCAAGGGGAAATGAAGCCTAGTAAAGAGTATGATCCATAGGAATAAAGCGTATTTTAATTCTAACAGTTTTCATCTTGTTTTACACTAATTGAAGGTTAAAAGAGGAGACTTAATAACCTTATGGTTATTAATAATTAAAGAATTATATAGGGATTATTGAGCACTTTTTCTGAGTTTGAGGATTAGAAGTAACACGTTATAAAACATTTTATTACTACCGTAATTTCGCACGTATAGTCCGGGGACCATCTGTGTTTAAAAAACAAATTTCCTCAGCCGCGGACTATCTGCCGACGCGGACTATCTGCTGTTTTATCATTGCTCAAATCATCAAAATCGGATGAAGGTGTAAAAAAAACACGTCGGCGAACGGCCGATGATCAAACAAAAGCACGACTCGTGAGATTCGTATTGGTAATAAACCATAAAAATCCCATAAAGCAGAACGAAGCAGTAGTAGCAAGTAGCGCAATCTTAAATTGTGTCATGGAATACGGTAAAATATCGATAATCACTATTTACAGCTCCGATTGAAAACACCAAGTGGATGGGTTCTATATCGAAGGTTAAGGGTAGAAGGTCATTTGACCTCAAGAATCAGAGTGTTTTGTTTTCAAAGTTTTTTTTGCGGTAATATTGGTCATTCATTATGTCTTTAAAACATCGTCGCAGTTTTATTGCTGATTTCAAGCTGAAAGTATTTCCGAAGGTCGACGAGAAGGCAGTAAGATATTGGCTTAAGTAAAAGGAAACATTAAAAATATGAGAAGAAAGCGATCCAATCATTGTGGAAAAATACAATGGCCTGCATTAGAGAATGATTTACATAGCTGGGTTCTCGAACAGAGAAATGTAGGCCGCTCTGTTTCTTCCTTTAAAATTCGTCTCCGAGGCTATGGCAGAAGAAATTATTTCATATTTTAAAGGTGAAATTAATTGAGTCTAATCCATACTTTTCGGCACTCTACTGTACTTAGGTTTTTATTCTTAAAATGATTTAATATTGTCTTACTAAAATAAATATTTTTGCTCGTATAGTCCACGGATTATCTAGTGGTGCGGACTATCTGATGATTTATGAAATTTTTTAAATAAAAAATCGCGCTCGCGGACTATAGGATGGTGCAGACTATATGTGCAAAATTACGGTATTTCCACTTGTACTTTGACGAATCAAAATATATACCCTTTTATCAATTCAAAATGCTATTACGTATTTTTCTCTAAGAATATACCAAGATTTTATATTCAAGCTGGTGTTTTATCCACAGCACTACTTAAATATACGTAAAATAATTTCCAGTTATTTCTTTTGCAATAAATTATTTCTAATACATTGTATAAGACACTTTTCTACCCAAATTCATTTTATGTACACAATTAAGGAAATACATATTTTTAATAAATATATTTGTATAATAACCAGATTTTGAGAAAATAGTTTTTAGTGCTAAACATTGTTATCTTCTCTTTTCAGGTTCCACAAGAGTTTATACTAGAAATATACTTCTTCATAACATCTCTTTCAAACCAGGATGCGTATAGCAGGAAAAAAAACACCTGAAAATATTATCATATCAATGGTTGTGTGTTAACTTATGTATAAATGTTGGGTTGGTATTATGTTAGTCAGATAAAATAAAATGTTAAGAGGAGGACGAAAACATTTATTTTACACAAACGATACATTTACACACTCTTTGAAAAACTTGATCACATTTAATGCAGTTTTTGATAGCACATCTTAAGTTTAACACGTCTGGAATTAATTCTTTCTCACGCACGCCAACCATTTAGACTGCACATAGTATCATCGCTGGCTACTGCCATTAGACATAGAGAAAATCTTTGAGGTCATTGCCAAGCAGCTCAAAATTTATCTATCCATTCATCTATCTATCTATCTATCTGTCTATCTATCCATCAATCCATCTATGAAACTATCTCTCTAAGAATATACCAAAATTTTATATTCAGGCTGGTATTTTATCAACAGCAATACTTAAAAAATATACGTAAACTGATTTCCAGTTATTTTTTTTTGCAATAAATGACTTCTAATAAATTGTATAAGACACTTTTTTACCCAAATTCATTTTGTGTACATAATTAAGGAAATTTATATTTTTAATGAATATATTTGTATAATAACCTGATCTTGAGAAAATAGTTTTTAGTGCTAAACATTATTATCTTCTCTTTTCAGGTTCTACAAGAGTTTATACTAAAAAAATGCTTCTTTATAACACCTCTTTCAAACCAGGATGCGTATAGCAGTAAAAGACCTGAAAATATTATCATAGCAATGGTTGTGTGTTCACTTATCTATAAATGCTGGGTTGATATTATGTTAGTCAGATAAAACAAAATGCTAAGAGGAGGACAAAGACATTTATTTTACACAAACGATACATTTACACATTCAATAAAAAACATGATGATATTTAATGCAGTTTCTGAGAGCACATCTTAAGCTTAACAGGTCTGGAATTAATTCTTTCCCACGCACGCCAACCATTTAGACTGCACATTGCATCATCGCTGGCTACTGCTATTACAGATAGAGAAAATCTTTGAGGTCGTTGCCAAGCAGTTCACAAATTATCTATCCATCCATTCATTTACCTATTTATATATCTATCTGTCTGTCTTCTGTCTATCCATCTATCCATCTATCAAACTATCCATTATCCATCTATCTACCCTTTATCATCTCTCTCTATCTCTCTATCTACGTATCTATCTATCTATCTATCTATCTATCTGTCTTCTGTCTATCTATTCATCTATCCATATATCAAACTATCCATTATCCATCTATCTATCCTCTATCATCTCTATCTCTCTATCTACGTATCTATCTATATATCTATATATCTATACATATGGGTGGTTGGTTGGTGTCGTGTTCATTTAAAGTCATAAGACTGCTCATGAAATGTCATGGCCTAGAGAGTTTGGAATTCTATGTGACTTGCACCGATTTGTTGAAAGAACGACTCTGCTGAAGTGTGTCCTCGTAATTTAGAGCAGGAATAAAGCAGAAGCACAGGGTTGGCCTTCCACCTCCAGAGGTATCGTTTGGAACTTTGGAGAACATTGCGATCACGAACATATGTTACGTGCCCCAGACGCCATTAATGAACACGGCTGATCTTAGCCCATTTAGATCGTCGACCCTGCTACCCTCCGGTTACGAAATCACTGTTTTTGGTGACTGAGCTACCGTGGTTCAACTGTATGAATATTCAGCTTTATATAACAACTCTTTATTATATAAAGCGTTCTTTTTGATATCCTTACAGAAAAAAAGAATAACGATAAAACATCAGTTCAACTATTCAAAAATAAATTTTGCGTTCTATGTTAGCACATTTAAAAATGAATAAAAAAATTAAAAATTTGTGTCAGTTATTTTAAAGTAAGTGCGTTGTCTCTTTTATATTTTTAAAGAAAGTTTTATTCAATGGCAGTTATAGACAAAATTAGCAGTCATATATTAAACTGTTTTTACCTAGCTTAGATGACTGATTCCTGAAAGAAAATCAAATAATGCTGTGCCAAGTTACCAAGTTAAATATGAAATTTAATTTGTGATGTAAAGGGAGAATATAGCAGTTACGAAAAATATTAACATCAACATATTTTACGATATTAACCACATTTTAAACGGAACGGAAGGGAAAAGGTACAAACTTAATTCAATTATTTTAAAGAAAATGCCCGGTCTACATTATATTTTTGTAAAAGGTTTTTTTATACGCAATGGCGTACAAAAAATTATTTTTTATGGATGGGTTTCAGACAAAAACGCTACAGACATAGCAATTTTTATATGTAAAGTGCTCGACATTTCGTCAAATTGTAACATAATAGTATTATATTGGGTTATAAGTTGACAAAATATAATAGAAGTGTCCACATTTAATATATGTGCATAATGCAAGGCATTAGCTTTATACTCTAAATTAAGAGTTTATGGGCATTGTTTTTCATTTTGTTGGTCTGTGGGAGGGGTCCCACCCTTATGTACACTACTGTTTAAACGAGAACTGAAGTGTGTGATTTTTTAAAACTGTTTTCACATAGCTTAAGCGAATGATTCCTTAAATATGAATTGCATAGTTGTAAAAGAGTACAACATTAAATAATGACATACAATTTGGTTGAATATTCCGAATTAAATATGAAATTTACTACTCAGTGCAAAGGAAGAATACAGCAGTAATCGAAAATATTAACTTCAACGCATTTCACGATGTTGCGAAATAGACTTCACAAGGTACGATAACCTCTTATAGCCTTTCGATATCAGATAAAGTTGGCGATACTAACAATCTTTCTTTTGAAACATTTCCAAAATAACAGTGGAAAAATATGGCTTTAAAAAAAGAAAAGATTCTGTATAGGCAATGTCAACAAAAGTAATAGAAGTATGACGCCTTTTCCAAATGTTGGCTATTTTTTGTGTTTTTACACACATGGACGTGAATTTACTGATATTTAGATCTGAGAAATTTGAAATGTATGATAAAAGGGAACTTCTAAACATTTAATGTATGTTATTAAAATGCCCTATAATATTCAAATATTGCCATTATATTCTACTTGTAGTTTTCTCTTCTTTTTTATATCTGTCCTTTTAACTGAGAAGGATTTTTAAAATGTTATTTCTTCTAGCAGTGTCAAATTTCAGCATTTTTGAGTTAGATGTTTTCCTTGTATTCACCAGAGTCAGTTGTATGGGTATAAATAATTTTGCTAGCCAGAAAGAGCTTAGTACTAGATTTATGGACCGAGCCAATTTGACTCATTAATAATTTGATCATTATATATATATATATATATATATATATATATATATATATATATAACTTTAATATCACTTTTCAAAAACATACGTTGGTTTTTAGTTAAGTAATAATATATTTGTAAACTTTCATTCCTCTTCCCCGCAGACCCCTTCATTTTCGCAAATGTGGTATACCCATTTTCACAGTTGTGCACCAATTTGACATAAAACATGAAAATGAATAAATATAGCAATAAATATAGTATAAAGTAAATAGTATAAAGTAAATATAGAGAAGAAGTCGAGAACACTTCCATTCCAATGACAGATATTCATGCTACAGACGCACGGAAGAATTGTCAAGTTTAACAATCATGCAAAATAAACATATGTAGAAACCATTGTGCTAAATGTAATAGAAATGTTTGCAGAAAATGTGTTTCAAAAACAGATTTTATATGTAAAAAATGTTTTCCATGAATGTTTTGATAATAAACATTTCATTTTAAATTAATTTAGAACTATTTTTTTTGCAAAAATCTTCAATTTTCTTGTATGAGTCAAATTGGCTCACTTCAGTAAAAATAGTTATATGATCAACAGCTTTAAATCTAGTGTTAAGAGGAGAAGTACCTTTCAAGATCTACAAAATAAATTTGATTTTCAACCTTCTATAACTTAAGAAATTTCATATCTATAAAAGTGATATATTTAGAAACTATTAAACAAACCTTTTTCTTGAATCATATTATATAAACAAATTACTACTAAGTATAAAGCTAACACTTTTCTTGAATTATATGGCATAATTTTATCTCTATACTGGTGTCCTAAAGTCTGGTGCCTTTTAACATTTACAAAATAAACCTTATTCTTAACCTTTTATTGCTAACGAAATTATATATTTTAAAAAATGATAGATTTACTAACTAGTAAAACAGCTCCCAGTTTTCTTGAAATGAATGAAATACATATATTTTTTATATTTGACAGATAATTTTGAAAAATCATTATACCAGTGATTAATATTTTTTACAGTTATCTGATTGCGCTCAACATTGTACATTTACGATTATGATTATACTAAAGTTTTTAAATTGAATTAAAAATACTACAGTGTGTATTTAATGGGTAAAATTTTCTTGATATTTACATAGTACACATTTCAATTTCAATTTAATTTATCAATTGAATTTTTAGTGTTACTAAAACAATTTGAAATAAATCATCTTATCTATGAAGAACATACAATATTCGTTTCTTAGTTTATCACTGAAAAATATATTTCGATAAATATATATTTCGATTTAATTTTAACTAAATATTATATGTTCCCAGGATCCAGTGAAAAACTAATTGTGGTCACTCATATAACTGTAAAAAATATCCTTGATAATTTGATATTTTAAATTTTCAGTTAAATTTAGAAAATTTTGATACCACCATTATTATTTCTTTACAGGCCAAAAGTGCGACGTTCCAAACTAATTATGTTTTTCAAGTATACACAATATTTAGCACATCTGGTTTTACATTGTTCCTTTTAAGAGTTTATAAGTTATGATTAGATTTATTATACTCAGAGACTCTAATAATGTCCGTAGAAATGTTAATTTTACCGAAAGGAAAACTATTTATCTATGTAAGAAGTACAAAGACTAAAAATGTTTTTTCTATACTGAAATACTAACTTCCAGAAGTTTATTCTCTAAAATATGATACTAGAATTCTAGGTGATTCTTTTGTTGGTTTTGGCTATATGTGCTTGTACGTACCTAAGTAATTTTTTCTTAAACATAGTTTTTTTCCTTTTTTTGGTGTGCTTAATTAGCTTCATTGTACAACACAATTCACTTATAACGAGCCGTGATTTAATGAGAACCCGGATTTAAGATAAAATCAGGAACGGTTGGTATAAAGTTAAGTCTAAGCATGGGAGCATAAACCCCGGCCTCGAATTTCCAATACTTACACAGAACTTGCAACCAGAGTGAGATTAATGCTAACAACCAATAATCACGACCGAAGCAGATGGCGTTTCACAAAGCTCCTTGTTTTATTGTTTAATGGCAGAATCAATGGTTGATGGAATTAAAAGTTTAGCATTTGTCTTTAAAATTGTGTCCTCCACTATTGTAAATGATTTGGTTTGGTTTGGTTTGGAGCGCTATGGTCTACTTTTTTTGCAACACGAGGGTAACTCTTGTAATGAGGACTTGACTCAAGACTTTTGTCTTGTCTTGAGGTGCTAACTTTTTTAAATGAAGGAAACTTTAATTATGAATTAAGGGTGAATATCAATGATGAAGAATCGTTTTTGTCTAGTTGAAAAGTATCTTAATTTTGTATATAGAAAAATATTTCCCTGTGACTACATTTCAAATACAGTTGTCTATAATTATATAGTTATCAATAAACTGTATTTTGTCACAGAATTAGTAATAAGCTAAATCTTTGATATGTTGTTACTTTAGTTACACTATGTTAGATGATAACAAGTTATATATCAAAAAATTTGCAAAAAAAGAAAAATATGTATAAACAATTCTAGTTTCTCACTTATAAGAGAAAGCTAATATAACGGGTATAAAAAACCTAATTACATTTAAAAACTCTGTCAGTAGAGTATCAAATTTGAACTTTGTATTGCCCAATTAATTACACTAGTACAAGTTAAAAAGATTTTGATGGATTTTAAGAAAAAATATATTATTAAAATTATTTTAGTTTGTATCAAGCAAGGTTTTTTTCTTTTGTTTATGATTAAATCGTTATCAAAACGTAAAATAATAATTTCAGCTATGGTAAGCTACGAATGTATTCCAGTTTCTTTTATCGCATTGAACATAGTTCGATAACCACTGGGAAGATTTCAATTTTAAGTAACAGTGCGCAGAATCTTAAAGTAAACGCTTAAACAGTGCTTACGTTATACTTGTGATGTCAACTAACGGTCACGTAATCACTGACGAATTTCCCGAACGCGACGTTTGGAAGTCAGACACTGGGACCATAGGACTCTCTAATTGCAGTGGCAATTTCTTGTATGGGGAGAGGTACTGGTTTCCTCCTCCTTCCACATTTTATAGCAAATGATCCATTATGTTTTTTTCAATTCTTCTCACTGATCACGGTGTCAAAGGATTTGCTCCCTTGCACGTTGCTTTCCCATACCTAAATACGTAAAGCAGCTGCAGCGTTTGAGCTGTTAACGATGAATAGTTTTAAAATCAAAGCTTGATCTGGCAAACTAAGCGTCATATCGTATCACGTAACTGGCAGAAATGACTGCTATTGGTGCAACTCTTTTTTTAATTATCCTATTCTTCTTCCTCCTTCATGAATAGCCGAACGATGGCCGAATGGTTAGGGTGCTGGCCCTCGGAAGCGGAGTTCATGGGTTCGAATCCCACTATGGCGTGGATGTTCGTAGCCGTTCGGAATCGGCTTTAAGCAGTAGGTCCCGGTTTCATTAGCCCTCGTGTTGCAAAAAGTAGACCATAGCACTCCCAAACCAAACCTTCATGAATAGTGAGTGTGCCGATTTTGGTTTCATTCGGATCATTCCTCCGAGCTACAGATAATTTCAAATATAGATACTTATTTAGCATTAGTCCCTTATATTTGAAATTATATTTGAAATTCGCCTTCCCAATCCTAACCCTAGTTATAACAAGTAATAGTTTTGTGATTAAAACAGTTTCTATTCAGCTCCTGAGGATAATGTAGCTGAAAATTAAGCTAAAGAAGATGAAACGAATAATGAAAGACACGATATTAACTACGAATGTGAATATTTTAATCTGAACATAACCCATCATACTCAATAGTTTTTAATTGCGGAGAAAAACTTAAGCGATATTTGAAGTCAGGGGTGAAAATGACTTTTGATGTTTTTCCGACCATGAATCTTCTAGGAAGAACAATAGCGCACAAAAAAGGGATGATAAGAGAGTGAAAAACAAATTAATCAAATTCTTTTATGCTGTAAAAAAATCCAAATTGAATAATGTAAGTATACATAATATACTATTCACATATACAGTAGTAAGTATGTATGAATATTTATGAATTTTTTTCTCGAACCTGTTTTTTATGAGCACTCGTTTATAACTAGCAAATATCGCTTTCCATATGCGAGTTGAGCTTATTTAAAAAATATGCTTAAGACGTTCACTGCCATGGGGTCCACCGGTGACCACCGATGCAGAAAATAATACAAGAACATAATAATAGTAAATATGGATACTGATAAATTATTTAATAATACCATTGTTATTATAAACGTTTTAAAGAAATTAATGCAATATAGAACATGTAAAAATAATTTTATTATGTCATGAACAATATACATTTTATCAGTGCATATTGCGATTGAAACATTCAATGCAAAGAAAAGGTGAATCAAAGCAATCGGAACAATATGTCACCACTTTTTTAGTCAAATTCTTTGCTCTAGTTCTTCCTAGCTGGTTTAAATACTAAAGAATGAGAGTAATCATTTAGTAATAGAAGCATGATTGTTTGAAAAAAAAGGACAATCGTAAAAATTGCCTACCTCCCCATGTGAGTCACCGGTGACCCCACCACGAAAACTGCTTCAAGAATGATTTTATAACTCATTTTTATCTGCTGCAAATAATATTTCAGCATATGTATCACATAATGAAAAGTTCACGTCAGCTCCTTGGGGTAACATCGAAAATGCGTCTGACAGTCAACGTGTTAATACGAACTTTTGTGAAAATTGTTGTTGCATTGGTCAGTCATGGGCTAAAAAATAAAATAGTTTAATAAAGGAAAACAGGAATATCCCTTACGCACAAACAACTCCTCAGAGCTTATGGCTGTTCGAAAACTATAGTGATATGGGAAAACAACATCCACGAAACTGTGCAAAGCAACTGTAACACAGCAGAGACATCCAACCCGATATTCCCAGCGAAATAAAAATAATCCTAACTTTATTAAGAATAAAATATTTATCAAATTCTGTTTTTATGAAATTTTTCCATACCTTAGTTGGAACCGATATATAACTTATCTTGGTATTGTTAAATGTGCTAGCACACATTACAAGTCTTTCACCATTCTATATATACTATAACACCATTTCTATATCTTTCCTAATATCTCTTTACACTCTAATATTTACAATATATCTGTATTGATGCACTTTCCCACGATGGTCACCATGTGCATACACAGCTGTGGACTAAATTTCAAAGAAGAATTTAGGTGCAGCTGTTGATTTCGAGTTTTAGTGGGGACCCCTGCGGAGGAGTTATAATTCACGTAGCTGCACAAGTGTAACGGTCAAACCCAGGGAGGAATGCAGCCGTGAGATATGGGGGCAGGGGCTAAGCAATAATGTCAGTTTTCCCCAAAGGGGCCATTTTAATGAGTCCACCTGCATACCCGAAGGGGAAGCAGATGTGGGAAAATTTCACCAACAGATGATTGGGACAGAGAAAAAAGGGGCGTTGAACCGAGGGGTAAAGTTGTGGAAAGAAAGTTGGAAAAAGGACATGATGTCGGTATTCAAGAGTTGCTGGAAATCCAGATCCCGCCAGGAAGCCAGAGAGCCCGGGCCAGCAATCTATTCAAGAGCCCGCATGAGTATGATCGGCACGACAGAATAGACGTCCAGTGAAATAACGGTCGCTACGCCAGTAACGACGTCCAGCCTGTTGACAGCCCATTCCTGCTCCCATGTAATTACTGGAGGTAAACTTAATAATATTCATAATAATTACTTGGGTCTCATAATCCTTTGATAAGGAATACTATTTCAAGAGTATTGATGAATAGCAAAAGCAAATAATTGCAGGTCATGTTAAATACTAATCAAGTGATGCCTTAATTTGTAAATATTGTACATAATAAATGTGCTAGTTTAAATATTAGGTATTTTTCTTTAATTCCATAGCGTATATTTTACTGCGTTTTCTATTTGAGAACGAACACTAGTGTTTGTGTTGTAAGTACATTACAACAATATCATTATTATGGTTTCTACATACAATACGATGAACATTTTATCTGTATACAAATTTAACAGATACCAAAGATTACATCAATGCTTGTTATCCCAGGTGACATCCCAGCATTCTGAAGCACACAGTTTGACGTCCACTGGCTTAGAGGGAGAGGTTATAAATTAGCACATATTTTGTTATCTGCATTCTGAAAAACATTTATCTATGGTTTGATTTGTTAACTGGTTATCTGTAGTTTACTCTAAAAGGAAAGCCTTACATAATCTCAGATTATAAAGCTTCTTCCAGTATATTTACGAAATAAAGGACAACCTCTACACTTTAGAGGAGTGGAATGTTATTAAACAAACGTAAGTAGAGCATTGAGACAATATGTTGATAAAAACTTTTCAAAGTCACTACTGTAATAGTGGTCGAATGATAAGAATATCCTCAAGATTTGGATAGAACTTTTTAGCAAAATGGATAGGAAATGTGTGCAAAAAGTTTCTTTTCCACCATTGAGATATTTCTATAGCAAACGGAAATAATTGTAAATAAGGCGACAGCAGATTATCAAAATTAATTAATTTTGTTTTTTATTAGATATCTTCGACGAGTGAGACCAGTGAGACATTTATGCAGCAAAGAGAAAGAACTTAAATGAAGGTGACAGCAGACCATCAAACTAATTGATTTAGTTTTTAATTAGATATCTTAAAATTTTATTGTAATGCTAATTGTATATATATACGAGTGGTGATCAAAAAGTAAGTTTAGAAAATCTACAGTGGAATATATACATTTAACTGATATATACATTTAACGGCCAACTGATAGGAAGAGGAAGACTGCAAATGCATGTACACCATGAAAAAAAAGAAAGAAAACAGTGCATTTACTTAAGTTTTATAGTAACCCGCTATATAATAATAGCCTAAACTGGAATGGATAGAGGCATCCATATTGGATTCATGCTGAGTTAGGGTTAACAAAATTCAAAGCGAGTTCGATAACGTTCGAAATCCACCTCTTCCCGTCTTTTCGATCATTTAATGCCACCATTTCAAGCCCTATTTTCCCGGTTAAGAGCAGGCGATTAAATTCATCAATTTATTACATTATAAGTAGATGAAAATAACATTTTTTTTCTAGCATTGTGACATCATTCTTTTAACCATCTCATTTAATCATTTCTTATTTTAAATTATTTAAATATCGTCTGCATTATTTTCATACGTTTTATCACTGAACTTGGATATTACGTAAATAATTTTCGTTTATATTTGGCTTAAATAATAGATTAGGTACATATGTGATAATTTTAAATTTAATCATCGATTATTTTTTGTTGCAATGAAAATTTTATCACCGATATTAACAACAAATTCTTTTCATAAAAGTCTAGGAATCTATCTCACGGACTAATAAATTTCTAGCGTTAAAGTTATATATCTTTGAAAATTAAGAAGTTTTTTTTGTGTGTTTTTTCATACATAACCACACGGTTTGGTCCAATCGATTCGCTAAATTTTGGGCATCATTCATATATACCGCTAAATAATCACTGTCAATATTAAAACCTCTGCTGTCCATCCTATCAAGTAATATGATAAGATAAATTCAAGTCGGCAACTAACATGCGGTCAGTAAAGATAAACAAATCATTGAGCGTGTACCAGATAATTCTCTGTCAAAAAACAAACCATTTTTTTTACCTGTCTCATAAGGTACTTTACAATTCTGGAAAGTTAAAGATTTTACTGATCCCGTCATATGACGGGCTATATGCTAATACAGTGGAATCTCGATTATCCGAGCTAATTGGGACCACTAGTACTTCGGATATCGGAAATCTCGGTTAATAGAAACCCCGTATAAGAACCTTCCGTGCTTGCGAATTTAATTAACTATTAAAGTAAAAAAATAATAGAACGTTCTTTAAATGATAAAAATAAACATATATGAACTTATGTTTCATAGCTAAAAATATTTAAAAAGGAAATCAACTCTAGTAGGAAATTTTAAAAAGTAAAATGGAATTTTTTTTAACTATATTAGTTAAATATCTAAAGACGCCTTTTCAAAAATAACACAAATCTCAAGAAAATATTGTATTTTTAAAATTTAATATACATTAATTTGTTAAATTTGCATTCTTTTAAAAAAGTATGTAACCTTTCGTTGCAAAAGTTCAGGATTTCTATCATGGGAGCCATATCGTGCCAATTTTTGAGCAACAGGAGATCCATCGGTGTAGCATCGTTTCGTTGCTCCAAATAATTTAGGGCAGTTCTCAGTGCTTGAATACCTTCACTATGACTTATAGTCGTAGAATCCTTAAAGTTCTTATTTTGATTTTCAATTTCATTAATGTCCGTTGAAGGATTAACGGCTTGTATCATTTCTTCGTCATTAAGAATTTCAAAATTTGGATATTGATTTTCAACGTCCAGCCACTCGCAAATGTCCTCTTCCAAAACTTCCTCACATCCTTCAATTCCATTGATGATCTCAAGAAGTTCCCTGTAGGTGTGTTTTCCGTCTGCTGGGATTCACCCTGTCTCCTCTTTTCAACAATTATTTTGTTGAATGATTTACGAATTGTAGCTGGATTCACTAATTGCCATGCCTGGGCAATCATGTTGTGGGGAAGAAGTGCCTGTAACACGGACAATGAACTAAAATGTGTATCATTTTTTCCAAGCTCATTTTGGAAAGGAGAAAAAAAAATTAGACTTCGTTATTGACTCGGTTAACAGAAACCTCGGTTAACTGAAGTTCGGTTAATCGAGATTCTACTATATTTTATATTGCTATAAATGGTATTTAGAAATTAATATTAGTTAAAAGACAAAATTCAAACATAATGTTGGTTCTGTATATATTTCTTTAATAAATCTGAATCTTTATCGAGCATTCAATTAAATTTGAAACCACCCATTAGGCTTAAATGCATAAGAGATATGACTTAAAAAGATAATTTACTGAAAAATTAATTTTTTTTAATTAAGAGACTATATGAGATTAAGGCAAGGGAAAGAATAAATACTAAAAATTAGATGTAGAATTCTTTCCATTTTATTTTCTATGATCTTCCCCAATTTTTGTTTTAAAGCTGTATATAAACAACGCACTTACTTTAAAAAATGATATGAAGAACTTATACGAGATAATCTTAAATTTTTCTGACAAACGAGAGGATAAATTTAGAAAGTTTACTTGTTTCCCAGAAATTCATAGATAAACTTTTCTCCTCAGATGAACTTTACTACCTAATTATAGTGCGATAAGTATCGAGATATCATTTTATGGGCATAAAAATGATAGCTGTGAACGCTAAAAGTACCTATCTCCGTATTTCACAAAAATAGAAAACCAGTATGTAAAGAAGTCAAAATTAAGTTACTCTGTAGCAATCCAAAGTTAGTCTAAAATATTTATTTATTTAAAGGACAGTCAAACCAAATGGAAAATATGTGATAAAGATTTTAGATTTTTTTTTCAGAAATCAGAAAAAAAGGAATAAATCCGAAGTGGTTAGAGTAGTTAACCCTCCGAGTGGAACACATTGAAGAAAAAGTCTCCAAAATATACGCGAATGGTTTACTGTGTCTGGCCAAAGCGTTGTATGTTCTTTTCCTTCACCTTTGTCGACTAGAATGGAATACGGGAAACCCACCCTCGTTATTTTCCCTTTACTTCCGGTTATAAATAGGCATATAGATATTATGGTTTGTTAATTTTTAATACACATAAAGCTCGTCAAGTCTGAAGATCATCCCATAAGAAATAATGGATTCTAAAAGTACAAATAAAAATATTCTTTGAGAGACTTGTTTATATTTTTTTTACGATAGTCATCCAAGATATTTAATTGGTGCATTTAGAGATACATCTGTTACCACAAACGAAATACTTCCAAATAGAGATTTACAAAGCCGTGAAAAGCTATCAGCCTCTTTGTGCCTCAGGGGGTACGGGTGCATCCCTCAATAAATGCCAGTCAAAGAGGGGTTCAGTTCCTAAACAATCGACCTGACCAAAACTTCATAGGGGAAAGCATTGACAGAATTGTACATTACATCCATTTTCGGAGCGTTTTTGGAGGTCGAAAATTCTACGTTTTGGAGACATTATCAGTTTGGCTGAATTGTACGTGAGAACCGCTTAGAGGGTTAATAAATGTAGTACTTTTAAAAAACATTTATTGTTTTAAAAATAATATATGAATTGGTTTACAGTTGGGAACAGTCTACTTTTTGCAACACGAAGGCTAATGAGACGGGACCTACAGTTTAAACCCGATTCCGAACGGCTACGAACAACCATGACACTGTGGAATTTAAACCTACGAACTCAGGTACCGAAGACCAGCACTCTAACCAATCGGACAAACTAAAAATATACTTATAAAGAAAGAGTATAGTACAAAAACTCGTTTCAGAAGAATAGACAGCAATAAATTCGTTTTATGAACTACAGTGGACTCCGCTTAGTGTGATCGTGGTTAATGTTATCAATCGCTTATTGTTATCGAAATCACTTGGTCTCGATTTTTTCTATTCATTTGTATGTTAAAATTATCTCTTTATGTGATCGTTACATCGGTGAATGTTATCAGTTTTCGAACCTCATTTTAACTGGCAAAGGAATATTCAAAATATATTTAGAAGGAACCCATTATTTTCCTTCCCTTCGCTGTTGTTTGAATTTCCGAGAATTCTCCTCTTCAAAGTGGGGAAATGAGGAATGAACAAAAGAGTAGGGTTTGGTTTGGTTTGGTTTGGTTGTGGAGTGCTACGGTCTACTTTTTGCAACACGAGGGCTAATGAGACCGTTACCTACTGCTTAACCCTCTAAGCGGTTCGCACGTATAATTCCGCCAAACTGATGATGTCTTCAAAGCGGTTGTCACGTACAATTTTCGACCTCCAAAAACGTTCTGAAAATGGATGTAATGTACATTTCTGCAAGTGTTTGAGGTAGGAGGGTCAGGTCGATTATTTAGAAACTGCATCCCTCTTTGACTGACATTTATTGAGGGATGCACCCCTACTTCCTCAGGCACAAAGACGCTGAGAGCTGTGCATGGCTTTGTAAATCTCTATTTCGAAGTATTTCGTTTGCGGTAACCGATGTATCTCTAATTGCACCACGTAAATATCTTAGATAACTATCGTAAAAAAATATAAATAATTCTCTTAAAGAATATTTTTATTTGTACTTTTAGAATCCATTATTTTTTATGGGATGATCATCGAGACTTGACGAGCTTTATGTGTATTAAAAATTAACAATCTATAATATCTATTTATATATCTATTTATAACCGTAAGTAAAGGAACAATAACGAGTGTGGGTTTCCCGTATTCCATTTAGTCGACAAAGGGTGAAGTAAAAAATCATAGAACGCTTTGGCCATTGACACAATAAACCTTTAGCGTATTTTTTGGAGAATTTTTTTAATCGGTATGTTCCACTCGGAGGGTTAAAGCCGATTCCGAACGGCTACGAATATCCATGCCATAGTAGGATACGAACCCACGAACTCCGGTTCCGAAGGCGAGCACCCTAACCATTCGGTCATCGTTCGGCAAGGAGTGGGGGACTTCAGTGTCCTGGAATAATTAAGAAATACACACACCCTGCTGGTGGTCAATGGTTATCAGATAAGCAGAAAATTATCAGAACTGAGAAGGAGCGTATTCACATTTTATGCCTTGCTCGCTTACATGCAGCTTGTCGATATGAAATCTAGAAAGCGAAATGATTTAACACTAAAACAAAAGATCAAAATTTTAAATCGTTATGACAGGTTGATTATGATTACGAACGATTTATCAATGAGCTTCTTAGAAAAAAATTGTAGACAGTCAACAATTGATCAATTTTTTTAAAATTATGTATACAATTCTTATGTTTTAAAGGAGAATATGCAATACATAAATATAAGGTGTGTTTTTTCATTTTTTTTTTAAATTTAGTACGTGGCAACTAAAGGGTGTGTGGGGTAAATTTATCTAATTTTTCATATCGTTTATTGTTATTGAAATCATGGTGTCCCAAACTGATCACATTAAGCCGAGTCCACTGTATTATATAAACCATTTACTTTGAAGATCCAACAACTTCATGAATTGACGGATATTTATAAGAAAATATGGGCAGAATAACTTCATCTCAAACTATTTTCTTCAGTTAAATTGACTATTATCAAATACATGCCGATCCATACTATATTCTTGAAAACTAGCTTATAACCCGCCATATCACACTATCAGTAAAATTTTTAATTTTTCAGAATTGTAAAGTACCCGATAAGGCAGATAAAAAATGGTTTGTTTTTGGCTGAGAGTTATATGGTATACGCTAAATAATTTGTTTACTTTCATACTCCTCTAAAGTCTCTCCGAATGATGGCCGAAAGGTTAGGGTGCTGGCCTTCGGAACCGGAGCTCGTTGGTTCGAATCCCATTAGGGCATGGCTGTTCGTATCCTTTCGGAATCAGCTTTAAGCAGCAGGTCCCGGTCTCATTAACCCTCGTGTTGCAAAAAAGTAGACCGTAGCTCACCAAACCAAACCAAACCTCTAAAGTCTCCCCATACTGTGAATGTAGTTTAGAATCACGTTGAATTCATTTAGAAAGAGAATTCAAAATTTTCTAAGCTACGTCGAAATTATTATTAAGTTCTTCTAATTTTTTTCACAGTAATTAATGGAAGTAAAGGAATGAAACTATCATTTCCACTACACCCTGGAGGTAGATAGAATTTGTTGTTAATACCGATGATAAAATTTTCATTGCAACAAAAAATAATCGATGATTAAATTTAAAACTATTGCATATGTACGTAATATATTATTTAAGCCAAATATTAAAAAAAATTATCTACCTAATATTTAAGTTCAGTGGTAAAACGTAAGAAAATAATGCAGACGATATTTCAATAATTTAAAATCAGAAATGATTAAATGAGATGGTTAAAAGAATGACGTCATAATACTAGAAAAAATGCTATTTGTACCTTTTTATTATGTAACAGATTGATAAATTTAATCGCCTACTCTTAACCGGGAAATATAGGGCTTGAAATAATGGCATTAAATGCTAGAAAAAAATGGGGGGGAGGGGTAGATTTCGAACGTTGCTAACGTGAAAATCGTGTTCACTAATAGCGGCTTGTGTACGTATAATAAGTTCGTGATTGCACTGTCCTCCAAGTTCCAGCCATATTTCATAAGGAGGTAGGCCAAACCTGGAGGAGGTCTGCTTAGACTGCTTCCAAAATACGAGGACACAATTTGAGCTAAAAGTTGTTCTGTCCTTTAGAAATGCTTTTGAAAACGAAAGACGCGAACATTCACCTTAAATCGATTAACCACCAGCTCATGAGCTTAGTTCATCCAAGTGGCATTAGAAACAATAACAACAACGTAAATATTAAATATCGTATACAGCCATAAAAGCAACAGAAGAGAATTTAAAGAAATGATCTTGATTTTAGTTTTATTTACGTTTAATTATTCAAAAAACATTTTTTTTTCATTTCACTTTCGCGTATTTTTCTTTTTCATCGGAAAGAAAAACTTCTTACCCTAAAATTCAGTCGTTTATAGATTTTTGTTTACAACTCAACTAACAATTTGACTGACTGACTCTTGTATTTCGCGGCACTATTAAGTCGAGATACCACAGTAATTAGAAGAATGGCTTTTTGTATACGTCTAATTGAATATAGCTACTAATTAGTTTCTGTAGGTAGTCATAAAATTTTAACAGGGTTTACTATAATGGCTTAAACTTTGTTTTGTGATTTTAGGAACTTGTCATAATTTGAAAAATGTACCGTAATGTATATACAAAGATATTCTGGTATTATAGTGTGATGAGGCGATTTAGATCTGATATATAATTGTTTCATTCATAAAAGAAGTAAAATGTTCGGGATCTAAATCTGACCTCATCACATCGTTAGAGATAGAGGACCATAATTTAACGGATTATTGTAGTCTTGTACGGGGGTCTGATTCCAGTCCCAGATAAGAATCCTGTCTCCGTACTTGACATTAAATAAGAATGTAC
>CM063503.1:44483103-44493103 GCA_032207245.1 Pardosa pseudoannulata | reverse complement strand
GTGATAGAATGCTCATTCTTTGAAGTCAGGTTATTCTATTGTACACAGCAGGAATCAGTTGAGCCGTCGTAGCTTAGTTGACAAATGAGTTGATCTCATCATCTGAGAGTAGCGTGCTAGAGGCTTGATATAACCAAAGATCGTGTTAATTATTGGCAGATGGGCATATCACCCCTTAAAATGGGAGTTGTTTTCGGAAAAACTGGTAAAAAAAGATAGTTTTTTTTAACAGAAAAGGAATATATAGGTATAGTGTAAGTTATTTTTTTTTTCAATTTCAGTTGTGTGTGGCGGGGGGTGAATAGGGAGCAAGGAAGGGGGTAAAAGTTATAAAAAATTATTATACAAACAAAGTGTAAACGATTTGAATGCATGTTTATTTTGAATTTATCCCGTGTCAGACACTGGAAAATGCATTAAGAGGTTGAAATAGGTTCACAGTTGAAATCGTCTTCAAGTATACCCAACGTTATCAGCGAGGGTCTTTAAATTAAGAGCCCTTTGTTAAATAATTTTTAATTACTCTTTGAGGTAGTGTTTTTACTTGGGTCTTCGAGCTACACGTGCTCTCCAGCTGATGCCAAACCAGTAAAAGTTTTTCAGCCATGATTGGCATAAAGATATCTGTCTGTATTGCTAGCTGTATTGGAAAAAAACTGAAAAATATTTTTAAACTGTTAAGTATAAAACATAAGTTACATTTTTAAATATAAGTTACTAAACATAACTTACATTTTTAAATATAAGTTAAGTTACTAAAGAAGTTACATTTTTCAAAATGTTAAATACTTCCATATAATGTATAGTAAATCATAGTCACACATATCGAGTTTCTACATCCATTTAATGCATCCATCGATTCTTTGTTTTTCATTGCCGGTCCTTTGAAAAAGGAGGGATTATTTGCTCAATTATTAATTGCAATTGCTTTCAAATTATTAATTTATTCCTAGACACACATATCAAATTTCTACATCATATGGCCACATTCATCATTCCCTATTTCTGTCCCCTTGATAACAATGTATCGAGATTCCACTATATTCTGTTACTGTGAAACAAAATGTCACAGATAATTAAATTCCCCTTGAAACAGATGTCCAAATATTTTATACATTTAAATATAGCTCTGATATAAGAGTCCTTTGGAAGGTCGTTTAGAAAACTGAAAGTCGCACTTACATACACTTATAAAAAAATTCATTATAGGCGCCGAGAGTCGACAACAAACCCGAAGAAAACATTCTGACCAGGTCTTTAGCCCTTCGAGATCTCGGGCCAAGTGAAATACATTTCGTCTCCCTCTTGTCTTGCTGGGACTGAAACTCAGCCAAATTTGATTGAGCAGAATGAAAACAGCAACGAAGCCCTTTTTTGAAACGTTTGTATTTAGAGTTTTTGCCAATTTCTATATCTTCACCATTAAAGGAAATATCAATGTCTAAAATAGTTAGATGTTTATTAAATTGAATTAGTATATAGTATGTTTTTTTGATTTATATGTTTAAAATATTATATATATATAATTATATATATATTATATATATATAATATATATATATTTATATTATATATATATATATATACATATATATATATATATATATATATATATATGTATATATATATATATATATATATATATATATATATATATATATATATATATATATATATATATATATATATATACATATATGACATGGACGAGTTTAACAAGAGCCTCATTTCATATATAAATCTTTATTGCACCTTCGTTCTCTATGCCATTTAGATATCCTTTGTTCTCATAATTTGCCACCTCAAGCGTGGATAATGTTATCAGCCCAAGTTCCCTCAAAACTGACTCTTTTGGCGTTGCTTCCTAAGCAAAAAATTCCTATGTCTATTCTTTGGCTTCTTACTCTGTATAGTCCACCCGAGGGTGTGTCTTTCTCTTTTGTTATGCTTAATGATTCTAACTATTTTTAATTATGCTACTTAGTTCTTAAATTTTATAAACCTAAATATATATATATATATATATATATATATATATATATATATATATATATATATATATATATATATGACAGACTTTGCAGTATGAAGAGTCATACAGCCTTTTTCTTGATAATGTCATTCTGTATATTGAATAATGTAACAGCCAACCATCAAATATGGCGAGCGTGGCTAGCGTCCAGACTTTAACGGAACCCCACTCAGCTAGGTTCATCAGCAGCCATTACTGAAGATCTCTCTCAATCCTAACGCGTCAAGTGCTTTTAAATGAGTATTAAAGATTCATGCTCCTGATTAAAATAAGTACTGCACATTTTGCTCTCAAACTAATTATTAATTAAGTTTTCACATATATATATGTTTCGAAGTATTTTATGAGTTACTAAACACACACATATATATATATATGTATGTGTGAATGCATAGATGTAATGACCCTTTTAAAAACCCACCACAAATGTGAAAATGGTATCCATATTGAATCGGTTGCAGTAGAGTAGACGGAAAATGAAAAAGCCAAATTTGGAAATAAAAAGGTGAGCTTTATTTAGAATCTCGTCTCCAGGGATTTTGACAACGAAATATACTTACATACCGTCATAAAGGGATGTGAGCCGGCCAATCAAAGTGTGAATAGTTAGTTATGTGATAGAGCGGGAGAAGAGAAACTGATTATATAAAGGAGTTTTATAAAGATTGCTATCAGAAATTAATTTTGATATATGCAAAGAGGCCAATTTTCCTGAATGAAAAGGGGAGAAAAAAAGAGTTTTGACAGAAGATTACTATTTAAGGGTAAATTGCGAGAAATTTATTAAATACAAATTATAGTTTACTTATAGGTTAAGATATCATTATATATTTTATATATATATATATATCTTATTATATATATATATATATATATATTATATATATATATATATATATATATATATTTAGTGTGTGTGTGTGTGTGTGCTTATTATCAGCATTTTTGTTTAAGGGTTGGATTCACTTTTTCTTCGTCTTTACATTGCAAAATATATTGACCATATTTATATGGGAGTATCTCACAGACAGAGCAGAACTAGTAGTTCTCTGCTTTATTAACCGAGTTTGAATCCTGCTATTGTTATGGATGTTCGTAGTCCAGAAACAGCTTTAGAAAGTAGCCACCGGTTTGTTTAGATTTCGTATAGCAAAAAAGTAGACCGCTAATACTAACCAAAACGAAATCTCACGGGGATTCAAATACAACAAATAACTTTCAACTCCTCTTCAATGGTGGAAATATAACAGCTTATTAAAGCTTCAATTTCATTAACATAATTCACAAAGGAAAAAAATTCCATTAAATTAATGCTGTCTATAGTCTAGCTTAGGGATGGACAAATGGCTGTCCATGGGGGAATTAACGAAGTTTATAATTGAAAAAAAAAATCACATTTGTTATTGCGAATTTAAAATTATTCGATTGGACTAAAGATCTAAAACTCAATTCGGTATATCGTGGCTAAAATAGCTTAGAATCACTATGTAAAATCAGTATGAAAAACTTCGATGCTAACAGGAATTAGTTATACGCACTAGTGCTAAATTAAGTTTTTATAGCTTATTTTATGTGACAACAGTATTAACATAGCCAGATAACATATATGATAAAATGTTTGTTTATAGAGTTGTAGGTAATTAAATTATCTTATTAATAACTTAAAATAGACCTTTTTATGTTATATATCTGTTACTTATACTGTTTTTAGTGTTGTAAATTGTTGTTTTAATACGCTGGGTTAAAATTTTCAGTACTTTTACGATATACCCTTAATATTTATGGGTGGTATGAATTTTCAAATGTTTTTGTTTTGGCACAGTTTGTCCCTAATCATGTGTCCCTAATCAAGTCTTTATGCTGTAAAAATCCATCCAACTAACCAAATAACCAACCTAAACAGTTTTATCGTGGCCATTCCCCTTGACAGCCCCAAAGGCGCAATTTACATCTGAACCAGCTACCACCATCATGAAGTCTTCAGCGCCATTGGCAGGTGGTACCTTCCACCTTGGGAACTGATGGACCAAGTAATTATGATAATTAATTTTATATTCACTTGGCGGTCATTAAACATTGTTCTTTAATCCTTAAGAGATTTTCTTGACAAACTAAGAGAATCATTAACTCCTAGTGGTGATTTATAATCACACATTCTTTACATTTAGTTTACTTAATAATAAGTAAGTTCACTATGAATATATCGACCCATGGATAGGCCGAACAATAGCCGAATGAGTAGGGCGCTGGAAGAAACGGTGTTCATAGATTCGATTTCCACTGATGGCATGGATATTCGTAGCCGCATGGAATAGGCTTTAAGCACTACGTCCTGGTCTTATTAACTCTTCGTGTAGCAAAACACTAGACCATAGCTTACCTAACCAAACTTAACCATCCATGGACAAGGATATATATATACATATATATATATATATATTATATATATATATATATATATATATATATATATATATATATATATATATATATATATATATATATATATATATATATATATATATATGTGTGTGTGTGTGTGTGTGTGTGTATGTGTGTGTATGTGTGTTACACAGATAATTAATACATTGAAGTAGAGTATTGAAGGCACACAAAGAGTCACGGGCTAGATCAGAATACTTTATTTGCTTATCAGATGATAATAATGCGGCAACTAAAAACGACTGTCAAACTTTACCTTATCACCATTTTTAAATACACCGGAGGCCGGTAGGATACCCCATCATAAGTAGAAAGGTACATGCTTAAAAAAGTCTCGCTTTCACGATCAATTTTTATAAACTACCATTGATGACTCTGCAATTTCTCATGCAAGTGTAATACATATGTAAACTTTCAAATTAAGAGTCTCTCCCGCTATCATAATGCCTAAAATTACCTAACATATCGATTTAGAGAAAAATGAAATTAGAATTTGAAAATTGCTCACTTTAAATTTCAGGCATATATATGTGAGTGTGCGTGTGCGTGTATGATAGTTAACCATAGCAGATAAACTTTAAAATGTTGATAGGTTTCGTCACTTATGTAATTTTCCCGCGTATGTCTTAATAGACTTTAAGAAAAACTATGACAACAGTCAATATAACAATAGCGAGTATCTTGTCTAGAAATAAGACATTTTTAACTATATAACATGTTTGCATACTATTTGTTTTGCATAATAAGATTAATTAACTAACTTTGAGAATTATAATATATTTTACTGAATTATTAATTCACTATATACTTTTTGATCATTAAAGTTGATGGGTGTACTATCTATTGCTATATGTGATAAGAGGTGTCACAAAACTTACCGCTCTTAACATGGTTGGGACTTGTTTATAAGATCCCGAAATTATTCCTTTATTAGGAAATTTTAGTTTTTATACTTTGTGGATTGTTTACTAACATTTGTTCTTGTTTACTAACTTTTGTGCTTGTTTTGAAATTTCCTGTTTCAAATCCCTAAAGCTATTTTTCATGCTTTGGCGTGCCGTATGATTTATAAGTAAAATATGAGTTAGCAGTAGTAAGATTTTGAAAGCATGAATTACATTGAAAGTACACAACTGATTTGCAGTTAAAAATATTAAAAATAACAGTACTAAAAGTAGTTTTAAAACTGCAGCTATAACTACTTGGTGATTATTGACTTACATATTTAAACAGTAGATAAATAACCGAAGAAGGAGTTGTATAAAATAAGCATTTGTTTGGCTCAAAGTTCAGGAAATACTTTACTAAAAGATTTCGTGACCGCTCAGAGTAGAGCAAAGTATAATTGCAGTATGTGTAACATTATACATAAAATTCCCTCAGGAATCTCAGGAATGGTTTTAGTTCTGACATTACATCTACTTCCTACATAAACTCTTAACAGATTTGACAGTTATTTTTTATCCAAGAAAGTTTTTCCTTTTCTAATTTTCTAATGATTGAAATTATTTCATCACTCAAATTATCCATTATTCAAATTATTCCATATTATTCCACTTTAACAATCTTTTTATACAACTTTATACAACTTTACAAATAAGAACCCGGAAATTAAGAAGATTCCGGAAGTTAAAAAGAAAACCTACGGTGATTTATAAATATCGGTATACAAAACTGAGATACACAGATAAATTTAAAAGAATAGTTTTTCCAGAATGCAACTGAAGATTTGTAAAAGCTTTACATAAGTTTTAATGATTTACTGGCATGGAACTGTTAGACAGAATGTTAATCGATTCAGTTGGCTCTGAAGTCTTTTGCATGTATTTTAGATTCTGGCAACTCTCCTTAGTTTTCACCTCTCCAGGAAATTTCGGAACGTCCCCGAAATTGCTGATCATTGAAGCAATAATGGTTCAAGAGCAGTTCTGAATCGAAAAAAGTAGGTTGCCGAGGCTTGTAAAAGCCTAAAATGCGAATGAAAAAAAATATATAATTTTTTTCTTCTAATAACATTTGTAATTCAACAATAAACTTTTATCTCCGTAGATGAATTTCGACTTTAGAGGAAACTCTCTAACAATAAAACATTTTATTACTAGTAGCAGTTTTTTTTCTGAATGGTAACATAAATAACTTCTTAAGAGGAATTATTTAAAAGAATATTGAGAAAGGCCGTATACTAAAAATGATTTTAAAATGTCATTATTTAAGGGGTGTCATATTTTCTAAAGGAGTCTTGATGCATGATAAAATTGTGTCATATTTGTACAATCATGAGTTCATGAATACTTAACTATACAAAAATTTGTGAGTAATTTATGACTTCTTTCAACTCGTTAAAAGTTATGTAATTATACTTATTAATTGATTATAAAATAATGCAGAATAAGTACTATAAAATAATTTAAAATTGTTTGGTACATCACAATCCGAAAACTAAAAAAATTAGGAAAAGGTTTTTTTCGTGTACAATGAACTAGTTTATTTCAGATAATTAAACATTAAGTTGCTTATAATGACTAATTAGGTGTAATTTCACTCTAATTCTACTGTTCTTCAAATTTGCATGAATTCATTCTTGAACTACATACATTAGAAACATGCTTGTAATAATATATATATATATATATATATATATATATGTATATATATGTATATATTTATATATATATGTATATGTATATGTATATATTTTTTCTAATAACATTTGTAATTCAACAATAAACTTTTAGCTTTGTATATGAATTTCGAGTTTAGAGAAAATTTTCTAGAAATAGAAAATTTTATTACTTGTAGCAGTTTTTTTCTGAATTGTAATATAAATAACTCCTTAAAAGGAATTATTTAAAAGAATATTGAGAAAGGCTGTGTACTAAAAATGATTTTAAAATGTCATTATTTAAGGGGTGTCATATTTTCTAAACGAGTCTTGATGCATGCTAAAAGTGTGTCATATTTGTACGATCATAAGTTTATGAATATTTAACTATACAAAAATGTATGAGGGATTTATGACTTCTTTCAACTTTTTTAAAATTATGAAATTATACTTATTAATTGATTATAAAATAATGCAGAATAAATAATAGAAATATTTTAAAATTGTTTGGTACATCAAAATCCAAAAATTAAAAAAAATTAGAAAAGATTCTTTTCTTCGTGTATTGTTTTTTTCGTATACAATGAACTAGTTTATTTCAGATAATCATACATTAAGTTGTTTATAATGACTAATTAAGTATAATTTCACTCTAATTCTACTGTTCTTCAAACTGGCACGAATTATTAAACTTCATACATAAGAAACATGCCTGTATAACTAATTCATTTTGTAGAATGTAGTTTTGAGATTAGTTTAATTTAACTTGTGAATTAATGACTATATTTTAAGTTTAGTAATCGAGTTAGCCCAATGTAACGTGTAGATATATTTTCTAGATGCGGCTACATTATTTGTTCTTTATTTTTTATTATAATGAATGAAGACAAAATATGTCATGATGTTATAAGAATTGAAATATTTCATTAATATTTGTATAATTTTATTAAGTATTTAAAGAATTCCGATTTATCGAAAAGAACACATTTTTGAATTTTCCAAAACTTCTTTAAAAGAGAAATCTTAAGAATCACTTTATAGCCTGAGCATATTTTATTTTTTACGTATAATAAGCGTTTTGATTTTTTTGCTATTGCTAATGAAACATTTAAGAATTTTGAACAGCCTTACTTGAATATTATGAAATGCATACTTACGTTGGGCTTCATGTATCCTTCGTTGTAATTTTCGTATTTGACAATATTATCTAACTTTTTGATAATAAAAATACCATTAATACATATTTAAAACTTTCTTTATCATATAAATTTGACTTCTGCGGGAAAAGTATGTACTTTCAAAATATAAATCACCCTTTGAAAGGAATTATTTGTAAGAAAACAAATGAAGGCTGTACATAAAGAATTATTTTAAAATTTTATTATTTGAGAATAATTTTGTACTCCGGGTATATTTTTTTACATTCAATGCTGTTACGATTTATTTATTATTATTAATGAAAAAATTATGAATTTTTAAAGAATTATTTAAATGTGTACTTTGCAACTTTTGTATTAGAAAATTTTAATTATTTTTTAACAAATAAAAACTAGTAATAGTGTTGAAATTTAAAACAAGTCCTACGCAGATGAATCCAGAGTCCACCAATGTGACAGGCAAGTGCTCTAATTACTGTACTGACCAGCAAGTTACTTTTAGAAACAGAACATGTAATATTCTTGAATGAAACACGTAATACTCAAAACTAGGATTTTTGATTAAACTATAAAGCTATTTGATAAAAATTGAGTAATTCAACAATATTCCTTAAAGATGTTTCTTGCTCACAGCACAGGAAAAAGTTGCTTTTATTGTTTACATTTTATCTTTATAACTTATATAGAGGCAAACTCTGTATCTATTTTCAATTACGTTAAATGCTATTTATATTAGACAATTATTTAAAATTATACTATGTTTTAGCAACTTTTCTGCCGTTTTAAGGCATAAAATCCTCTGTAACTTGAGAAAATATATTGCGATTTTCAAAAGCATACCAAGTTTAATAGAAAGCCCACTAATAGAGAATCTTCAAATTTTTGAATGAGAAATACATAAAAGCAATTCACCTAGGAAATTTTGAAATTATATTAATTCAATACAAAAATTGTCAAAGGAAAAATATTATTTTTAAAAGTTTAAAGTAAGTGTGTATTACAAAAATGAGATTTCAATGCAGTCAAAATAATCATGTTATTTGAAAAAATTATTTTGATGACGAAGCTACTAATTTAATTTCTTGCGAACATAAATTATTTTATAATATTGGTCAAAATCTGTCATTTCAAAGGTGACTCTTTCCCTTAAACGCTTTGTAACGTCTACCGTCCCTTAGACTGTAAAATGTGTCAGAGATGATGATAGCGTGTACGACATCCCCGAGAATGACTCAACATGCCTTTGAGGATGTAATGAGGAAGCAAAAGCAGGTCAAAGTACTCTGAGTGATAGCAGAGAAGAGTCTAAACTATGAGGAGCATACGAATGTGAAATGAAGACCATTTACACATGAGAGAATATTCTTATCAAATATTGTGGTAGTCGAAGATAATAACATAAAGCATTTTTTAAGTATGTGAAAAAAACGTTAATTCTCTTTCACTGTAACCAAAACAACAGAAGATATACATCAAATGATTAAAAAATAATCAAGTGCCAAAAATGTTATGTTTTTCTTTGTTAGAAGATTTAAAGCTAGACAAATATGGCAAATGGAAAAATAAATCATAAATTTAATTATGAGAGAGCCGCTCAAATTGAATTATACATAAAATCAATATTAATAATTAATAATTATAAATGAATTATTAAAAACATTCGTCTGTTTTTGTTTTAATTTAACAGTTATAAATAAAAGAATACTAAGCAACTTGCAATATTTTCTTGTGTTTACTTATAGTATAATTTCCTTTAAACTCTCGTAA
>CM063503.1:44440603-44478103 GCA_032207245.1 Pardosa pseudoannulata | reverse complement strand
ATTTCATTTTTTAATTGGTGTATTTATTTTGTTACTTTTGTAAAAAAGTGTGACTTATATACTAAAATACATTACTTGAAATGACAAACAAAATACTATTTTTAATATTTTATTTTATAACATGGTATTTGTTTAGAATTTTTTTTTAATTTTAAAATATCAGATACTTCTTAAGCTAAATTTATAGAATAAAAAATATTTATTTTCAATTAGGTATAAAAATATTGATTCTGATATACATATTTCGAAATTTATCTTGAGGGTAAGTGAATTTCATTTTTTAATTGGTGTATTTATTTTGTTACTTTTGTAAAAAAGTGTGACTTATATACTAAAATACATTACTTGAAATGACAAACAAAATACTATTTTTAATATTTTATTTTATAACATGGTATTTGTTTAGATTTTTTTTTTAAATTTTAAAATATCATATACTTCTTAAGCTAAATTTATAGAATAAAAAATATTTATTTTCAATTAGGTATAAAAATATTGATTCTGATATACCTATTTCGAAATTTATCTAGAGGGTAAGTGAATTTCAATTTTTAATTGGTGTATTTATTTTGTTACTTTTGTAAAAAAGTGTGACTTATATACTAAAATACATTACTTGAAATGACAAACAAAATACTATTTTTAATATTTTATTTTATAGCATGGTATTTGTTTAGATTTTTTTTTTAATTTTAAAATATCAGATAATTCTTAAGCTAAATTTATAGAATAAAAAATATTTATTTTCAATTAGGTATAAAAATATTGATTCTGATATACATATTTCGAAATTTATCTTGAGGGTAAGTGAATTTCAATTTTTAATTGGTGTATTTATTTTGTTACTTTTATAAAAAGTGTGACTTATATACTAAAATACATTACTTGAAATGACAAACAAAATACTATTTTTAATATTTTATTTTATAGCATGGTATAGAATTTTTTTTTTAAAATATCAGATACTTCTTAAGCTAAATTTATAAAAAAAATTTATTTTCAATTAGTATAAAAAATATTGATTTGAACATCTAAATTTATCTTGAAAGTGAAAATTTTAATTTTTTTTGGTGTATAATGATGTATTTTTAAGCAGCAATTTTTGAAAAAAATACTATTTAGATAATATTTTAAATTTTACTATTACAGATTTTTTATATATTTATTTTCATAGATATGTATAAAAACATAAATTATTTTTTTAATTTTATTCGAAATAAAAATTCATTTTTAGTGGACACTATTTCAAGGAGAATATGTCATTATTATTAAATATTGATAAAACTAAATATTTCTGATTTTTAAAATTTTTTAACATTTTATGGTGTAACTAGCATTCCAAAATTTTTATAATTTTAATTTTTAAGTAATTAGCTGTCCTATAAATAATTATACTAAAAAACAATATATTTATTTTTAAATTAGGTATATAAAAAACATTGAAAGCAAAGTTCAACATTTTTAAGAATTTTTTTTTCTTTGTTTTGAACTGGCATTTTTAAGGGGTGATAGAAAATTTACTTGTAAATGAATACAAAATTTATATCAATTTTAATATATTTCATGAATATTGCATGTTTAAAATTTTACCATTTTTCATCGAAATTTTCAGAAAATATAAAATTTTATTATTGATTTTGTCATAAAAAGGTGAATTTTATAATAAATATCAATTGAAGACAAACAAAATATAAATTTTTGGTGTCATAATTTTTTATTTTGTTAGATTTTTTTTATTTTACTAAAGTATCTATATGTTTTAAAACATAATAATAATAAATATAAAATTAAAGATTAAAAAATTCAATTTTTAAGGGTTGCTAAAAATATATTTACAATACAATATTTTTGATTTCTCATTTTTTTTGTTACTATGATAAAGTGTGACTATTTTAAAGGTCTTAAAATAAAATCCACTTAGAAAGTGTTTATAACTTTATTATTAAATGGAATTCTATTTGCTTTGTTTATAAATGATATTTAATAAAAAATGTTCTATGAATTTTTTTCTTTATTTGTCAATAATGGAATCAATTTGTTATTTTTTTATTTGTATATATAGAAAAATTATATATTATAGATGTTAATTTTTAATACATAAAGCTCGTCAAGTCAATAAAAAAATACTATTTAAAATTATTAAAAAAATTCTTTGAGAGATTTTTTTATATTTTTACGATGTCCTCAATATAAGTCTATAAGATAAATGTTATCAAATTTTCGAAATAGGATTTACGCCAATGTGTATCTTTTTAATGATAAGAAATGTCATAAGATTTCTTTAAACAAAATTGTTAATTTTGGAAAGTGACAAATATTACATTACATTTATTTTTGGAGGTCGAAAAATAAAGTCATTTTTAGGAATTGTACTAATAATTCAGTAAAATTTTACTCGTTTATTCAGGAATATATTGCTAATAACATATTAAATTTCAAGTATATATGTATAAAAACAAAATAAATTATTATTCTGAAAGTCCACTGTCCCTCTAATTCGGAAGTTCCTAGCAGAGGCAGTCCACTCCCCCCTTCCCTCCGTGGGCACTAAAGCCTTTCAAGGCGGCGGTAAAGGGGTTAGAGGTTAAGAAGGGCGTTAAGGCAGTAAAGAGGGGGGGAAAGTAGGCAGAATATCTATAAAAATATAACTGATATCTATAAAAATAATGAATAAATTAATCAAATGATATTGTATTTATCATAAATAATAATAACCATTTATTATGAAAATTAACTATTACCGTAATAAATATTTACCATAATATTTTTATAAATTTTGTAGACGCAATTATAAATTACATGAATTCCACCACGGGATGCCGTTTGGCAATCCCTAAGCTAGGGTACTGAAATTGTAATTGCATTTACATCATAGTATTTGGCTGAACGTAGGTTTATTGCACCATCTAGTTGACTGTCTACGAAAAGGAGCATCATCGAACATCGAGATTTACGAATGATATTTACGAAACTGGAATACGCATTAAAAAATTGTTAAAACTCAACCATTTCATTAATTTTTTATTTCTTAGTGGTTAGATTTTAAAATATTATTTAAATTTTTTTCATTTGATGGTGATTTAATTTATTTTACTTTGTGGTTCTTAATAGATAAATAAGCAGATAAAATAGATATGATAATTTCAACAGTTATATTTTACAATTAACTATTATGTTAAAGAGTGTTTTTGTTAAAGGAAAGTGGGATGTTCTAATTTTCATATTTTGTAACTGTTTTAAGTAATGCGCTGTTCAATTTCAATTTTCATAACCCATAGATGGCGACACTATATTCGAATTCTTGAAACTTTAATTTTAAAAATATTCAGATTGCTTAACGTAAGTAAGTAGCTTTCATGAAATTAAAATATGTATTAAAGTAATATTTTTAAAGTAAATAAATAATTAAAAAATTAAAATGGATACTTTTAAAATAAAAGGTATTATTAAAAGTAGACATTTCATTATAAAAATATTATAAATAATCTAATGATTTGTAAGAATCCTAAAGATTCTTAAGATATTAAGCAGAAAGTTTGAGGTACTATTCTACTGCATTTAGATTAATTTTTATTAGTTTTTATCATTTAAAATAATGAATTTTAAACTTTACTAACAAGAGAATAGTTCTTTCTCATATTTATTCTAAAATTTTGATGACTAAATGGATTAAATAAATTAGTGAAAAATTAGTCTAATACACCACACAAAATACAAATATTATATAATAAATATATATTTTATATATATTATAATATATATGTCAGGTCTAATTAGAAATTACGTGAGTTATAGCAATTTTTAAAAGGGAACTCTTTTAAAATAAAAATAAATGAAAAAGCCATCGCAAGCTTCAGGATTTATGTCAGGCGGAAGCATTTTAAGAATTTGAGGAGTTGCAAACAGATAAGATCAGTCAGCACGTGGATGGAACTGTGAAATATTCCCCTTAGCTCCATCACGAACTAAAATGCCCATTGCTAAAGATATAATATGATTAATAAGATTATTTTATCAAAAAACTGTTTTCTATTCTTTAACTCTTGATATCTTTACATAAATTATACTATCTATTATCTATTATTATTATTATAAATCTATTCTATATCTATATTTTATCTATTATATATATATATATATATTATTTATATATATTTTTATAATTTTATATATATATATATATATATATATATAAATATAACATTTTTAAAGTATGTTTATCAAGTAATTAATTTTTAAAATTGCAATACTTGTATAGATAAAAAGACAAAATTAAGTAATTTTTTGCAATTATAGTTATAAGAAAATACTTTTTTTAAACACTACGATTTAAGAAAAATGAAAAAAAGATTTATAATTAAAAAAAATCGCTTTTGTAAGATCTTTTTTTTACTCATATATTTATATAATTTATAAAATTTTTATTTTAATTAATATTTTCCGTATTTATTTCTACTTACTCAGTGATATATTTTTGTAATTTTTTAAGCAATTTAAATTCATTAAATGTACATATTTAGTGTTGCTTGATACTTTTCGAACTGTGTTTATGATAGTTCGTAGCTTCGAATCAGCTTTAACATTTCTTTCGTTATTTTTAGCAAAAAGCAGACTGTAGAATTCCAAACCATTTAATTATAATAAAGTATCCATTATGTTAAATTCATTTTTTAAAAATCATAATTTTAAAAAAATTTCTTATTGTAAAAAATAATTAATTATTCTAAATCTGTATTGTTTTTCTCTAATTTTAAATAAATTATAGCTGTTTAAAAATATTAAAACAAAGATTTTGAATTAAATTTTAAAGATTTTTTACAAAACTTTTTAAATTTTCATGAGATAGTTAAAAATTTCTAGTATTTTTAATAATTAGCAATTGAATTAAAAGTTTTTGAAGGAAGAAATGTAATTTTAAAATGTATTTTTAATTTTTTAATTGTTAAAGTTGCTTTCATAAACTTAAATGCGTTTTTCCCAGACCGGTATTTTTAATAAATGTTGAATATATGTGATTTTAAAAAGTTCTTAAAATATTTTGTTAAAATCATTATTAAAATTTTTGATATACTTATATAAAAATAAAATTTATATTTATAATTTTTAATATGTTACTTTCATAGTTAAACAAATAATTAATTTTTAAAATTGCAGTGCTTGTAGATAAAAAAAAATTTTTTAAAATTAAATTAAGCAAGATTATGATTCACTATTATAAGAACTTACAAAAAATATGAATAATTTAATTTATAAAAAATTACTCTTTTGTAAAGATTTTCCTCGAATTTTTTTACTAAATTTTTACGCATTTAATTCAATGAGTTATCCGTCTTTATTACGTACACTTACTCCAGGAATAAATTTTTTAAGTAATTTTATGATAATATAAAAATAAAATCTAACTGTAAAAAAAATGAACTAGTTTCTATGTGTAAAAAAAAGTTCTCGAACGTAGCGGATACGCTTAAAACATTTATGTATTTTCTGCATATCTGTTGGTTCCATATACAAATCATATCTTTGTTGTGATGGATGAATCACATCAAATTGTTGCCTTATTGTTCTGATAGGTGCTTTACACTGTCTTCAAAAGTTAACAATTTTTCTGAGTTTGATTTTAATATTCAACTGGGATATTCATACTACAAAAGACTAATGTAGTGCTAAGAAGATGAGGAAATTCAAGTAGAAAAAAAGAATATCGCATGTAGTCTTTATTGGCAGAATGGAAATGGTATAAAAATATTATCTGTCTTAGAGGAAGAATAAGAAATCAAAAAGCCTTAGTAATGGATATGATTTTTCGTAACTGCAATAGCTGTGAGGTGCAGTCTGTCCATACTCAACATCAAATTATCTATAACAGAAATGGTCAAATTACGTCCCGCGGGGCAGCTTTAGTCCATTTGAAGGTTCTATCCGGCCTTCCGCTAACTAAAATTTGTTTGCTTAATACAATAAATTGCTATAAGGAAAAAAATTATCTGAAAAATCGTAGGACTAGTTAATTCCTACTATTGTATAGTTCTACAAAGGCACAGGGTAGTACTGCGAGGATGAAGAAAGTCGAATAGAAAAATTTGAATAGAACATATACAGTACGGAACGAAGTATAATAGTCTTAATTGACAGAAATCGACGCTTTCTGGCCAATAGGAGGTAACAAATCAAAGAACATATATTGTCTTTACTGACAAAATGTTGATGGTAAAAAAACAAACAAACCGTCTGACCTACAGGAAAAATCAAAAATCAAAAAGCCTTAGT
This sequence comes from Pardosa pseudoannulata, assembly GCA_032207245.1. Classification (NCBI taxonomy): domain Eukaryota; kingdom Metazoa; phylum Arthropoda; class Arachnida; order Araneae; family Lycosidae; genus Pardosa; species Pardosa pseudoannulata. Next base: position 44,471,836 of record CM063503.1, on the reverse strand, counting down.
AAAGGATATGATCTACCCTAACTGCAATTGTTGTAGGGTACAGTCTGTCCATGCTCAACATCAGATTATCTAACACAGGAATGGTCAAATTATGCCCCGAATTTCCGCTATAGCCCGTCTGAAAATTCTACCCAGCCTTCTGCTAATGAAGAGAAATATATTTGCATAATATAACAAATTATAGTAAGGAAAAGATTATCAAAAATTAAAGCGTAGTGCTAGTTAGTTTCTACTCTTGTATAGTTCTATACTACAAAGGCACAGGATAGTACTGCAAGAATAACGAAAGCCGAGTAGAAAAATTTGAATAGAACGCATACAGTACGAAACGAAGTACAATAGTATTTATTGACAGAAATTGGCACGTTCTAGCCAATAGACGATAATAAATCAAAGAACGTATATAGTCTTTAATTACAGAATGTCCATGATAAAAAAACATTGTCTGACCTAGAGGAAAAGTAAAAAATCAAAAAGCCTTAGTAAGGGATATGATCTACTCTAACTGCAATGGTTGTGAGGTACAGTCTGCCCATACTCAACATCAGATTATCTAACACAGGAATGGTTAAATTTTACCCCGGGGGACGGCTCTAGCCCATCTGAAAATTCTATCCGGCCTTCCGCTAATTAAAAGAAATATATCTGTATAACATAACATACTACTGCAAGGAAAAAATTATCAGCAATTAAAGAGCAGTGCTAGTTAGTTTCTACTCTTGTATAGTTCTATACTACAAAGGCATAGGGTAGTACTTCAAGAATGAGGAAAGTCGAGTAGAAAACTTTGAATAGAACGCATACAATACGGAATGAAGTAGAATAGTATTTATTGAGAGAAATTAACACTTTCTGGCCAATAGGGGATAACAAATCAAAGATCTTTAGTAAGGAATATGATCACCACTAACTGCGATGGTTGTGTGGTACATACTCATACTCAATACCAGATTATCTAACACTTAAATGGACAAAGTACAGCCCACATGCAAGCACTTGCCCGGAGAAAGGTTCTATCCTTCCCTCTTGAAACTAAAAGAAATATATATAATATAATAAAGCACATAAAGTAAAAGGGTTATCTACAATTAAAATGTAGTGCTAATCAGTTTCTACCCTAGTATATATGTATACTTAATGACCGTTGAATTTCAGATTGGAAACTATAAAGATATTTAGAAAAAAAAAACTAATGAACTTTTCCATTAACTAGGGTAATCCCATATGCTTGTCTTGTGATTCTGTTAAGGAAGAATTCTATTAAAAATTGTTTGACAGCTGAATATTTAACTCAATTTCTCAGAATTAGTATACCAGAATTTGAACCTGAATATAAAAATGTTTTAAAATGCAAATGCAGTTTCATTCATCACATTAACATTTGTATTGCAATATTTGTTAAGTGATTAAAAATCTTTAGAATAAATTATATTGGCCTGATAAATTTTTCCTTTTGATTTTGGCTCACTTTCTAAAACGTTTGCCCATTACTTATATAACAGCTCTTGCGGAACATGATTCTGTACAAGGAGAATATGCTTCAGTTGACTGGTGTTCGACATTTTACAATACAAATTCCTGTATTCCTGAGACCGAATTTAATAAATTTACAATGACAAATTGAGAAAAAATTGGTTTTTTTTTAAATACGATTAACTTGTTATTGTGGCTAATACAGTAGAACCTCAGTTATCCGAACTTCGATTAACCGAAACTCTCCGTTAACCGAAGTCGTTTTTCTTCTTCACTTTTTTCCCTTTTTACTATCATTCAAAATTTTCTCTTTACAAGCATGCATTTTTAAAGTTTTCCTTTTTCTCACATTCCTTTTGTATGCAAGCCTTTCTTCCAAACTACGAGTGCAGATAAATATTTTGGAATTCATTTTTTTAATTCCTTCTTGCAAATCACAATTCCCAGTATGAGTGTACTATTCCCTACTTTCAAATATTCCTGTTCTAAACAATAACACATCCCATTTCGAAATTTGGAAGGTCATACTGCCGAGTCCCAGAACAATCGAAAGTTTTCGAAAGTTAAATCGAAAGTCACCAATGATGATACTACATATTAAACTAGATGATTATTTAGGAATTGTCGATTATTCAAAAATGTCGATTATCCGAAGTAGGCTGGGTCCCAATTATTTCGGATAATCGAGGTTCTACTGTACCTATAATGTGTAACCTTCGATATGACAATAGTAAAAAACAACTTTCTATGTATAATACGTTACCAACAAGTTATGAAATTTCCATTATAAATTTTATACGATAACTAATATATTTTACTGCTCTAGATTTTTTCCTGCTTGGAATGGACTGTGGGATCACGAACAGTCCATCAGAAGTTTGCAAAAAACAGGACCAAAAGGAAGTGACCCTACTTAATCCTTGTTAAAGTTCTTATGGTAGCATTTGCTTGACTGTATTTCTTTTTTTCCCCATCAACTGCTAATGTTAATGCAAAAATTGAAATTACCCACTGTAAAGGGAATTTAACTATTCATTTGTGTTAGGTTTAGTTTGGAAAGCTTCTGCAAATTTCTTGCAAAATTAGAGTTAATAAGCACGTTGTGTTGGTGGAATTATGGAAACGTTTTTTCTTAATAAGAATATAAAGGAAATATAGCTGCTTTAATAATCATTTCTTAAAATGATTAATAAAAATTCTCAGTTATGTTTGAGTAAGTTCATTTTGAGGCATATAAGCATTTTTCCAGGCTCTAAGAATGTTGAGTTTTACAGATGAAAACGTCTGCTACAACTTTAATGATAAAAAGAACTATGTATTTTTTTTACCACAGATCATTATATTTTAACACACTTAATTTTCAAATTAATTATTGTAAGAAGAAATTAGTTTTTTTGTGTTTGAAGCTATACTGATTTGCAACAGGAGGTATTATGAATCGGGGTTTTAGCCTATCATTTTGGTGTAATCAAGTCCGAGCCACGTTTTCAGTTTTCTAAGTGTTCAGTTTTCTAATTCAACGTAACAGTTCGACAACATCACAAAGGACTGACAACGGAAATATCCAGGTACAATTTTCCAAATTCTTAAATGCGGACACTGCGCCATCTGTTGAAATATAAAATAATTAGTTTATTGGTAGGAAGATACAACACGAGGGTTAATTATATCATAACCTATTACTTGAAACTGATTCCTAACGGCTAAAACAACTGAGCTAGCAGGATTCAAAACCACAAACCCACGTTTCGAAAGTCCTCGTCCTCCCGATTAGGTGGTTTCCATGTTTTTATTTGTGTATTACAAATTTGGTTTGAAACTCTATCGTTAATAATATAAGCACTAATGAGTCTAATAATTTGTCTTTTGAGACAGGACTCTACTGCTAAATTTGGGGTTCTAAGCTTCCTTAAAAGATATATTTTCTTTACATTTTTAAAATTTATTAATAAATGTCATGCTGAGAATGGGCATTTTAATAAGAATAAATGTGAAGCAAACTAAGCTGCTTTAAAGTTTATTTATAGAAACGATAAATGAAGATGGCTAGTTGGATGTTAGGAAACTTAACTTAAATGGTAGAGCTCTGCATTTTGGTAACGAAGTCCAGTGGTTTGAATATCTTGATGAGCACAAATGATTCAGAAAAGACTATAAGTAGTAGATTCTGGTGTCCAGCCTAGTGGTTAACATATGAAGCTAGACCTCCATGGTTATGCTTTCAAAACTGACAGGCGCACTAAGTATCTCTCTGTACAACCAGAAAACGTGCAGTTCAAATATGTGTGTCTAGATACCTCTCGCTGGGATATCGGCAGGTGGAAGAGAGACATGGAATCAGGAGAAAAATCCCCCATCCTGAGGATGATTAACCCATATTGTACCACACCAACTAAATATTTCTGAAAATTTTTAAAACTTTATCCATAACATTAATATGGTGTAACTAAGCATATAAAACCAAAATTTTAAAAATAAATTTTAATTTTTTAAGTAATTAGCTGTCTTATAATTAGGCCAACGGTCCAATACACTACTAATATTTAACAAGTATCACTTACATTGCATTAAGCTGATTCATAGGTGAAATTTGGGAAAATATTCAAAGCAAAGTTCAACATTATATTTTAAGTACACTGTTGTTCCTTTTCTTTTGCAGTTCTTGAATTGGCATTTTTTTGTAAGAGGTAATAGAAAAAAGATATTCCTTGTAGGATGCTAATACCCAAAATTTATATCCAAATTTTACAGGTTTACTTTTTACGAAAACCTTGCAACTATGGCTTCCAAAATATTTTACCATTCTTTCATCTATGGTGAGATTTTCAGAAAATATACCAAATTGCTTCAATGTTATGCTGATTTTGTCATAAAAAAGTCGAATTTTACAATAATGATCTTGCAGATCAATTGAAGAATCATTTTTAAAAGGGATAAAGTGTTTGGTGTCATAATACCGTTTTCTGGACTCACTAATGTAGTGACTATGTCTGGAGTACAACAAGTAACCTCCACTATGTTTAAAAAAATAATAATAAATATAAAATTAAAGATTAAAAAATCACAATTCTTAAGGGGTTGCTAAAAATATATTTTACAATACAATATAATTTGATTTCTCAGTTTTTTTTTTTTTTTGGTACTATGATAAAGTGTATCAAAGTTAAAGGTTTTAAAATAAAATTCACTCAGCAAAATTTATAACTTTATTATTAAAGGGAATTCTATTTGCTGTCCTGTTTATAGGACAGCGGTTCAATATGGGTTAAAACTGAGGAAAATATCCAACAGGAGATCCAGATCTTCGATTTAATCATTATTTCTAGGAATCATGCATGGGGGAGGGGAGCAAAATGATCTTTTTTATCTTCTATAAACTAAGTCTGTGAGGTTTTGTTATCCTACTCTTTGCCCGAGATTGAGTTAGTGTCCTCACCGTACATGGAGCACAAAGCGCAGCATAATCTTTCTGCCACAGAATACTTCAATTCCACTGGGCATTGCTTTGTTTTCTCTTGTGTATCCCTCCGGTATTTATGGCCAATATACCCCTTTGTATTCCCACTCTGAGCTGTATACAACGAACGGTCACTAGTTTTGTCCACAGCATGGATCAGCTTTAACTCTAACTGGGAATCCTTACAAATGTCCTGCTCAGCCCTCTGAAGAGTTTGTTGTCTTAACCCTTCCGTGGGCCATTTCTTTCTCACACAACGTTTAAAAACTTTCAAAACACATGTGCTTATTATTCAATATATCGGAAATTAGATGACAGCACAAAACTGAAGTGAGAATTAGTCTTACCATCGTTATACTACCAGGGCTAATATAAGGGGTTTTGCGTTTCCCACAGGTGTATTTTGTAAAATCATGTAAATGGGAAGAAATCTTCCCAGGTCAATTAACCAGTTATGCATTTGTGTATAAGTTTGGTTTAAAGTCTTATGAATAATTATTGCATCAATCAGGGACAATTTCGAATCAATCACAATTATTCAGGGAAATAGGGTGTTAAGGGTATTTCAAGCTTTATGAAAGGAGCAAGTGCACCTAATACAATATTTTGAGTTATTAATGTCATAAAACAATCATTACCTCTGTTGTAGTGGTCATTATAATAAAATGTGTGTAAAGTGAAGTTAGCTATTTTTAAGTATGTTAAGATTTGGTTTGGAGCAGTATGATCTACTTTTTTACTTTATGAGGACTAATTAGGCAGGGATTTACTGCTTAAAGCCAATTCCGAATAGTTACGAATATCAAAGAAGCGTGTGCACTTTCTACTATACTTTGAACTATTAAAAAATGTCATGATCTAACCATTGGCTACGTGGTAGTAGTCATTATAATAAAAATAAATGCCGAGCAAAGTTATCTATTTGGCATCCTTTAACTAGTACTTCAAATTTGATCTCTCTATTAAAGAATTTTCAAAATGTGCCCCGAGATTTTAGTGTTCTAATAAAATGACATGCTTAACCTAGTTTTCCTAAAAGATGACTATACTTGTCTGAAAATTCGTATTCAAGATAGATACCACTTCCATGTAAGATTCCATACTTCAACAGAAAAGTCACTTTTGTTTACTCTGATTTTTAATACTATAACCAATTTTAATGTTATTTCAAAATATTGGCTTTAAAACCATTACTTTAGATATTGATTGGGGACAAACGATGATTGAATAGGTAAGGCTCAGCTCTTCTTTGCCAGAGTTTGTGAATTTGAATAGTGCTTCTGGTATATGAGTGTTGTTAGCCGTTCGGAATCGGCTTTAACCCTCCGAGTGGAACGCACCGATTAAAAAAAGTCTCCAAAAATACGCTAAAGGTTTATTGTGTCAATGGCCAAAGCATTCTATGATTTTTTACTTCACCCTTTGTCGACTAGAATGGAATACGGGAAACCCACCCTCGTTACTGTCCCTTTACTTCCGGTTATAAATAGATATATAAATAGATATTATAGATTGTTAATTTTTAATACACATAAAGCTCGTTAAGTCTCGAAGATCATCCATAAGAAATAATGGATTCTAAAAGTACAAATAAAAATATTCTTTAAGAAAATTATTTATATTTTTTACGAAAGTTATCCAAGATATTTAAGTGGTGAAATTAGAGATACATCTATTACCGCTAACGAAATACTTCGAAATAGAGATTTACAAAGCCATGAAAAGCTATCAGCGTCTTTGTGCCTCAGGGAGTAGGGGTGAATTCCTCAATAAATGTTAGTCAAAAAGGGATGCAAATTCTAAACAATCGACCTGACCCTCCTACCTCAAACACTGGCAGAAATGTACATTAGATCAATTTTCGGAACGTTTTTGGAGGTCGAAAATTGTACGTGACAACCGCTTTGAAGACATCATCGGTTTGGCGGAATTGTAAGTGCGAATCGCTTAGAGGGTTAAGCAGTTGGTAACGGTATCATTAGCGTCGTGTAGAAAAACAATAGAGCGTAGCTTTCCATTCAAAACGAAATAATGGTTGATATAATTCTTATTTTTAAATAGTATTTGATATTTTAAAATATTTGAATATGTATTTTAAAACCCAAATTGACCCCTAAAATTTATTAAAACTTGAAGTAAGACTTTTAGAAGAAGTTATGTACGTGTTTTAGTGAGGAAAACTTTTTTGAACTGAAAACAAAACTGGAATTAGAGCAGTTTAAAGCAGTTTACGAACGGCTCTAAACATCCTTAACGGCAGCGGTATTCAAACCTACGAATTTCAGTACCGAATTTTAGTGCTGCACGTCTCTGCCTGTTTTTCAGTATTTATTTCTAAAGGTACGCGTAGAGTAAATGCTCTAAATTGTTCCCTTTATAGCATTTAAAGAATTTTCCTAAAACGAGAAATGTTGAATATCACAGTTAAAAGTATTTTTTAACTCTTTGAACTCCAAATTCTATTTCAGTTTTGTTAGCAGCAGCTCTCAACGCTGTCAGGTATTTTATTTGAATCTGAGTTTTATTTTATTTTGAGAGACAAATTCAATTAAATGTCAGTTTTTTTACAGTATTGCACGTTTCACACACACACAAAATGGTTTGTTTCCTTTCTATAGGTATTTTTTGCGGTACCGGAGTTCGTGGGTTCGAATCCCAAGTTGGCACGGATGTTCGTAGCCGTTCGGAATCGTCTTTGAACTGTAGGTCCCGGTCTCATTAGCCAGCCTGTTGCAAAAAGTAGACCGTAACCAAACTAAGTAAGAGTAGACCAAAACTATAGGTATTTTTGTATTTGGACATCTGATGGTTTGGGATTTGAAAAAACGTCGAGTGAGACTCGACAAGGTAGCTCCTAAAATAAAGACTGATGTCGAGTCGTCACACTCGACATAGAGTGTGACTCAAGTGTAAAGTGTGTCGACATCGAGTGTAAAGGGTTGAAGTTCAAGTTTTAATGACATTAAAAATGCTTTTTTTTTCTTACCACTATGCAATGTGTGCTGTTTTCAGATTTTGCCTATAATTTTATTCCCATCATCAATCAGGACGTGAATGTGTTTGAGTCGTCCGTTCATATGGAGTAAAATTGATAAAGTACTAATATGGTGCTCTCATCTCCTATATAATAATAGCCTAAGTTATCTGTCCATCCGTCCTCGAATTTATGGAGCGGTTGTACCAAGAATGGATAAAGGCATCCATATTGGATTCTTGATGAGTTAGGGTTAGCAAAATTCAAAGCGAGTTTGAAAACGTTCGAAATCCCCCCCTTTTCGATCGTTTAATGCAAATTATTTCAAGTCCTATTTTCCCCGGTTAAGAGTAGGTGATTAAATTCATCAATTTATCCCATTATAAGTAGATGAAAATAATATTTTTTTCTTGCATTATGAGGTCATTCCTTTAACCATCTCATTTAATCACTTTTTATTTTAAATTATTTAAATATCGTCTTCTTTATTTCCATACGTTTTATCACTGAATTTGGATATTACGTAAATAATTTTCTTTTATATTTGGCTTAAATAATAGATTAGGTACATATGTGATAATTTTAAATTTAATCATCGATTACTTTTTGTTGCAATAAAAACTTTATCTCCGGTAATAACAATAAATTATTTTCATAAAAGTCTAGGAGTCTATTTCACGGACTAACAAATATCTAGCTTTAAAGTTATATATGTTTGAAAATTAAGAAGTTTGTTCATTTGTGTGTTTGTTTTTATACGTAACCACACGGTTTGTAAATCGATTCACTAAATTTTGGACATCATACATACATACTGAAAAATAATCACTGTCAATATTAAAACTTCTGCTGTCCATCCTATCAAGTAATATGGCAAGGTAAATTAAAATTGGCAACTAACATCCAGTCAGTAAAGATAAACAAATTATTAAGCATGTACCAGATAATTCTGAGCCAAAAAACAAACCATTTTTTACGTTCCTCATAGGGTACTTTACAATTCTGGAAAATTTAAAATTTTACTGATCCCGTCATGTGACGGGATATATGCTAGTAATAAAATAACCAGCAATCCTGAAGTAATGCATGCTTGAATGCTAAGGAAAAGGGAAAAGGTATGTATTCCGCATTAGAAGAAAACATAACAAATAACCTGAATTAATCGAAACCTATATCAGTTTCAATAGAAAATAATAAATTTTTAATGAGAAATAACATTAATTTGTTTACGGTTGGTTTGATTTGGAACTATTACGGTCACTGTTTCATAAAACGACAGCTAAATGAAACTATACTTACTGTTTAAAATCCTCCCCGAGAAACGCATGAATGCATATGAGTAGTTTTTTAGTGGTCCTTTAAATAATCAACAAGCCCACGATGTTTTATAGGCGAATGTGGAAGAAAGAGCTAGTGTCTTTAATTAGAAAAAAACACTCTCCATAAATTTGAGATCATCGAAACATATCAAGTTGAAGAAAAAGAAATAATTTTAACCTCTTCCGGTAAAATGACGAGTCTAGCTCGTCATTAGTTTTTCATTCCATACAGCACAATGACCAGCTACACTCGTCATGCGATTAAAGTTACTGTTAAATGTGATAATTAATATAGTTTAAAATTTCTAGCGTACTGAATTTGGCAACACTTTTATCACTTGTGAAAATCACAAGTCACTATTGCATATTGTTTACTTAGAATTTCTTGGTACAAGTCATTGCCAAATTAATGAGTCAGAATAAAAGAAAACCTACTAAGAAATGCCGTGTGTGCTACAAGAATCAAATTAAAAGTGAGACTACTTGGTGGTGTAAACAATTAAGAATTCCTTTGCACTTTGTTTTGAAAAGTACCACTAGCTTGAAGACTATTATCTGTATACCTTATTAATGTTTTGCTTTGATATTTTCTTAATTTTACTGTTTCTGATATTATTTAACACTATGTAAAAAGTGGATTTTAATTAAGAATATGTAAGAATTGTAAAATGAAACAAGTATTTTAAATAAAAATTAAATGGTTATTTCATGCACAGTTTTTCATTATTAAATCATACCGGAAGGGGTTAATATGACTACAACATTATTTTGTTTAGTGTTGGTTTGGTTTGGAACGATACGGTCAGTGATTTTGAAGCCAAAGGGTTAATTAGACTGGGAACGGCTACAATTATATTCTAGCATATTGCCCGTCATATGACGGGATCAGTAAAATTTTTAATTTTCCCTTTTACAAGTTCATGTTCCATTTTACAATTATGCTGACTAAAAGTTATTCGTTTTAAACTTTACTCGCTTTGATTTTTGCTAACCCTAACTCATTAAGAATCCAATATAAATGCCTCCATCCATTCCAGGTCTTTTGACCATCGCGGAATGTAATTGGTTCAAAGATATGGATTTAAGGAAAATCTGTGGAAGTTCAACAGCGATACTCGGAAAGCGATGTCAAACAGCTAGAGGTACAGTTAAATCCGAAACAGTGAGCGATCTAGATCAGTGATCAGCAATGGGGCTATTCGAATGACCCCTATAATTCAATGTACAGTGTTTGATTCAAAGAAATATTTGAGGTTGAAGATCCCGATTACAAGTCATTCCGGTTCACTGCTAAAAGACTGCGTTTCAAACGTAAGACACTAACGAGATCGAAACATGCTCCCTCCCCAACTATTTGAATGACAGCAAAGGGGAACCATTTCCCCTTTTATATTTAATAAATATTGTTCAATATTACAATTATGCTGACTAAAAGGTATTCGTTTTAAACTTTACTCGTTTTGAATTTTGCTAACTCCAACTCATCAAGAATACAATATGAATGCCTCTATTCATTCCAGGTCATTTGACCATCCCGAAATGTAATTGGTTCAAAGATGTGGGTTTGGGGATAATCTTCCGAAGTTTGCCGAAGTTCAACAGCGATACTCGGAAAGCGATGCCAAACAGCTAGAGGTACAGTTAAATCCGAAACAGCGAGCGAACTAGACCAGTGATCAGCAATGGGGCTATTCGAATGACCCCTATAATTCAATGTACAGTGTTTGATTCAAAGAAATATTTGAGGTTGAAGATCCCGATTACAAGTCATTCCGGTTCACTGCTAAAAGACTGCGTTTCAAACGTAAGACACTAACGAGATCGAAACATGCTCCCTCCCCAACTATTTGAATGACAGCAAAGGGGAACCATTTCCCCTTTTATATTTAATAAATATTGTTCCATTTTACAATTATGCTGAATAAAAGTTATTCGTTTTAAAGTTTACTCGCTTTGAATTTTGATAACCCTAACTCATCAAGAATCCAATATGAATGCCTCTATCCATTCCAAGTCTTTTGACCACCGCCGAATGTAATTGGTTCAAAGATGTGGGTTTGGGAAAAATCTTCCGAAGTTTTCCGAAGTTCAACAGCGATACTCGGAAAGCGATGCCAAACAGCTAGAGGTACAGTTAAATCCGAAACAGCGAGCGAACTAGACCAGTGATACAGCGATCAGTGATCAGCAATGGGGCTGTTTGAATGCCCCCGATAGTTCAATGTACATTGATTGATTCAAAGAAATCTTTGAGGTTGAAGATATCGATTACAATTCATTCCGGTTCACTGCTAAAATACTGTGTTTCAAACATAAGATACGAAAGAGATCGCAACATGCTCCATCCCCAACTATTTGAACGACCGTATGGAGAACCATTTTCCCTTTTATATTTATAAATATTGCTCAATTTTACAATTATGCTGAATAAAAGTTATTCGTTTTAAACTTTTACTCCCTTTGAATTTTGCTAACTCTAACTCATCAAGCATCGAATATGGATGCCTTTATCCATTCCAGATCTAACCGCTTCATAAATTCGAGGACAGACGGACAGATAACTTAGGCTATTATTATATAGGGGATACTAGCAGTGAGATCTGAATTACAAATGACTCTTTCCTAACTCTTCAAACTTAATCGGACTCCAGTAGGAAAACGTATGGATTAATATTTTAATATTAGGGTGCTAGTTTTGCTGGTTACTAGTTAGGGTATTAGTTTTTGCAATGTGTTGAGAGTATGAACATGAAGGGGGGGGGGTCTAGAAAAAAGTAATACAGTCAATCAAACCATGTACAATATGTTTTACGCCACCGAAAATTTAGAATTTCCTAGAGCCCTATGATCATGTTTTTTCCTTACAACCGGATATTATAATAGAAACATCATAGTGCAGATAGTATAGGTTTAGCAAGGTTTTCAGGACTTGATAATCCTAGCCTGTCAAGTGTGTTACATCTTTCCTCTGAAGGTGATGAATCTTTGTGGAAAATAACTTATGATTTGTATATTTAATGTATGAAATTACTTCACAGGAAACTAATCTATCAACATCTTCCCTGGCTGTGATAAACTCCCGATCCCAATTTGAATCATATAGAAGTATTTAGAACCTTTGTGGAAGGGTTTGTCCAAGTTTCATCTTCTACCATCTATTTAGAGCAGGGATGGACAAACTACGGCCCGCCGGGATGTTTTATCCGGCCCGCGGATAGAATTTTAAGTTGCCGGTCCTTGGCAAATTAAAAGAAATATATATTTATACATTATATATCCATACCCTTTTACACTTTGATTAAATATTACATCCCAAATTTATTATCTCACACCCAGAAGATCAGCGGTATATTTGCTTCTTATATCTGAACAAGTGTTTTCAACTTTGAGCCTTAGAAAGAATAATTTCAGAAATAGGCTGACAGATGAGCATTTAGCCTCGTTCCTTAAAATCAGTACATCTCACTTCGAACCTCAGTATAAGGAACTTTTAAAAATGAAAACCCAATTTCATTTATGTCATTAACATATTTAAATCGTATTACTTGTATATTGTTTTTAAAATTTTAGAAAAATTTATCTTGGCCCACCAAATTTATTTTCTTCCGATTTTTGGCCCACGACTGAAAAAGTTTGCCCATCCCTGATTTAGAGTATGTGGGTAAACGTCTATCTCTTCAAAACTTCCAATATACTTCAACTTTTTTTGTGTGTAATATAAATAATGTATATTACTTTTCATATATAACCCACGTATGTTTACTAGCAAGCAAAGGAAAGCTTGTTCTTAATTTTTTTCATGAAGATGAATGCTTATAAAATAGCCTTAGTATGATAAACTTCGTTGATGAATTCAGACTATCATAGTTGAACATCCTCTGAAAACACTTAAATAGAAAGTTTAGAATATTTATAGGATTCTCAAGGGAGGAAGAAAGCAATGTCTTTTAAAGCAGGAGAGTTCTCAATACACACATACACATGGGAAAAAAGGAAATTGCTGATGAAGGAAGAGTAGGAAAGTCAGCAAATGGAAAGCATTTCAAGTATTTAAAATTAGTTATTAACTAGAGCAAAAGACACCTATTTTAAGCATTAGATGTGTTTTTAACTTTTTTAAAAATTTGTTAACGAGAATATATCCTTTTTAGTTTTAAACTTTCCTTTTAAATACATTTACTTTTATTTATAATTTAAATTGTTTGTCGTAGCTTATGTTTTGTTGTTAACTTATGGAATATATTTACAAATTATAATAGTGTGAATAGAATCAACTTTTACGTAATGTATTCATTTTGGGCCTATTTATTTGAGAAGGATCATAACATTAATTTAGTAAGCCTTAATTTAGGCAAAACATTTGAGTGAGTTAAACTTGAATTTAGAGAAACTATGAGCATGTCTTAAAGGTATATTTTAATTGATTATTATTTTTGTTTGACAAGAAAAAAAATCAAATGTAAAGGATCAGAACGTTCTATCTTCTCTTCCCTTAAAATTATTTCTGATTTTTTACATTTATAAAATCTCAGTCTACAAAATGAAAACGAATGACTATGAATTTCCATGCTAACAGTGTTATTTGAAAGCCATGCAATTTTTATCCCAAAGACATCAGAATATTTGATCAGTCATTCTCCCCTCTGAATCTCTAGAGAGTTATAAAACATACTATAACCTATTTGTGAGTATATATAGTTGAAGGTGGATATTTGTGGTTTTTCATTTCTTTTCTGCTTTGAATTGTAGGCACCGATAAGCTTATCACAAAAGAAAAAGAATTTTAAATTGTCATGTAATAATTTAAATATTTAGACCTGGTTATGAATAGCTTTAGAAAAGCATGCAATTTCCAGATAAAAAATAAACTTTATGACTTAGTATGTAATTAAGATTTCATTTAAAGATTTTGGTTGAACGTGAAAACATTGCAGCAACTTTGATATGACTGAGATGAATATCTACAAAATATTTTGTAATGCATCATTATTGAATCTTTGTCTGGATTTCATAGTAAGTGGTGAAACAAATTATGAAGAACTTGGATATTTATTAGAATTCTAATTTTTCTGTTGGAATGATATCCCTTTATTAGATCTTGTTCATAACGCATCTTAAATTTAATTTGGTTTGTAGAGTTATGGTCAACATATTGCTACATGAACTATTATACGACTGCGAACTACTATTTCGAGGTTTAAGTAATTCTAATAGATTTCAGATTCAAATACTTTTACATAAAAATACCTAGGTTAGAAACTGACCAGTTGCTCAAGACTTACTGGATAACAACTTAATAAGAGTATTCTGTTTGAAACATGAATTGCATTAGTTTGTTATGATGAGACTGCAGTATCTTACTTATTAGGCTGTACTTTGGAGCTGGTATTAGGAAAAACGTTCCAAAAATAAATAAATGAACTGTAAATTTATCTACTTTTTTTTACTGAAGGCACAGGTCAGACTCTGGGCAGTTACTCAGATACTCAACAATTTTAAAAGATTATCATGCCATCAACAGCAAAGTCTTATGACCTTTTTTCAAGAACAGCGTAAGATGGAGAATATATATCTTCACATATATATCGTTAAAGACTTGATGCATTATATAATTATATTATTAGTGTTCAGAAACTCAGTTACTGCAAATACAGCACTTGTGAATGCTTGTATCAAATTTAGTTGCATTTTTATGTTTGAAATTTAACAAATCTACTGCAGATCATCTTCAGAATTATCCGAGATTCTCGTGTAAAACTTACTTAATAAAATTAAATATAACAATATTTACATTCCCAGATTTAAATGAGTCAACCCAATTAAAATTTTTAGGGCTATTAAATTTTCAAATTTTTGATTTTTAGTTCTTTTATTTAACTACAAACATTTAATATTTTGCAACTTTTTTTTTTCTTTTATATATTCAATGGAACGAAAGTTATAGCTAATTAAATTATTTGCATTGTTTATCACGTTCGTACATGATTTAAACTTTAAAATATATTTTTCTCAGATTTTCTGTTTTTTAGTTAGGTTCATAATATCTTTCTTACAAACTACTCTCAATATCTTCATGAAATTTAATGCATTAAAATAAATACACGCAGTGTGTCTAGCATAATCTTACAGATTTAAAATTAAAATATTTTGAAATTAATGATTGAAATAAAAATGCCACAAATGATATATTTAAAAATGAAATCTTTAAAAATGGTTTGCAGCAGCTTCGAAATAGTTACAAAAACTCCTAACAGATGGCACTACAATTTTCTTATTGTGTCGGACCTATAAATTAGTCTTAATGCTCAAAAGCGCTCGTTGTCATTTTTGTGCTTACTGACAGAAGCCTCTGGATTGAAGGACTCGGCCCATATGGTCGAGTTGCCACATCAGCTTTAAAGCCTTTAAAGCCCGTTCATGCTACGCCAATTTCTGAACTGATACACTTATGTGTACAATATCTTAGATACCAGTGACCTAGAGAACTTGGCTCAGGCAGTTTAGTCAAAGAGACTTTCAGATAAAACCGGTAAGTTTCACCGCTTAAAAGTAAAAGAAGCCTATAGTACCGAAGGATGAGGTTGCAAACCTATATTCTATTAAAAAATGTGTTTTTCTGGTATTAGAATTCCACAGGTTAGAACATAGTCGTACAACAACAGGACAAATTTTCAAACATGATTTAAAGGACCCAAGTAGAAGGTCATTTGGAATCATTTCATTAAATTCCAACGGACAGGCGTTGTGGCTCACGATTCAATGATGAATGTTAACCCCAAGCAAACTGCAAATATTCTGTGAGATAAACTCATTAAAATCCAAGAAATATGTCTGAAGATTTACAGAAGAGATTAGTTGGAAGCGTTCCAGCACGCAGGAAATATTGAGAAGTTGATAAACGTTTACTCTGTATAGCAGCATATGTTAGAAGCTTGTGGAACCGTTTCGAAATTTTTGTATACAAATCATTAAGGTTCTCAATAAACACACCGTTTATTACATTCTTCTACAAACCCCCCCAATTCCAGATATTTAATTTTGAAATCAAAGATTCTGATGCTGGATACTATGTAATATATTATGATTTATACATAAAATAACTTATTTTAGTTAAATTTTTATTATTAAAATTTTATGTTTTTTTCCAATTTTTTAAATTTTTAAAAGGATTTATCGTCAATTATTTCATATGTGAATTTTAAAAGTGTGAGATAAAGTGTTATCAATTAAACCTGGGAAGGAATTTATATTGTAAAATATTTTCTAATATCCTTCGCGGAAGATTATAAGTTTGCATTCTAATGGAAAGAGTAAAATTAAACGCCTTATAATACTACTTTTACAAATAATGAACGTTATGTAATTCTTAGTGAAAACTGGATATCTCAGAGTATATATATATATATATATATATATATATATATATATATATATATATATAATATATATATATATATATATATATATATATATATATATATATAATATATATATATATATATATATATATATATATATATATATATATATATATATATATATATATATATATATATATATATATATATATATATATATATATATATATATATATATATATATATATATATATATATATATATATATATATATATATATATATATATATATATATATATATATATATATATATATATATATATATATATATATATATATATATATATATATATATATATATATATGGTAATAACATTAGGAGAGTTATTGCCAAATTGCAGAAAAAGCTAATATCTGTTCATTTTCGACACATCATGAGTTCAGAGACTCTTTAAATCATTATTTTTTTAAAATATTTTCCTAATTAGTAGTAAAAGAGGAATTTATTTGCATTCATGCTAAGAAATTTACAAGTAGACAAGAAAGAAATATTCTCTACAAACTCTTAGCTTGGCCACATTTTATAGTAAATTGACTGAGGCACATCAAAATTTAAGGTGGAGTTTTGAAGCTACGGCTATTGAAATTAGACTGATAATATGTAAAAAATTATTGCAAAAAACTTTATCAGTTTTTACACTTTTACAACTGTGTGCCACAGATTTAACACGAAATGTGAACAGCATTTGAGTGTTATAAGTGAGGAAAGTTTTTTTATAAGGAAGATGGTTTGCTCTACATTAAACCTTTGATATTCTGTTCGAGTATCTTTAGACATAAAGTTTGGTAGAAGTGGTACAATTTCATCCATTAAAACTATTTTATGTTTAATATAAATGTGATATATAAAGGCAAAGTTTCCAAGACTACCAAGTGGTAAACGCATGCCAAAATATTTAAACTGTTTTCAACAATTAGTTTATACTTATAGTAATACTTATATTCTTTGATTATTTAAGGAAATATTTTTTTAAATTCTGCAGGTCCATATTAAAACCAGGGAAGTCAGTGAATATAAAACATAAATTTCAAGCGTGTTTAGGTGACATTAGTCATTATAAAGTGGGAAAAACTGATAACTCCGCTCTAATTGTTTTTTGCCTGTTTACAACAGGAAGACATAAAATGGTGTACTCCTAATTATACTTTACTAATGGTGTACACCTACTTTAAATTCTAACAATCATTGGAAAAGCGGGTCTCAGGTAATTGAAAGTGTTTCCTTACTCAGTGTTTTAATTCGACATAAGGGGTTGCATACTTTTTATTTTAAAAAGAAGCGTTGAAATAAGATTCTTGATTTTTTACCTCTCTGAATAGATAAAAATTCAGAAAATAGCAGTAAGTGAAAACAAAAATTCTTCAATGATAAAAGACGCAGAATTGCTTGAAAAAAAAATGCATTTCTGAAAGTGTTTGGACTTATTACATAATGAGGTAATCTTGTTTTCTTTGTAAAATGGGTAACTAAAGAAAAGGCCCTTTGTACATAAATATTATCGGCATGATAATTGCACTACACATTTGTTTTGATACTTTGAAATGGTATTTGTAATTATCTCGATGATTTCCCCAGTTTTTTTCCAGACTTACTTTTCCTGATTTTTATTTGATATGAGGTGTGCCGTATATAATATCAGATATTTTTAGTGTGCCATCTCCCAAAAGTAATTATGACTATTAACAATTTTATATTTAAAATCTCATGCGAAAGCAGAAAGAAAATCGTGAATATACTATTCTTTGGTCATTTTCTCTACGACCGCAATGTTTAACTTTATAATTGAGCATTAAGAGAAAGAGATATTCTGCAATAAAGGTTATTCTTTTATATGTATAGTATTTTTATACTCAAGAGTATAAGATAAATATTATTTTATTGACGGCTTCAACATATATAGGTAGAACTAAGGATGCTCAAGTCCCTTCCAGAAGTTAAGGGTTTTCTTTTTTTTTTAAAGTTTTTTAACGGTACATTTACCATAATATGAAACTTGAAAAATTAATAGAAGTTTAATTTTTTAATCTAATTTTTAAAAATGAAAATTGCTGATTACCTAGTTAGCAGTAGGATAGAAATAAGTTTAGTTATGGTAGTTTTTCACTCATAAAACTAAACAAGAAAGTAGATACTGGGATAATATTGTCCAAAGTTTTACTCGTACCATACGTTTGTGAACAACAATTTGAAGCATAGATCTTAGAGTAAAAATTAAATTCTCATGTAGTCTCGTTTAAAAGGAGATTTATATGGACATGACTCTCAAAACTTTTTAAAAACTGTGGCAAGTGTGATCTACCTTTGTTGAGAGCAACTTGAAGAACCGAAGACGGTTAACCGTTTGACATACAATGGTGAGTTGGGATCGTCATTCATTTCATATGCCATTGTAGACTTTGACGAAGTAGACTCGTAAAGAGTCTACTTCGTAAGAGATGTTTTCTGTGAACGCCATGCAGTATGTTGTTAGATTACTCAATTTCTTCTCTCATGTGTTGTTTCTGGTTTCTTTACAATGATCAAGATGCCCTCCCAATAGTACCAATAAAAAGTTGCATTAACATATCAGTAAACCAGAAAGAAGTCCATTGAAAGCAGTTTTCAGTACAAATGTGAATTCTCAATGCGAATGCTATACTAGGCAATGTTTAGGACTGATTGTCTCAATGTTATGACAGTGACAGAAATTATTTTACAACAGTCAAATCTTCAAAATAAAACGTTCTTTTCCTTATTTTGTTCATAACTGTTTATTTGAACCAAATTAAATATTATTTTGGTCACATAAAATTCCATTTAAATTGAATGTCAAGGGGTTAAGTAAAGCATTAGTTTCTCTTTTCTAGACTTGGGTACAAACACCTTAAAATCCCATGATCCTTTATTGTAGAACTCTCATTTTAAAGAACAGTTTGAATATTAGGCCCACCACACAGAAAATCTGGCTGCGCTACTGGTATATGATAAATTTCCTTTTATTTAAAACTCAAATATTTTTCAAAAATTTAACGAGTATTATATTTGGATTTTTCTAGGATAGAGGCATGAAAGATGAATATTTACAAGCCTAATTGTTTTTATATTTTTTTAAAACTCAAATGGCTGTACTCGATATGTTACTCAAGTAAAACAGATTACAGTTTTACATTAATTAGTTTATTAAAGTTTTAAATTTCAAATATAATTTCGTTTTTAGATATTTGATTTCTGCTTTTTACCATTTTGTAAAGTTTTGTAATAAAGCTCAAGTTATTTTAGCTTATGTGAATTTTTTTTAAAAATTCTAACTCTGAATTAAAGTAAACTAATTTTTATGTGTATATTATATGTTGACTTGAGGATTTCAAACATTATATAAGATATTTATTCATTTATTTAAAAAGATATTAAATATTTCAATGCTTCTGTAGCTTGTATCGTAGCATAGGTTGGCATAGCAATTTTAATGAAGCATTTTATATTAGTATATGCATACTAAATCAATACATTTATAAACTCATACTGAGTTGAAATTTTGTAAAGAAAAGTTGAGACAACTGCAATCAAAGCCATTATTACTGTTTATAGACGAATATTATCTATGAGAGGACTTACAAAATAGATTTAATCCATTTAAAACTCAATTCCATTTTTATCTTTCTTAAACATAAAGTCAAAAAACACATCAAAACATTATGCATGCCAGAGTCAAGTTTGTTAGTATAGGAAAATAAAAAAATATCAAGTAGAAAGAGAGTAATTCTTTAATTTCAGTCTTAGTAGGTATTTGTTATTTTGTTACAAATTTTAATACTTCATTTTTGGTAATTGTTATGAAGACAATTTTTTGTTTCTGTTTGAAACTTAAAAAAGTGATCATTTTATAGATTATGACACATTAAGAAATATTCATGTTCTAGAACAAGAATATTTTAAATTTTTATTTACATATTATTAAAAAGCAGTGAGTATATTTAATTTTTGACAGCACAAATATAAGTTTATGTATTTTAATGACTTTTATGAAAAGTAAAATTTGTTATTCAATTAAAACTTTTACCTCAAACTTTTGATTTTTGTAAAATATTTCACAGTAGGAAAAAGTTTCCTTTTCGAGATAATATTTTTTCTATAAAAATATTTAACGGATTTTTGAACAAGTTATTTAACATTTTATACAGGTTTTTTTTTACAACTTCACATGTATTTAGCATATCTGATTAACTTAAAAATACAAAGCTTTACTTTGCAAATCACAAATCTTAATTTCTTCCTGCATTTTAAGCAAAAGGATATTAAATTT
Source organism: Pardosa pseudoannulata (assembly GCA_032207245.1). Classification (NCBI taxonomy): domain Eukaryota; kingdom Metazoa; phylum Arthropoda; class Arachnida; order Araneae; family Lycosidae; genus Pardosa; species Pardosa pseudoannulata. The sequence goes on along the minus strand of CM063503.1, from coordinate 44,450,911 downwards.
CTGATTGCGTTATTTCTCCGGTTTATTTCATTTTATATGGTTTAATTAAAAATATGGAAAATTCCAGGTTTCAAGAATAAATTTCACTTTAAGAAAGGGTAAAAATTTTGTGCTGCAGAAATTCAAATTAAGGGGAATGTATGAAATGGTTTAAAATACGCTTTATTCTTCTTTAATACAATGAGAAAAATATTCTTGTGTAATTTTAGCCAAGACTGTCAAGATTTTGAAAGGGAAAGAGTGGATGGGAAAGGAATATATATATATGGAACATATGAAATTCTGCAAATAGTTAATTGACAAAGATTACACAGTTTACAAGAAATCCAACAACAATATTGAAATGACTGGTTTAGTTAACATTTTCTTCTAGGAAATAAGGGATAATAAAATAGGAAGGGAACAATTGGGAAAGATTCATTCCATGTATAAATGAAAAATGCACCATAAATGAACAACCAAAGGTTTGTCACAGTTCTTTTATTTTATAATTTTGGCAGTTCAATTCGTTAAAAAAAATTAAATATGCATCTTAGTGCAATATTCCCATTCAGAATTAAGAATACAGTGACCACGTAAATGACTGCAACAAAGGCATCTTTATAAAAAATTAAATTTCTGAACATTGTCTGCAGGTGCATAATTTGAGAGAGAAACACAAATGAAGAACATGCACGTTTCCTTATATATTATATTTACAGAAGAAGAAAAAGTGAGATGCTTTCTACCTTGAACACACAATCATACATTAAAATCGTTAGGTTTGTTTTGGTATCATAAGAGCTGATCTCTGCATCTTGGCACTTTGTGAACAGAATAGCAGTGAATTGAGTAACAGAGTGAGCAAAACGAAACCAAACCCAATGACAGCTCTATTCTTAGTTTCGGGAGTCGGAAAATGAAAATCTTTTGTGCTGTATAAGGGATAAATCATCCCAGATCCGTGAAACGTATGACAGTGCTGGCAGCAAAGAGGTGCAAAGTAATATCAAGTCGACTGAATACTGAATCGTTTTCGGTCCCACGATATGGTGTATCAAATTGGAATCGTCTACTATTGTCCTTCTCCGCCGTGTGAGAGACATATCACAGGGATCTGAGCGGGGGCGTCACGAGGGCTTCGCTTCTCCTCCCCCCCGCTCTCGCAGCTCTCCTCCTCGATGTTGAGCTGCGGGGAGAGTACGGTGCGGGGCAAGTGAGGGCTACTGCTCTCCGTCGACCGGTGGTGAAGCCTCATGTGCCCATAGAGCCGAGCTCCCCGGGTACGGTAGTATTCCGCGTCGCCAACGTCCGGCCGGGAGAACTCCCGGAACAGAGCGTCCGACTTCTCGTCTATGCTATAGTCCCGGAACTGATGCAGCTGCTCGAAGCGGAGACGGCCCGACCGGAAGAAGCGCTGGAAGACCGACGTCTTCCCGCGCGACTCGCCCATCATGTCAGACAGAATCTGCTGCTCGCTCCACTGGATGTCACTCTCGGTGCAGTGCTTCTTCAAGGCACTCTTGAATTTCTTTTTGTGTACCTGGGGTTCGCTCGGTGGAAGACCTTCTCCTTCTATAGTGACACCTTCAAATGACACTACCTTGGAAGTTTCAATAGATTTGGTCTTAATGGTTTCGGTTTCGGGCGCAGGCTCTTTGAACAGAACGTCCATCTCCTCCTCAAAAGTCCCTTCCATCGTCGTCATCTGGTCCATGCTCATGCTGTCCCCCCCTTCGAGCGTGAACTGTAATTGCTTTCGGCACAGACGAGGAGCTTTCCCATTGCTCTCCATCGATTTATAGCCACTGTCAGCCTTCATTTGCTGCAACCTATTTGTCTGCCCTTCCCCTGTGCTGTCAGTATTATCAGTTGTCGACTCAAAGGATGTGGTAGCACCTTCTGTCCGATCTGTGGATGAGCTTTCCACACTATCGAAACTGCTCTCCGTCCCAGGTGTCCGCTTTGCCAACCTCTTGGTCAACAAGCTTTTGTAACAATGTCTTCGCAGCTCGTGAGAGGGAAGTTGAAGATAGTCACTTTCGTCACATTCATACCCAGGATCATCACAGGAGACGTCAGCATTAGACTCAAAAGATGTTGCTCGTGAAGCCAAAACATTTTGAGGATCTAATGCTCCTTCTTCTGGAGGATCATCTTCCACTTCCTGAGTGTCACTGAGTTTATCTTCTTCCTCCTCTAACGTGGCGCGCAATTCCCACAGTTGCCGAGACTGTTGCTTCAGAATTTCACTTTCTAGACTACTGTTGCTATCATCGGAACTTTCACCTGAAATCATTTCGATTACTTCCTCGCGAATATCCTCTCTGCTGCCAGTATCATTGTAGCGCACCTTGCTCCAAATTTTGGCATCTTCCTCATCGACAGGAGAATATCTTCGGAGGAGTGATCGCAAATGTTCCAACTGGTGTTGCTCTAAACTCTGTTCTAAAAGACCCCCTTCAGTACTGGCTGCCTGCTGAATTTGAGAAGGATCATCTGTCCATCCTTCGGTACCAGCGGCGACATCCAGATTGGATTGAGACTTGTCTTTCAGTAGGGTTGCCCCTTGAGCAGCCAACTCCCAGACTTGTTGCCTGCTGTAATGGTAGTCTTCAAGGTCGACGACGCGGGCCAAATCCACAGGAATCCCGTGTAATGATACTGTGCTAGTGACTCGCCCGTGTTTCGAATCGAGTACATTGGCAGTGCTCCCGGAGTCCGGAGATGAGTGCGAGTGTATGAAAGGGTGGTGTCGTACCCCTATCACGGGTTGTGAACTGGAAGAACACACGGATGTTTGATCCCAGCTGCGGGGTTGTGGAGGCTTATCATTGCAACTGCGGTGAACTATGGCAGCAACTCGCGTAACTTCCCGCAGAACAGATGGTCCAGGTATCCGTTGCTGCCCAGCCGTCTCACCGGAAACACTTCTAGAGTCCTCAAGCGCTTGATCTTCTTCATCTGACAAACAAACAGAAGCTTGCCTCTGAATTCCAACGGAAGATCGCCGCCTTACCACACTTGTGACTTCTGGAGGTCTGAAAAGGTAACGTACTTTTAAGAAACGATTGCATTTATATGTGAAATTAAAAGAAATAGAACAATTTGGAATAGTTTATTGCGAACACTTTAAAGATATGAATACTTTAAAGGAAATTTTCAAAATGTTAAACTATTGTACTGGTTATAATACTATTATATTTACTGGTATTTAAAATTGTGATCACAAATGTGATATACATATATACATACGTGTGTATTAATTAATATACAAATTTACAATATTTTCTAGTTGTTAATTCTACTGTAATCGATGATCTTTGAAAATCTAACAAAATTCAAATTCAAATTCTATGAAAGACTGAGTGGTATAACAGCAGTGGTTTTGGGAATAGTATTAATTTATATAGTAGATGCTTTTAGAATGAAGACTAGGTGTTTCGAGAAAAATGCCAGAATAAAAAAAAATTTGATTATTTTGTGTATTTTAACATCAGTAATAAGTTTGACCCATTGATGATAAATTGTCTTTCCAGAATTAGATTTTGAAGTTCAATCCTGCAGTTGGAAAAATTGTGTTCCACATTTTCATATTTATTGTATATACTCACCAATAAAACTCTGACTAATTGCTTAAAAATCTTCAATGTTTCGTTATTAATAAGGTCTACTAGGTATGTGCTGTTCAAGATACGAATTATAATGAAGTTTACGAGATCTATATAATTATTTTTGTACTTAATTTTATACACACCTAAAATATTATATTTTATGTATTAGTACATAAACAAAATGTTAATTCACAAGTATATGCTTATTGTCTGTTTATCATAGTTACCATACAGCAAAAGATATCCACAGCTCCCTCAAAATAAAACAGAACCATCACACTAACTGATGTGAATCAACTAAACCAGCGAAATGAACGTAAATAAAAAATACACATATAATATAATTAGATGCATAAATCCATACTTAAAGAAGTTTACTTCATAAATTGACAAAAAATTAAATGATTTTACATTTAGGTCCAAAATAACAACACATTTTACAGATAAATGTATGTGTATATCTGTATTTATAGAATATTCCTATTCCGTAGGTGTTGCAAGTATTAACCCCTTAACTTGCACGCTCGAGTTAACTCGTGTACGCTAAACTGGTCAAACTGTGCACACTCGAGATAATTCGTGGGCTTTGTACTTTATGTTGCTATAACTTTTCACATTCGATTGCAATCGAGAATTGAAAATAACAATGTGAAAAAAAATCATTTTTTTAATGATATTTATCATTTACATGGGTTTGTAAGCTATAACACTTACTTATTCAAGTAATATATATATATATATATATATATATATATATATATATATATATATATATATATATATATTCTAAATTGAATGTTCTAAATTGTGTTTCTTACATTAAAAAAATTGAATTTTTTTTGCTGGACTTTAAAAAAACTGTGCATTAACGGGTTAATACCTGTTTTAGTTATGCCCACTGATTACTTGTTTTAGTTATGTATATTCTACTGTCTGTCAGAGAAGTAATTAATAATCAACCCAATATTTTTATTTAACAGTTTTAATTATGGCTTTTAAAACTTATTTCCTTCACCGAGTATTGCAATGATGTACTATTCTCGAATATTTTTCCTCTCTGTTTTACGCTTTATGCAGCACTGTACAATGTTATCTAAATCAAGCTCGAATGAGCCATATCGAGAGTGGAATAGCGTGATGTTTCTCAGAAGACAATATAATTTATTGTATGTGACTATTTCTTTGCTTTCTCAGGGTAAACAGATATAATTTGTTTCATCAGACTCAGACATCCTAGCATATATATGTAACCATTACTATATCTTGAGAGGAAGCAATGGGCGTTGAAATATTCTTTCTTTACAGGTACAAATTCAGTGAATCAAGATGGAACAGTCCCCTGAAAAGAAAAAAGGTCAGAAAACAAAGATTTTTCAATGCGTTTAGAAAATAGCAGTATTAATATATATATGCTTGGAAAGAGCGTAGAGCTTTATTTCCTATATTTTTCTGTCAGTATTAATATATAACACTTTAAATATAATTTACTCGACTATTTTATTACTCATTGTCTTCTACTGTCTTTATGCGTTTACCATAAATGACATTTGCATTCATGAAAGCATTTGAGATCAATTTCAAGGGCAACCAACATGGGTCTGATCAGATAAAAATAAATACCAGCGTAAAGATGAGAAAATATAATAAGGAAAGAGAAACAGGTAGAAGTTTAGCAAGCTTCTTTTTCGGTAAAACAACACGAAAAAGTCACCAGAATTAAATAAAGAAGACAGTTTCAGAATTTTTTTGACGGGATATGGTACCCTAAATATTTATGAAGTATCAAAATTTTATAGGCTAAAATTACTCTTCTAATCTTCCTACACATCTATGAAAAATTACAAAGTCATCCCTCCAATATTTAAAAAGATATTAAGGTGTATGATTTCATTTATATTAGTTATTTTTAGAAAATGAAAAATTGAAAGTTGGATTTATTCCATGTTTGCTTTTCCTTAAACAATAGGAACCGAAAATGCTAATGAATTTTTTTTTTGTATTTGAGTGCATTTTAATTTTTATAGAAGTATTCTATAATGTATAGAATAAAATCAGGTATGGAATCAGCAATAAGTTGTTTATTTCGTTTTGTACATAGAAATACATACAAAAAGTTCTAAGTTTAATTGTTTTATAATGTAAACTTTAGTAAATTTTTATAAAATGCTTTTTAGAGGTATATAAAACTCTGTGGACACTCTTCTACAGAAAACTTTAGAAATTATTTTTACAAACAAATAAACTTTTTAAATAATTTTTGGAGCAAATATATGGATGTTTAAATATTTATACAGACTAAAATAAAATTTAAAAGGTATAAAAAATAAAAATTTTAGTTTAATAAAATAAGACAGATTTTAAATTTCTGAATATACTTTAAAATGGATCCTAAAACACAAAACTATTTTAATATTTAGTGAAACTTTTAAAATAAAACTGTTAAAAGGATGTAATGTCATCTTAATACTGTAATATCAAATATAAATATCTACATTAGTAACTTTTATGAACATAAATTAATTGAATTTATTTTACCACTTCATTAATTTCATGAGAAAAGTCTATGAATTCAAAAAAAAAAAATTAAAACATTTTTTGGTTGATTTGGCTTATAGCCTTATAAAAGGAACAAATAAATAGGCAATTTACGGTAAGAAATTTTCTTAAATGAAAAAAATTATTTTTTAGCTCTAGCATATAATTGCATTGTATTAAATGAACAAGAGAAAAAAATTCTAATATTCAAGATGCTTTATGCTAAATTTCGTACTTTACAAATATTGTTGATATACATTTAACTTTTACTGATACAACATGCGTATTGTCATTTAAGTAACATAGTAACATAGCATTTTTTAACTGATTTGATAGAAGTTTATACAAATTAACGCTTAAAGTAATACTTACCCTGTAGTATAAATCTCTTTTATGTGTAACTTAATGAGTAAAGCGTTGTGTAGTAACTCAGCAAACTTCGATTGTTTATACAATAAAATAATGTTCCACAGTTCAGAGTAGTCCACGTACTAGTAGGTTCTTTCAAAACGGGAGGCTTCACTTCTACTATCTTGCTGAGATTCCTCAAATGAATCTTAATATTATTTCAGTTAAGAATTCATACAACATTATTTTCAGTTTGATAATAATATTGATAATGTTAAGAAACTGCCATATTTTAATGAAGGTATGCTGAAGTCCAAAAATGTAATCTTTACAAACGGCCATTTATGGGCAATTACTTTGATGACAAACAATGCATTCTATTTAAAAAAGTTAAATTCTTAACAACTTAATGTTTTTTATACTATACAGAAAAATTTGTAAGTAGCTAGCTGTAATAGCGTAAATATTCCACTAGGTATCCATTCGACAGCCTTAATGTCATCTGGACGTCGACCAGACACTATAAACATCAACCGAATGTCTTAAAGGAATCATTTGATTGGAAGCACTATGATCATACTCAAAACTACGAACAAACAGAAAAAAATGAAATACATCTGTACTTGGTAACACGTTAGAGGAACGGACCTGTTACCAAGTACAGACATATTTTGATTTGAAGCATTATGATCATACCCAAAACTACGAACAAACAGAAAAAAATGAAATACATCTATACTTGAAAACACGTTAGAGGAACGGACTTGTTACGAAGTACAGACATATTTTGATTTGAAGCACTATGATCATACTCAAAACTAAGGACAAACAGAAAAAATGAAATACGTCTATACTTCGTAACACTTTAGAGGAATGGACATGTTACCAAGTACAGACATATTTTGATTTGAAGCCGATGGATATCAAGAGATTGTCATAGAGTTTCTCGGGTTCTACCATTATGTGGAATAACTTCCAGTAATTATCCAGAGTGGACAACTTCTTGGAGTGTGTATGAATGTCAAACAACGTAATATGGCTAGGGTAATGAAAAATGCCGGGATTAGTACTTCACCGGGACTTATTCTTGGACAGGGATTTAACTACTGTTCTCTGTAGTTCAGGAGATAAAAAAGTAGATCAATTAGTCTAGAACTGTGAGTCTAATAATATGCATATAAACATTAGGTGTGGTTGTTACGGTACAAATTTACAGATTGGATACAAATTATAAACAGTTTTAAGAAATACACGTAATCAGAATTATTTGAGTTTATTGATTAATTTCAAACCTTTAATTTGATTTAAGCATCATAAATCTCCATATTTTCTTAATAGTAATTTCCTGGAAGTTTCGTGAGAGATAGCGTTAGTGAATATGAAATAATTTCAACAGTACTAAAATATAACTACTCCAGAAGTATTATATTACAGATATTATGTCTTAAATAACAGTAATTCTAGTTACATGATATTTTAAACCCAATCTGTTTATTAAATTAAAGAAATAATATTAATGCATAGGAAATTTATAAAAGAGATTCATAAGTAAAATGTAGTTCACAAATATGTACATACACACAAATATGTGTAGTACACACATGTAGTACACTTCAGATTACCATTCTGTTTAATTTATTTCACCGGTTATACAAAAATAAATGAATTAAAAACAATATTTCAAGAAAGTAATGGTTGTATGTTTAGAGAGCTGGGATATTCTTTTGCTATACAGAGATTGAAAAGACCAAAAGTCACAGTAAACGAACAGCTAAATTATTCCAGTGTTTCCTTCACTAGTATTGAGACATCTCCTTTGTTTACTTTTAACACACACACACACACACACACACACATATATATATATATATACATATATACATATATACATATATATAATATGTATATGTATATATATATATATATATATATATATATATATATATATATATATATATATATATATATATATATATATATATATATATATATATATATATATATACATATATATATACATATATATATATATATATACATATATATATACATATATATATATATATATATATATATACATATATATATATATATATATATACATATATATACATATATATATATGTATATATGTATATATATATATATATATATATATATATATATATATATACATATATATATATATATATATATACATATATATATATATATATATATATATAAAATTATATATATTTATATATAATATATATATATATATATTTATATATAATATAAATATAAATATATATATATATATATATATATATATATATAATTCTTCTGTCCGTGTGTTTGTAATAGAACTCCTTCTAAATGGCTGGACTGATTTTGATGAAATTTTATGTATGTAATTAAGTTGATTCGAGAATGGTTTAGATTCACAATTTAATCTGATAGAAAATGTTTTTTTAAATTAAAAATTCAGAATTGTGCTCTTATTGAGGTTAATGCCTCTTGTAATCTTTTGCTGCTAACGTATCTGTGGCTCAGTGGTCAGCGCAGCTGGCTAATGTACGAGAAGTACCAAGATCGAATCGCCGTAGAGACAATGCAGGGATTTTGATTTAATCTAATTACGTTCGTAATGTCAGTACGCGTGGTGGTGTTAAGTATTTTTAAAATAATTATTTTCCTTACTTTTCCATCAAAAGGGTCTAATTTATAATTTATTTAAAAACATTTTATAATTTTTGGATTTACAGCGTTAAAGCAGGACAATGTCTGTCGGGTCATCTAGTATGATATATATACCAGGCCGTGGTTGAATGTCATAAATTTAAGATTACGATTGTCTAAATACACCAAATTCTCAAAACATCGTCGTTATGTTTTTTTGAACTTGGCATGTTCAACACAAGTAATGCCTAATGTTGGTTCATTTATTTCATTTTATTATATATACCAGTCCGTGGTTGAATTTAAGATTACGATTGTCTAAATACACCATATTTCCGAAACATCATTGTTATGTTTTTTGAACTTGGTATGTTCAACACAAGTAATGTCTAATGTTGGTTCATTTATTTCGTTTTATTATATATACCAGTCCGTGGTTGAATTTAAGATTACGATTGTCTAAATACACCATATTTCCGAAACATCGTCGTTATGTTTTTTTGAACTTGGCATGTTTAACACAAGTAATTCCTAATGTTGGTTCATTTATTTCGTTTTATTATATATACCAGTCCGTGGTTGAATTTAAGATTACGATTGTCTAAATACACCATATTTCCGAAACATCGTTGTTATGTTTTTTGAACTTGGTATGTTCAACACAAGTAATGCCTAATGTTGGTTCATTTATTTCGTTTTATTATATATACCAGTCCGTGGTTGAATTTAAGATTACGATTGTCTAAATACACCATATTTCCGAAACATCGTTCTTATGTTTTTTGAACTTGGTATGTTCAACACAAGTAATGTCTAATGTTGGTTCATTTATTTCGTTTTATTATATATACCAGTTCGTGGTTGAATTTAAGATTACGATTGTCTAAATACACCATATTTCCGAAACATCGTCGTTATGTTTTTTTGAACTTGGCATGTTCAACACAAGTAATTCCTAATGTTGGTTCATTTATTTCGTTTTATTATATATACCAGTCCGTGGTTGAATTTAAGATTACGATTGTCTAAATACACCATATTTCCGAAACATCGTTCTTATGTTTTTTGAACTTGGTATGTTCAACACAAGTAATGCCTAATGTTGGTTCATTTATTTCGTTTCATTATATATATCAAGCCGTGTTGAATGTCACAAATTTAAGATTACGAT
>CM063503.1:44420603-44435603 GCA_032207245.1 Pardosa pseudoannulata | reverse complement strand
TGCCTTTCAATAAAAATCAAATATTGAAAATTTGGAATGCTCAAATTTTTAATGGTATCAAATTTAAATTTCAGATAAAATTAGGATGCATGCAAAATATACGAATGTTGCGAAAAAAATGTGCTAGACGTATTTGTATATATAATTTGTAAATATATGTGTATATAGACACCAAGCATGTTGAGAGATAAAATGTCTATCATATGGATTATATACACTTAATACATTTAAGTATTACCGCAATAGGACTCTTTATTGTTTCTTGTACTGAAGTTTAGTACTATTTTACTTGTAAAGAACTATATCTTTTGTATTGGGATTCATGCCTTTCAATAAAAATCAAATATTGAAAATTTGGAATGCTCAAATTTTTAATGGTATCAAATTTAAATTTCAGATAAAATTAGGATGCATGCAAAATATACGAATGTTGCGAAAAAAATGTGCTAGACGTATTTGTATATATAATTTGTAAATATATGTGTATATACAACACCAAGCATGTTGAGAGATAAAATGTCTATCATATGGATTATATACACTTAATACATTTAAGTATTACCGCAATAGGACTCTTTATTGTTTCTTGTACTGAAGTTTAGTACTATTTTACTTGTAAAGAACTATATCTTTTGTATTGGGATTCATGCCTTTCAATAAAAATCAAATATTGAAAATTTGGAATGCTCAAATTTTTAATGGTATCAAATTTAAATTTCAGATAAAATTAGGATGCATGCAAAATATACGAATGTTGCGAAAAAAATGTGCTAGACGTATTTGTATATATAATTTGTAAATATATGTGTATATACAACACCAAACATGTTGAGAGAGAAAAATTGCCATCACTTGAAATTAGAATATTTTTTAAAAATGTTAATATTATACAGTTTCACTGCTAATCTATTATTACCGACCTTCCTCATTTGAGTACAGTTAATAAAACAGTGTGTAGAATCTTTGTGTAGTACCTGAACGAATGTTTAGTCATGTAATATGGTATCATCTCTAAACGCTGAGAATCGTAATACTGAGCTTCTAGTACTACTAGCATATAGCTCGTCATATGAAAGGATCAGTAAAAATTTTAATTTTCCAGAATTGTAAAGTACCCTATGAGGCTGGTAAAAAAATGATTTGTTTTTTGGCCGAGAATTATCTGGAACACGCTCAATAATTTGTTTATCTTCATCCTCCTCTAAAGTCTCCCGATACTGTGAATGTAGTTTAGAATCACGTTGAATTCTTTTAGAAAGCTAATTCAAAGTTTTCTTAGGTACGTCGAAATTATCGTTATGTTCTTCCCATTTTTTTTCCAAAGTAATTAATGAAGGTAAAGGAATGACACTATCATTTCCGCTACACCCTGGAGGTAGATAGAATTTGTTTTTAATACTGGTGATAAAATTTTCATTGCAACAAAAAATAATGCAAATAACTCTCATTTCTATTCTAAAGTGGAGTATTATAATAGTTATAAAAATTTTCTGAGTTGATTACCATACTCAGAAGAGAGTTTAGAGATGATACCATATTATCCTCACTAAAGAGTAGTTCAGGGAAAGAATAAAGATTCTAAATACTGTTTTATTAGCCGTTCTAAAATGAGGAAAATCAGTGATAATGGATTTCAAAAATATTCAAAATTTTCTTTTGTGGGATATATTTCGAAACAAGGTAGATAAGTCGTAAGTGATAAGTAGAAAAAAATATATTTTATACTTGAAAAAGTAAGTGTTATAGCTTACAATCTCATGTAAATGATAAATATCAATAAAACGATTGTTTTTTTGCTTTCACATTGTTATTTTCAATTCTCGATTACATTCGAGTGTGAAAAATTATAGCAACATAAAGTACAACGCCGCTCGAGTTAATTCGAGTGTGCACATTAAGGGGTTAAATAACACAGAAACCGAATGTTAATCGAAAATAGCAGTTGAGTAATCAGTGGTAACCCAAAAGTTGATAGAAAACCACAACTTGTCAAAAATTTGTAAATATATGTGTATATACAACACCAAACATACTGGTGATAAAATTTTCATTGCAACAAAAAATAATTGATGTTTAAATTTAAAATTATCACATATGTACCTAATCTACAATTTAAGTCAAATATAAAAGAAAATTATGAACATAATATCTAAGTTCAGTGATAAAATGTATGAAAATAATGCAGACGATATTTAAGAAATTTAAAATAACAAATGATTAAAGGATGATTAAAGGAATAACTTCATAATGTTAGAAAAAATGTTATTTTTACCTATTTATTATGTGACATATTGATAAATTTAATCGCCTGCTCTTAACCAGGGATAATAGGGCTTGAAATAAAGGCATTAAATGCTAGAATAGGTGGAAGGGGTGGATTTCGAACGTTGCTAACCCTAACTCATCAAGAATTTAGTATGGATGCCTCTATCCATTCCACGTACAACCGTTTCATAAATTCGAGGACAGACCGACAGATAACTTAGGCTGTTATTATATAGGGAATATAAAGTTCATAAAATCAGTTTCCCACCTAATCCATTATCACTGATTTTCCTCATTTTAGAACGGCTAATAAAACAGTATTTAAAATCTTTATTCTTTCCCTGAACTACTCTTTAGTGATGATAATATGGTATCATCTCTAAACTCTCTTCTGAGTATGGTAATCAACTCAGAAAATTTTTATAACTATTATAATACTCCACTTTAGAATAGAAATGAGAGTTATTTTCATTCAAGACCTCTCATTTTGTGTAAAATTATCCAGTAGATAGAAAATACATAGCTCTTTTTTTAGGAAGACTTATTTTAAAAAATTAAAAAGATGTTCATATTACCCATAACTTTTCCCGATCCATTATCCAATACTTACTAATTTGAGAATAGTTTACAAAACAGTATACAGAACAGTATGTAGAATCTTTATTCTCTCCCTGACCTACTCTTTAGTGATGATAACATGGTATCCTCTCTCAACTCTCTTATGAGTATGGTAATAAACTCAGAAAATAATTATAACTATTATAATACTTCACTTTAGAATAGTAGTGAGAGAGTTATTTTCATTTAAGACCCCCCCCTATTTTGTGTAAAATTTTGTCGTATCCAGTAGATAGAAAATACATAGCTCTTTTTTAGGAAGACATATTAAAAAATTTTAAAAATGTTCATATTACGCATAACTTTCCCCCATCCATTACCCAATACTTACTAATTTGAGAATAGTTTATAAAACAGTATACAGAACAGTATGTAGAATCTTTATTCTTTCCCTGAACTACTCTTTAGTGATGATAACATGGTATCATCTCTACACTCTCTTCTGAGTATGGTAATCAACTCAGAAAATAATTATAACTATTATAATACGTCACTTTAGAATAGTAGTGAGAGAGTTATTTTCATTTAAGACCCCCATTTTGTGTAAAATTTTGTCGTATCTAGTAGATAGAAAATACATAGCTCTTTTTCTAGGAATACTTACATTAAAAAAATAAAAAGATGTTCATATTACACATAACTGTCCCTGATCCATTACCCAATACTTACTAATTTGAGAATAGTTTACAAAACAGTATACAGAACCTATGTATTATTTCAGAATGGCATTTTAGTAAAGATAACATGGTATCTCTGTAAAAAATCCTACACATTTTTTAAGTATCTAATGACTATAATTTCATGATTTAAAAAGAAGTATGGGTTTCAAACTTTTTATGCATTTGCTGGTTTCACAGGTACATCGACGTAAATGAGAGTAAATAGTTTAACTTTTATGATACGTTACTTTAAAGCAGTGGTGCGAAGACTTTTTATTTGAGACTCCCCATTCTGTATAAAATTTTATCTTGTCCTTTGAATAAAAAATATCTAATTCTACTTTAGCAATAATAAAATCCTATTTTACTATTTTGCTGACACTTTATACTTGTTGGATAAAAGTTTTATAGCTTTTATTATCAAATTAATTTACTTAGTGAGCTACAAATTTTTTCCGAAAGCGTTTCAAATTTACTTTTTTACACCTCTGATTTACAGTACGTTGTTATCATCTCATAGTAATTAAATATATCAACGTAAAGTTTTGCTTTACAAATAAATCATCCAATAATATTTGCAATTACGGTACATCCACAAGTGATAACAGGATGTAATTTTAAAACTAATTCTAGGCTTCCATACATTCTTTACTCTCAGGAGACTGTAATAGACTGTATTAGATTTCTGTTTCTCCTCATTTTATTTTCATCAGAAATAATTCTGATGTTGAAATGTTAATAAAAACTGAAATAGAATCTTTAAAATTCATATTTAGAAGCGAATAAAAGAAATGAGGAAAGGCATAGAGAGTGGCTCTATTACATTACAAATGTTAAAGCAACGAAGATACAGATATAATTATAGAGAAAATTATCTTGCAAATGTAGGCAAAAAGTATTAATATGTAAAACAAAATTATTATTCTATGAATATTTAAGGATTTTTATACTTTACTAGAATCTTGAAACTTTGCAGATGGATTGTGTAAAACCAATAACATAGCATCAAGTGAACTATATTAGAAATTTGCATGATTTCTATATTAATTCACAGTGTTTGATATTTCTTGGTAATAATACATTTGTAGTTTGTTAATGTAAACGATTTATTTTTTAAACCATAACAGCTACATGATTAGCATTAAGTTTCCCTTCTCAGATAGTGTTAAAATCTTGAAGAATACCTTGGCGTCATGAATAGATAACAACCGTCTGTATAATTGCTGAAAATATTATTTCGTGGAAATTTTGAGAAGGAATATTCTATTGCGATATTAATGAAACAATAAAGAATAGTTTCCAGTTCTTTAAACTTTATTCCCTCGGAATTTTTCTAACTAGTTTTTGTCGTATTTGATATTTACTCAGGAACTTCCCTAGTTTCTTTTAGCAAATATTGGATTAGGAAGGATGAAGCAATTCCACGGCGTTTTTCTGTATGACTTTCTTTTTGAATGATTTTTAGTTTTTTCAGTTACTTTAAGTGCAGTTTGAAATAGTCTTGTTCTACAAATATAAAGTATCTGTAATAAGTTCTCTTTTAAAACAAAACAAACGGAATATTAGCTGCTGTGTATAAAATAAGATTATTGAGATCCTTTTCAAATTCTATGTGTCATTAATCAACAGAGATAAATAGAAACTACTAAAAATTATTTTAAAGAAATATTTCGTTTAATTTGTCAACAGAAAAATTGATGCTACAAGAAAATTACCTGTTGTTTCACTATTTTATATATAGCTTTAATTATAAAATGTAGAAATCTTTTCGAAGGAATTAGTTGAATAATTCTAAAATATTTTTGTAGATTATTTTGTAAAAATATACTTTAAAATATGTAGGTTTTCTTAATCTGTCTAATTTCTGATCGCGATATTAATTTAACATCTTCGAAAACTGGGAAAACTAATAAATTTTATTCAACAAAAATTTAGACGACTATTAATTTTACGATTTCAAAGTCATAAACTTTTAATAAGGAGGAAATATTACAATTCTCTTTTAAAGCAAGCATTTATTCTTAGTGTTTTCTCAGTATTCAGAGATTTTATAATAATAACTAGATTTACAAACTGTTAAACATGCAAGAGCATTTTATATAAATTTTAATCATTTGTAAGTTGTAACTAATGTATAGAGTACGGTAAGTAATGATGATTTCATTCTATGAGGTGTGTTTTTAAGTAAATACAGTTCTGAAATTTGGCAGTTGTAGTGTTTTGGAAGCAGTTTCACGCGTATACATTTGGTACCTACATGTGTTGGGTAGAGAAAGACAGCATTCTGAAAGAATTCGACCATTTTTAAGTCATTTTGTGAGTATTTAAAGTGTCAGAGTCAGCTGAATATCTCTGAGGGTGTGAAACAAGCTGTGCCATTCATTTAAATAATGTAAAATATAAGACATGTGTTGGGTAGCTAAAGACAGCATTCTGGAAGAATTCGACCGTTGTTAAGTCATTTTGTACTTATTTAAAGTGTCAAAGTCAGCTGAATATCCCTGAGGGTGTGAAAAAAGCTCCTTCATTCATTTACATAATGTAAAATATATGAAGGAGGCTGAAATTAAGCGGTCTATCAGTGAAATGTATGGAAAAACATTCAAAGGAGGACTACTAAAAAGCCTTTTAAGACAGCCGTACGAATATGCAGATGAAGAACGAAGTAAGAAATATCTCCTTACTAACGATTTGGGGCTGAAAAGTGATTGAAACTTTAGCGAGAACAGAGGCTTTATGTTGTTAAATGCCTTTCCTCAAGTTTTCAGATGTTTCTTTTATGGAATTGTTGCATAACATTTAAATTATCGCACGTTTCTCTCTCTGTGGCACCCAAAAATATTGACTGTAAAAATATTGACTGTAATTATGACCTGAGGTTCATAAACCTAATGGTTAAACAGTTCGTAGCCAGGCGGCAGATTGGAAATTTAAAGCTGGTTCTACATTGCGACAAGTGCTTTGATATTGGGGAAAATTATGTTAAAAGTAGATTGAAGCACCGGTTTTCATGTAAAAATAATGCTGATAAAATAAGTATACTTATTTTATCAGTATATAAATACTTTCAATATTATATCCAACAGTTAGATGCATCAGTTATCAAAATGATTTAATTATCTTAAAATCCCTAGTACTCTATTTATTTAAATAATTTCAAAATATTATGTCTGTTGATTAATAGCCAACAACTTAAAGTAAAATACAATGCCGATTATTGTAGAGTCTAAGCTATGTTTTGATGATTAAAAACTACTTGGCAATGTATTTAGTATCTAGAACAGTAGTATTAGAAACATGAATATGTTAGAACCATTATCTTTTAACAGTCTTATTCGTAAAATACTCAAAATTTATGAAAATGATTTGCAACTATGTGAGTAAATCTTAAAAATTAGACGGAAGATTACAAATGAGTAATATGGATGAAATAGAAGCATTTTCCTTCCACTTAATGATATTTTTAATTTCTAGCTATTATGTAAAAAAATTTAATTAAATTAATTTTACATATGAATTATTGACTTTTCTAGTCTTACTCAGCTTGTCAACTAAACATTTTTATATTAGAAACATCACAAATGAAGAAAAAGATGTAATAAAGTATTACCAAGTTTAGAGGTGAAAAAAATTCATAATAATTATAACTTGCTATATTGAGGCAAGCATTTGTGTTAACTATTTTAAAACATATAATAAAGTTTTTACTTTTTCGATGAAATGATAGACTAAGTAATCAATCTTGTATCATTTGTATTATTTTAGGTTCATTTTATGTTAAAAGAAATATTTAATAAATATTAATTAAAGGTAAAAACAAACAAATTCGGAAATATAACAAAACAATTTGAAACGAAATATAATTGAAAGAAATTTTCGAGAGTTATTTAGTTCACCTTTTATTGAAGCTCTGCCCTTTGATATTTCCTTTAGTTCTAAATCGCCTTCGAAATCCTCTGAAAAAGATAAAAATAGAGATTTTCAGCAGTTTAAAAACAAACTATTAACGAAGAATTTCAAAAATCAATAGTAAGTACTGACGGACGGAGAGATAGAAAAATTCGTGTAGACAAATTATAGTACATGCTTTTATAATGATAATTTATTCTAACAGTAAAAGTACACTTTATGATGAAAAACGTGAACTCATAATCATGCTAGTATTTGAAGAATAAGGTAAAATCATTTTAAAACTTGTGTAAAGATAAAATAATTGATGTAATTTTCAGTTGATAAGCCATGGTTTGTGTGTGTTTAAAACTTGAACTTTAACTCTTTGACAGTTTCATTTTTTTTCCAGAATTCGGTCAAAAAATGTCAAATTTTTTTATTCCATTTTTTTTGTTCATTTTACATTTTTAAGTAAAGATATGTTATTAAAACGAACATTTCTAATATTTTTAAGCATTTATTACAACTTTTTTTTTTCTATGAAAGCATCATAGAACTGAAGTTTACCTTCAGTCTCATCGATATCCAAGTTAATTTTCGGAATTCCAGTGAAAGCAAATCTAGGAGGGGGATCCGAAGAATTATCACAATTAATTTCAAAAAATTGTCTTGTTTGACTGATTATATCTGTATTACTATCAGAATCACTACTATCCAGGTCATCTAGTAAACTTTCGCTACTATTATTTAAAGATAATTTAGTTTCTGAATCACAGTTCAAATCACAAGAAATTAGCTCCATACGCTTTGAATTACCCATTATTTAAAAGTAAAAATATGTTATTCAACTCTTATATTAATAAAATTTTCAGGCAGTTAGTAAAATATAACCAGAAAGCTATACACTGAAATATAACAATTCATACTCTGATACAAAACATGCGAAAAAACCCGCGCTTTTGAACCAATCAGAGTAGAAATACAATAAACTGCAAACTATCATTTACTGCCCATCTATACGAATAATTTGTTACTAAAATTGGAAAAAATACGGCCGAAACAGTACAAGCGAAATAGAAATCAGATTGCCCGTACGCCGGCAAATCAGTAAAGGCCCGAAAGCTGTGCCCGTACAGCGTACTGGCAAAACAGGGAAGGTGTTAATGTCTCCGGCCTATCTACCAGGGCTTTGTGTTTGAAGAAATTTATTTTTTATGTTAGCAGTTCACAAATATTTTCTTTTAAGTGAACGTTATTCACGCGCCTCACGTACGGTGTATTTGGATTTCTTCGTACTGTGTCGTACTGCGTCAGGGAATGCTAGTCTTATCCAAATATGCTGAAGCACTCTTAAGGGATGGTGTACGGAAGCCGGTAATCATTGTATTTCGCTATAGGCATGGTGTCATAGCCTTGCTTGTTTTGGATTTCTATTTAGACAAATGAAGAAGAGAACAGAGAGTTTATCAGCGTCAGAAGTTAAAAATTCTACTTCAAGAAAACGTAATTGCTAAAGAAATGAGAATTAAAAACTTTGTTGGAGAGCCCATTATCCGATAACCTTTCATTTTATTTTAGTCAACTATCATATGTCTGGCGTATAAGACATTACGAGATATTACGAGTTATTACCTCATTACGACTTAAAATTTGAATTTGTAAAGGACCCTACCAGTCAAATACCAAACTTCCGCTCATCCTCTTTGGGTTTCGAAGTCCAACATTTGGGACGCCATTTTATAAGTCATTCCTTCTAGCTTATAAAATACTAGAAGTTCTCCGGGTATCTATCGATTTGCTTTAACACAGTTTTAGTAACAAAACAAATCAAGAAGCAAATTTAAAAAATAAATTTAATAAAAATAATCACATAAAGTCTGTACAGAAACCAGTCCATCCGCAAATCACCTTCGCTCATCCAAACCACTCTGGTCACATGACACAGTCGGTGTTCAAACGGAAGTTTGGTATTTGACTTGTAGGGTCCATTACAAATTCAAAATGTTTATCTCCGAAATGTGTCAGTACTATATATATATATATATACATACACACATTCATTTATACATACATACATACATACATACATATATTTATATATATATATATATATATATATATATATATATATATATATATATATATATATATTTATATATATATATATATATTATATATAATATATATAATATATTATATATATATATATATATATATATAATACATATATATATATATATATAATATATATATATATATATAATATATATATATATATATATATATATATATATACATATATATTCACACATACATATATATATATATATATATATATGTGTGTGTGTGTGTGTGTGTGTGTGTGTAATAAAAAAGACCTCACGATGGGTGGTTGCAGTCATAGACCATAAAAATAACACCATTTTAGCTAACGACATTTATTAAGATAACGTTTGAGGACGGGTTCCCACTTCATCATAGGGACAGGACAAACTGAATGGTCGGCTAGCATGAAGTTATATGTACAAGACCCTTAACACCTGGGTCAACATCTGTGGATAAATCTCTAGAAAAATGGGCCTCCGACAGCGTGCATCTCCTTTTTGTTTGGGAATTTCCTAAATTGTCCGCTAGGGCAATGTAGAGTTATAATTGGACAGACCCCTTCTCTGAGGGCGTAAACTGTAGCCCTAGTGGTCAATTTAGGTTAGGGGTTAAAAAGGGGAATGCAAAAGGACGCGGGAATTTTTAGCCCTTGACTTCAGATTTGAAACCCCTGAGAATTTTCCTTACATATATAAATACAAATATATATATATATATATATATATATATATATATATATATACTACATAAATATACATATATATATATATATATATATATATATATATATATATATATATGTGTGTGTGTGTGTGTGTGTGTGTGTATGTATATATATACATACACACACAAACACACACACATACAAATATATACATATAGTTTTAAAATGTAAACGTCTAGTTATACAGTAGCATGGTGACTTTTTTTAAAATTGTGACAGTATAATTATGGTGTGATTTTTAAAACAATAACTATCCATTATCTTTCCGTTACATTGGTTTTGTTAATATTTTAGATATGTGTCTTTTATAAGACTTAAAAGGACTGCTGATATTAATGGTATGATATTACTTATTAATTACTTTAAAGATATAAGCAGATTCAACTTTCTTTAAAAAGTTCGATTAAAGTAAGATTGCAAAAGACTTTATGCTTTAAATTGCATAGTATTGGAGAAATTAAGGTCATATTGTGTTAAGACGTTTTCCCCCAAGGAAAACATTAAAGCAAGAATTCTTCGAGGCACTAAATCTTCTAGTTTTTGATTTGTTGGGGAGGAAAAGCATTGCAGACTAAACACAACTTTAGCAGTACTAGTCATAAAATCTCTTATTAACCCCTTAATGCACAGTTTTTTGAAAAAGGCTGGCCAAAAAAATATCAATTTTTTTAATGCAAAAAACACAATTTAGAATGTTGAATTTAGAAAACAAATATATTTTTTATACTGGAATAAATAAGTGTTATAGTTTAGAATCCCATGTAGATGATAAATATCAATAAAACGATTGCTTTTTTGTTTGCTTTCCCACTGTTATTTTCAATTGTCGATTACATTCGAGTGTGAAAAATTACAGCAACATAAAGTACAACGCTGCTCGAATTATCTGAAGTGTGCACGGTATGGCCAGTTAAGCGCGCTCGAGTTAACTCGAGCGTGCACGTTAACCCTTAATTTGGCAAAGTCTGGCCGATAAACCGGACATGTATATTTATAACTATTATATAACATAATTGTCAGTGTTCGCCACAGCGGACATTAATTATCTCAAAAATGGAAAATGATATATTTTTTTGTTTATTTTACAGAGATCCTAATGTCTATAGAGACATGGAAAAATAACAGAAATTAAAAAATATTTGAAAAATGATCTTGTCAAATTAAGGGTTAAGGGGTTAAAAAGATAATTTTAAAATGCACTACACCCTAAATTACGTTATTTGAAACAAATAATAATTAAACTACATTTGAACAATTTTAAATATGACATATCTGTGTTTTAGTACTTTCTACTGAGAAACGTTTATAGCAACTATGACATTTGAAAAACAAAATTTCTAATTGAATAAAATTATAATCCTATTATTTAAAAAGCATTTCCTAGTTAAAAAAATAATTTCAGTTTATTTTAAAAATGAAATAATTTTGCCAACTATTAATGGCATTGTGCATTTTTCCACTAAAATATTTTAGGCAACCTTATACTGAATAATATATGCAGCATTTGATTCAATATTCATATTTATTAACTTATAAATTGGCTCTATCGTATAAATTATTCTATTAAACCATTTGAAACCCTACATAAATGCGTAAAAGCATTTATCAAGCAATACTATAGGTGATATTTCTACCCACAAACACATTAGCTCGGTAAATGACGCGTATCTACGAATATTCTTGAAGTTTCTGATATCAGTCCACATATCTATATCATCTATCCAAGAGTGCATTATATTGTCGAGCAGTGTTGAATGACGACGTTAGAACTTTGTCTGGCTGTCTGTCTGGAATTCGGTTTCAGTTATTTCATGACACTTTAAATTGATAATTAGTAAGAAGAGTGTTCTTTGATAGGTGCTGCTTCATATGAAACAGGAGTCTCACTTAACGAGATTCGCCTTCTAAGGTAGCTTTAGAAAATGATTTTATTGCACATTTGAAATAATATATTAATATATCTACGGTTAAAATCGCAAATGAGACTGAATTTATTCAAATGTGCTTGATTTTAAACTGAAATGCAGATAATGAAAAGAAACAATTTGAGTTATCTTTTATTATGCAAAATGAATACTGCTTTATTAACGAAATTTTTTTGTGTGTGTTGAATTTTATGTTTGACAAAACTCTTTGAAGGATGTTAATGTGTCTCCAAGCTTGACATCAGCTTGCTTGCAATTCAAAAGAACACTAAGAATCGCTTGAGTAGCACACGCATTATTGATATTGTAGAATTATAGTAGTAGAATAATTATATTGTAGAATAATATTGTAGTAGAATAATTCATTGTAGAATAATTATAGTAGAATAATGGTTGTTGTTGAATATTCGTTTCTCTTTATAGTCCGCAATAACCTTTGACCGGTTCTTTGGTGGAACTGTATGGCGGCAGACACGACTCACTATCCTCATTTGGAATGCTCCAGACTCTTTTAACAAAGAAAAATTCAAGTTCACGAAAATAAAAATAGTCCAATTGATAGTTGAAAGGAGTCTTTTATTATTAACTATTCCTTGCTGACTTTGTCAGAAAAATACACGTCCCTCGACATGACACCAAAAAATAAAAAAAGGGAGCAAAATGGCTCAAAAGAAATATTTTTTCTTCTTAAAATGATGCGGGTGATCTCTCCCCCAAATTCGGCCAGAATGATGTCCATTCAACACCGCGAATGGCGAGGTCAGTGGAAAAATCCCGCCAGCGGGAACCCAAGACGATCGCCAAACGTAGCTTGAGTAGGAACAACAGCCTAGGAATCTTAGGGCGCCAAGCAGCGCTCAAGCTGGACAAAAGATGAAAGATGGGGAGAGCAAAACGGCAACCCACGGATGGTCAGCGCGGGAAATTCAAGGTGACTCGGACATGGACAAGCCCCATTCCATAAAATAAGGGGTCAGGAGGCCGGCAATTCCTGGCATTCCCTTTTACATAGAATGTGGCTATACCACAGTGTGGTAGTTTAAAAAAATAATTGTAGTACACACATGAATTAATATATTAAATTTATATATATGGGAAGGAATGTGTTTAAATTACTTTGATTTTAAACTGAGATACGTTATTAAAAAGAGACTTGTAATAATCAAACAAAACAATTTGATTTATCTTTTATTACTCAAATTTAAAACCTATTGCTGTAAAGGAATAAAAATTATTAGGATCTCGAATTATCTTCATTTTATTTCTACAAAATTAGAAACATACATTCGTTGTGCAATAATAATATATTAATATATCTATGGTTAAAATCGTAAATGAGACTGAATTTATTCAAATGTGCTTGATTTTAAACTAAAATGCAGATAATGAAACGAAACAATTTGAGTTATCTTTTATTATGCAAAATAAATACTGCTATCTTAATGAAATTTTTTTGAGTGGTAGTTTAAAATAATAATTGAATTACACGCATGAATTAATTTATTAAAGTTATATATGGGAAGGAATGTGTTTAGATTGCCTTGATTTTAAACAGAGATACGTTATTAAAAAAGAGACTTGTAGTAATCAAACAAAACAATTTGAATTATATTTTATTACTCAAATTAAACACCTATTATTGTAAAGGAATAAAAATTATTACGATCTGGATTCATTTTCATTTTATTTCTACAAAATTAGAAACATATATGCTTTATGCAATAGCTTCTTCTATTTAATTGGAAAGTATTTACTTCTATTTTAAAAGCAAACACATTTTTTCTTATAATGTTATGGTATAGTTATGGCATTATCCAATGACAGATAAAGGAAAAACATCTGTATTACGGAGTTTGATGCTACGTGATTTCGAACTTGAATTTAGTTTATGAAAGTTAAAAAAGTTAAACAGAGTCAAACTGTTGATTTGTTTAGCATTAAATCTTAAAATATTTCGTTATGGATATATTATTTTGAGAGGATATAATATACAAATAAAAAAATATTAGCGAATATATCTTCTTTTATTAAGATCTAAGATCATGTTCATTTTATTCCTATTAAAAATAGTTATTAGACGCATAAAATTGAATATTTATGCAATTGCCTTTTCCATTTCGTTGGAAGGTATTTACTTCTATATTAAGGACGGCGACATTTCTATACTGTTATATATAACTACGGAACTATCTAGTGAAAGATAAATAAAAAACAACTGCATTACAGAGTTTAATATCACTTGATTTCGAATTTGAATTTAATTGATGGAATTTTGAAACATTAAACAATGTGAGATTGTTGTTTATAGTAGTATCATATCTCACAACATTTCATAATGGGTGAATTATCTTGAGGAAAGAATATACAATATTACAATGATTGGTGAATCATCTCCCTCTCTGTATATATATATATATATATATATATATATATATATATATATATATATATATATATATATATATATATATATATATATATATATATATATATATATATTATATATATATATATATATATATATATATATATATATATATATATATATATATATATATACATATATATATATACATATATATATACATATATATATATATACATATATATATACATATATATATACATATATATATATATATATATATATATATATATATATATATATATATATATATATATATATATATATATAGTGTATGTGTGTGTAATAAATATATATGTAATGCATCAAAATTATCACTCTTAAAATAACTCTCTAATATTCTCCTTTTCCTTTTCTCATTCTTTCATATCTATTTTTCTAGCCATA
>CM063503.1:44390603-44415603 GCA_032207245.1 Pardosa pseudoannulata | reverse complement strand
AACTAATAATTTTTAAAATTACTAAGATTTTAGTTTGAATTTGTAAACACTTCATATAGATATGTAAATGATAACAAAGTAAATTTTCAAGCAGATTGGTCAGAAACAAAAACAAACAATATTTGGAAGTCCACTGTTCCCTTAAAGGCTAAATTCACAAAATAATGAAAAATATCAAATAATCAGTCCTGGGAAATAGGATCTTTGATTAACCATTAATGAAATTTTAAGAGTAGACAAGATGCATATTTTTCTTTCTTTTGAAAAAAATTTTCATTTGACAAAAAAAAAAAAAAAAAAAAAAAAAAAAAAAAAAAAAAAAGGAACATAAAAAAATTGGGAATTGAAAAGCTGAAAACTTGATATATAAATACGGATAATGCTTTTTTACTTCTAAATTACTTAACAGTTTTATATTGTCTTACAAATATTTCTTGTTAATTAATACGTTTTTTCCTCATTGTTCAGAAATATTCAAAAAGATCGTTAGATTTTATGGAGATTTAGAGAAGAATGAGTTTCATCAAAAATACCAGACTTTTAGTGATTTCTTATATCCCGTGGGTACTTAAAATTCAAAGAATTTCAAGATTTTTCAAAGAATTCTCAAAGAAAATTTCTAATCACATTGACAATAAAAAAGTCTCTAAAGAAAAACGAATTAGGCATTTTTGATTGAAAAAAGAGAGAGAGAACTATGGGTAGATCTCTACAGAGCTATTTATGATGTAATTCTATTGAACAGACTAAACATTTTCTGTTCCAGGAATTGTAATTGATTCTGTATAATATATGATTTTTTTATACTAATAGTCTAGTTTAAATATTAGAAATCTGATTATTTGTCTTTGTTCGATTAATTGAAACTTATTCATCAAAATATTAACTCCGATAAATACCAGTTATATTAATAATATGATGATTAGTTTACTTTCATATAAAATACACAGCTTCTTCTTTTCTGTATCGGAGTCCCATTTTATTGTTGGTATAGATTTTCGTAGCAGTTTAGACTCGATTTTAAGTTGTAGGTTTCCGTATCACTAAATCTTAGGTAGCACATAAGTAGACGGTAGTGCTTCAATCCAAACGAAACTAAACGAAATTAACTAGTCTGCCTTATTAATCCTTTGTAATGCCATTTTCCTCCTGGCAATGTTATAACAAAATATCACTAAGAATTGAGATTTATTTATGAATCTAAATTCATTTAGATTATTAGATTAAGTTAATTTGATTTTGCCTTTTTTTGTGGAAGTATAATTATGAAGCATACTCTAAAAATACTACAATCTAAAAAAGAATTTGTATCGCATGACTAAAAATGAATCAATAAGAACGTATATATTAATAGTAGGATGATTAGTCAACTTTAATATAAAGTACACAGTTTCTGCTTTTCTGTACCGGAGCGCAGTGGTTCACATTTTATTGCTGGTACAGATTTTCGTGGTAGTTTAGGATCTATTTTAAGCAGTAGATTCCGGTTTCACTAAATCTTGAGTAGCACAACAATAGACAGTAGTATTTCAAATCAAACCAAACTAAACGCAATTAACTATTCTTCCTTATTAACTCTTTGTAATGCCATTTTCCTCCTAGCAATGCTATTACAAAATATTTCTTAGAATTGAGATTGATTTATGAATCTAAATTCATTTAGATTATTAGATTAAGTTAATATGATTTTACCTTTTTTTTGGTGGGAAGTATAATTATGAGGCATACTCTAAAAATATTACAATCTAAGAAAGAATTTGTATCGAATGACTAAAAATGAATAAATAGGAACGAATGGCTATCTGTAGATGAAATTGGCTTACAAACATTGTCTTGTCTTCTTCACCCAAAGCTAATCTCTAATCTTGTTCGATTAATTGAAACTTATTAATCAATATATTAATTCAGATAAATACCAGTTATATTAATAATAGGAGGATTAGTTTACTTTAATATAAAATACACAGCTTTTGCTTTTCTGTACCGGATCCCAGTGGTTCACATTTTATTGTTGGTATAGATTTTCGTGGTAGTTTAGGATCTATTTTAAGCAGTAGGTTCCGGTATCACTAAATCTTGGGTAGCACAAAAGTAGACGGTAGCGCTTCAAATCCAACCAAACTAAACTCAATTAACTAGTCTGCCTTATTAACCCTTTGTAATGCCAGTTTCCTCCTAGCAATGCTATAACAAAATATCTCTTAGAATTGAGATTGATTTATGAATCTAAATTCATTTAATTTATTAGATTCAGTTAATTTGATTTTACCTTTTTATGGTGGGAAGTATAATTATAAAGCATACTCTAAAAATACTACAATCTAAGAAAGAATTTGTATCGAATGACTAAAAATGAATAATAGGAACGACTGGTTATGTGTAGATGAAATTGGCTTCCCAACATTGTCTTGACTTTTTCACCCAAAGCTAATCTTTAATGTTAAAACGATGTTATAAGTTAATATCATTTAAAAATTTTCTTTGGTATTTCTGAAAAGTAAATGATTTCGAAGAATAATAGTTTAATAAAAGATAATGGCTTGTCATAGATATTTAAACTAGGAGCATTAGTGGTAAGTGCATTTACCATGACTTTAGAAAATATTAACCACAAAAATTAAAAGTATTCTTAATTTATAATAAAATGTAATAGATTTTTTAATCTGAAAAAGATATTTTTTCTCTTAATTAGTTGAAAAGAGACACCTAATTTTTAAAATAAGTTCTCGCTCATGGTGTGAAAGACTTGTTATGGCACACCTAAGCGGTATGTAAATAATTAACTATTTTATATTTACCCTACATTGCAATATATATTTAAGTTCAAATATAGACAGAAAAAGCATTTAAGGGGGAGAGATGCTGAAACTCTTCCCACCTTCAGTAAAAATAATTATTTTAAAGTTTTTCACACCTTAAGATTGAAAAAAAATTTGATTATAAAAATTAACCATTTTAATGGTACATGGATATTTTATTCCGTAAGTTTACGGGCAATAAGTCAGTATAAAAACCTTATTATTAGAGAAAAACAGTAATTTCATGTGTAATAAATAATTTTCATATTTTCTGTTCACCATGATAATAGATGGGTACACATATTTATGAATAATCGAAGAATCACATATAAAATTGGTATGTAGATTAAACTTTAAATATAAATATAACAAAGCTTTGAATATGATATGCGTACAAAAGTGCTTCTGAGCTACCCAAAGGTTAAAAATCCCCTTGAGAAATTACCTATATCACCAACGTCTCCATTGATCTTAGATTAATCTTGTTACAAATATATGCACAGTGCTTTAACCCTCTAAGCGGTTCGCACGTAAAATTCCGGCAAACCGATGATGTCTTAAAACCGGTTGTTACGTACAATTTTCGACCTCCAAAAACTCTCCGAAAATGGATGTAGTGTACATTTCTGCTAGTGCTTTCCCCCATAGAGTTTTGTGGTAGGAGAATCAGGTCGATTGTTTAGGAACTGCACCCCTCTTTGACTGACATTTATTGATAGATGCACCCCTACCTCCACACAGACGCTGATAGCTTTTCGTGGCTTTGTAAATCTCTAATTAGAAGTATTTCGTTTGCGGTAACAGATGTATCTCTAATTCCACCACTTAAATATCTTGGATGACATTCGTAAAAAATATAAATAAGTCTCTCAAAGAATATTTTTATTTGTACTTTTAGAATCTATTAATTTTTATGGGACGATCTTCGAGACTTTATGTGTATTAAAAATTAACAATCTATAATATCTATTTATATATCTATTTGTAACCGTTAGTAATGAACAATAACGAGGGTGGGTTTCCCGTATTCCATTCTAATCGACTAAGGGTGAAGTAAAAAATCACAGAACGACTTGACTACTGACACATCAAAACTTTAGTGTATTTTTGGAGACTTATTTCCTTGATGTGTTCCACTCGGAGGGTTAAAATGAAATTAAAAGTAATGGTGCATTGATTTTTTATACCGTAAATTCCGTGAAGTGACTGATTATCAAATGCATGATAGAATCAAATATGATGAGTTTTAAAATAAAATTAAAGGTATAAGTGTAATAAAACATAATTGAGAACATAACCTGGAAATGATTTCGTTTTTCCTAATCACTGATAAAATGACACTTCATTATTAAAATCAGATCTGGTTAATACCATGAAAAACTTATTTTGACACATATAATCGCTTAGTAAATTAATTAATTATTTCACGTTTGTACCACCTTTCAATAAATTCTAAGTTTAAATAAAGACAGAAAAAAGCATTGGAGTGAGTGAGTGACTCTTCATAATTTAAGTAAAAATTATTATATTAAATTATTTCGATCATCTGAAGATTGACAAAACATGGCAGGCAACCGATCTTGAAGTTGGTAATGCATTTTTAAAGGGAATTATCATTTTTAAAGTTATAAGTGTTAATATTTATTTTTTAGAATTTTACAATTCATGAACAAGTTTTATTCTTTAAAAACAAACGGATTAAAAAATCCTATTAGGACCAAAAATCATTAATAAACGGCAGATTTTACAAGAGATGGTAAAATGACTTACAACTGACGCTTAAAAAATAGTGACTTTGGTAGTAAGTATATTCATCAAGATTTTAGAAAGGATTAAGTCATAAGTACACGCATCGAGTTATTTTGATCCGGTCATTACTATTTCTCTTTTTGGGTCTTATACATTCCAAAGAAGCCTTGGTGCATTCTGAAAGTGCGTTTGGTTTAACAAATTATAAGATTTGGACTTCACAAATTACACTAAATTTTGAGTTGTACTTAATACGTGTTTCAAATCTTATATAATATGATGAATCAGTTTTCATCAAATGGAGACTAGAACACCTAAAATAGGTTGGAATGATTCCAACGGACATTCTAATGAGAATTCTGATCTATAAGATGAAAGGAAGCCTTCTATGAAAATTTCTCGCTATGGTCTTGTGGCGAAAGATGACCGAATGGTTAGGGTGGTGGCCTTCGGAGTTCGTGGGTTCGTATCCCTCTGTGGCATGAATTTTCGTAGCCGTTCGGAATCGGCTTTCAGCAGTAGGTCCCAGTCTCATTAGCCCTCGAGTTGCAAGAAGTAGACAGTAGCGATCCAAACCAAACCAAATCGCTACGGTATTGTTACAATCTTAAAAGATGGCGAAATGAAATTACAATGGAAAAAATACGACAAATAAGAATAGATAAACTAATTCTGGGATAAAATGATCAAAATTTATATTATATTAAAGCACATTTTAAACAACATCCCATGAATTAATTTACTTAAAAGACTAATTATTTTAGCACTTTTAAAAAAAAATATATAATATACGGTTGAGCACCGATGCCGAATGAAAAAGCGTTCTATCTCTATAACGACGCTGTAGTTTTGATCTATTCAACAAACCTGAAATCTTCCTAGAGTTTACTTTAAAATCCTCATGCCAGATTTAATGATGCTTGATCTAACAGTTTAGAAAGGCATGCCGAAAATACATACCTACACACATACAGAAAATTTTACATTTAGATATTTAAAGACTTATGGTCTACTAAAACCGATACGTTTTCAGCTTGCATATCATTCCAAATTACACAGTTATAAATAATAGCAATCTCTAATAATCTTTAAAAATTAATAGATTTTTTATATAAAAATTAATAGATTACATTTAGCATAATCCCGCTGATAGCCTTCTATAAAAAATTTCTTGCTAAGGTCTTGTTACAATATTAAAAGATGGCGAAATAAAATTACACAGAAAAATATACGCCAAATAAGAATAGAAAAATTAAATAACTAAACTTATTCTCATTCATCAAAATTCATATTATATTAAAGTACATTTTAAATACTATCACATAAATTAATTTACTTTAAAGACTAATTATTTTTGCCCTTCTTAAAAATAAAACTATACATAATATATGGTAGAGCACTGATGCCGAATAAAAAAGCATTCTATCTCTATAACGACCCTGTAATTTTGATCTTTTCAACAAACCTGAAATCTATCACATGAATTAATTTACTTAAAAGACTAATTATTTTAGTACTTTTTAAAAATAAAACTATACATAATATATGGTAGAGCACTGATGCCGAATAAAAAAGCATTCTATCTCTATAACGACCCTGTAATTTTGATCTTTTCAACAAACCTGAAATCTATCACATGAGTTAATTTACTTAAAAGACTAATTATTTTAGTACTTTGTTAAAAATAAAACTATACATAATATATGGTAGAGCACTGATGCCGAATAAAAAAGCATTCTATCTCTATAACGACCCTGTAATTTTGATCTTTTCAACAAACCTGAAATCTATCACATGAATTAATTTACTTAAAAGACTAATTATTTTAGTACTTTTTTAAAAATAAAACTATACATAATATATGGTAGAGCACTGATGCCGAATAAAAAAGCATTCTATCTCTATAACGACCCTGTAATTTTGATCTTTTCAACAAACCTGAAATCTATCACATGAATTAATTTACTTAAAAGACTAATTATTTTAGTACTTTTTTAAAAATAAAACTATACATAATATATGGTAGAGCACTGATGCCGAATAAAAAAGCATTCTATCTCTATAACGACCCTGTAATTTTGATCTTTTCAACAAACCTGAAATCTTCCAAGAGCTTGCTTTAATTATCATGCCAAATTTAATGATGCTTGATCCAACAGTTTAGAAAGGCATACCGAACATACATACCTACACACATACAGAACATTTTACATTTAGATATTTAAAGACTTGTGTTCTACCAAAACCGATACACTTTCAGCATGCATATTTTTCCCACATGACACAGTTATAAATAATAGCAAATGCTCTAAAATTTAATAGATTTTTATAGGATTGCCATCTACTTTCGCTAGAAAGGAAAACTTATTAAAAAAATCATAAATTTCTAAAATTTATTTTTAACTGATCCTAAAAATAGACTTTACTCATTAATGTGTTAATGGATGAAAAAAACTTTTTCGCTTATCATTCTTAGTTACATTTCATAATTCAATGAGAGAGTAATTTCAAAATTTCATCCACATGAAAGTCTACTGTTGATACATAGGATAGTACATGATATCAAAAGAAAAGAAAGTAAGAATTTAAAGAGATAAGGATATTATGAGCTGATTAGAACCTAAATTTATCTCGTTACGCATATATTGTCTCAGAATCTAATTTTAGAGAGATGATTTCCATAGGAATAACTACTGAAGCCAAATAATCGAAAAAAAAAGCGTAACACCACTGCACGCTGCCAAAAAGTAACAAATCAGTAACAATGGGAACATCCGGAATAATTATAATAAGGGAGGCGTAAAAACTTTTTAAAGATTGTGTTGAGAAATAGTGATTTACGATTTATACTTGCATCTTCCAAGTGGCAATATATTATGATCCAAAATTAGAATATTGCATCATAGAGAGTAAAACTATTATTCAGATTTTGTATATTAGATGGGTTTTTAATTTATGTGAAACTCACAAAAAATAGTGCCGGTCGATGCCTGACTGGTAGTTAGCTGGCTTCGGCACCGAAGTCCGCGGGTTCGAATTCCCGCTAATAACATAATGTTCGTAGTTATTCAGAATTACATTTAACCCTTTAAAGGTCACCAAAATAAATTCATTGGAATTTAGTGTAATTAGTTTATAAATTTTTTCTATGAACCTTGTAAATGTAAAATATATGATAAGTTTTCTTTACATTCCTTAGGAGGGTTTGCTTTAGAATTTTGCTTTGGTTTGGTTTGGAGCGCTACGGTCTATTGTTTTACACACGAGGGCTAATGAGACCGGGACCTACAGTTTAAAGCCGATTCCGAACGGCTACAAACTTCCATGCCTGCGGCGGGATTCGAACCCACGAACTCCGGCTCCGAAGAGCAGCGCTCTACCATTCGGCCATCGTTCGGCTTTCTTTAGAGGATATTATACTTTTACTTTTGAAAATTTTAACTACACTAAAAGAACAATAAATAAGAATCCTTAAAATGATATAATAAATAAATAGCTTAACAATTTATAAATGTTGTTTGTATAGATAGTTATATTTGGGGTCATAAGAAGAATAAATTGAATTACTGACTTCTCAGGTACAGCAAGTTTAAATATATTTTAAAAAAATTAAATGTAGAGTTATCATCTATTGTAAATTTAAAATTTCAAACACATAAAAAAAATCGAAAAATCATCCATGTCTCTAAAAAGTTTTTTTTTAAATTGTAGAAGCTCTTGGTTCTACATTATTGGCTTCCATACGTCACAGATGTATGAGATTTAAGCTGTAAATAATTATAAAAATATAAAGTAAAGTACTCCAAAAAGTAAAGTTTAAAAGAAAGATGTTTAATAGGTGGTTTCGCTACGAAACCACTGTCCACTAAAGGGTTAAGCTGTAAATCCCGGTTTCATTAGCCCTCATGTACCAAAAAGGTACAAAGTAGAGCTCTAAACCAAAAACTATCCAGACTGAACAGAATAGAAAATTTCTTATTTTCTTTGTTATAAATTACAATACAAGGAAGGGTCTCTAGTCTTAAGCTAATTGGACGATCGTTATCAGGCGAAGAAGCATTAAAAATAATGCTTATTTTAAAAATAAGTTCCCTTTTAACATTCGACAATTGCTTTGAATGCTGTTCCCCGAAGCAGATTGAACACCTACATCTATTTCCCAGACACAACAATAATTCTCGAAGATTTTTTAAGTATGCTCTTAAATATAAAATATACATCAGTTAGTTGAGGATACCACCGACTGTGAAAAACGCTGTGTTATTTGTTTTGGCAAAGCTAAACATGTAGCATGTAATGGAGGATGAAATTCGTCGGCAGATCGATGAAATGTATGGAGAACATATTGAGAGAAGGAATGCCAAGAAATGGTAGTAGATTATTTAATGCACGAATATATATAATGATAAACGAAGTGAGTGATTTTCTGTCAATTATGAAGATTTGGTGCAGAAAGGTGATTGGAACGTTCAAGAAAAAGACGTTTAACGATTTCATGTTTAGTAAAAAAGTTTTCTCATGTTTTAATATGATTTTTCTATTGAATTGTGGTACAGCAATTAAATTATCGTAAGTTTGTATGACGCCTGGGATCGAAAATATTGACTGGGAGACATAAAACTAAACAACGTGTAGCTAGGCCATGGAAATCAAAAGCTTCTACGATACGACATGCACCTTAATATTGGTAAAAATTGTGTTAAAAATAGATTAAAGTAAGGCTTAAATGTAAATATGGACAAGTAATAAAAATGTGCATTTTTATTTTTAATTTCAGGATTGTATTAAAAAAAACAAGTATATATGATTATACCACAGGCAGGGACTAAAAAAGGCCCGAATTCACCTATTAAGTAAATAAAACAAATTTACTATTCATACATAAACGAGTATTTTAAAAAGGTGTTCACTACATCATCAAGTCATACATAAAGAGAATTTTGAGAATTAAAAAAATATTTTCCTCTTCTGATATTATTTAGAATTATTATTTTTATGAGAAACTTCGTTAACAGACTCATGATTGTATAAATTGAAACCTTACGAAATAACATGAAAATTAAATGTGATGCTGCTGCAACCAAACTCGCAGAATCATTTTTATTAACTATTTGACATTCTACCCTGCTATGTATATTTCTACAATTTGATTCCAATATTGCAATTCCTTTATGTTTGCAATTTTTCATAAACCTGTGGTCATTATGTACTATATTTAATCACATAATCTGTTATAGATCGATTAAAATAGTTCTTATTTCTTTTAATTGTTAATGAAAAAGAATTTACTAAACATGAATCAAAATTCCACTGCTGCATTTATACTTTAAAATTATTTAACGAAAGTGATTAAAACATCTTAAAACTGTCATTAAATGAATCTACAAATATACAGGAGTTATGTGAGGGAGGGTGGGGCTAGAAGTTTAATGAAGCTAAAGCCATTCCATGAAAATGTAAAAATCAGACACAAAATGTAAATTGCATATAAACTGTAATTGCAAACTATTTTTTAATTTTATATATATTATAATTTTAATATAGGATGTGTTAGCCCCGAAAAATATAAGACAGTAAATTTTTGTGAGACATTCATACAAGGTTAAATGGACTACACATATTCACAATGTTGAAGATAAATTTATTTAGCATGACCCTGCACATATTCGTATATAATCTTTATCACCTTAGCCATAAGATGACCGAATAGTAGAGCGCTGCTCTTAGGTACTGGAGTCTGCGTGTTCAAATCCCGTTGTTGGCATGGTTGTTCGTTGCCGTTCGGAATCGGCTTTAAGTGGTAGATCCCGGTTCCATTATCCCTCATGTAGAAAAAAAATGTAGACGGTAGGGCTCCAAACCTTACCAAATCTTAACCCTTTAAAGTCGCATATCTTTTGATAAATGTATATTATAATAGTTTTGAGTTTGATATTGATTTCAGAAGAGAAATAATTTAGCTTATAGGTAAAGCATTTTATTTAATTTTTTTCTTTTTCGGTGGGAAGTATCGGACCTCCAACTGTATGGGGCTAATAAAAAGTTACACTTTTTTCTTTTACAAATTAATAAATTTGATGGAAAGTATAGTAGAGGAGGGGCTATGATATCCTGAACACCTCTCGTAGAGGAACATAAAATATATTATTAAATGTTTTTCGGGGCGCCAAAAAGATACCTTGCATTGGGTTTGCTACGCCACTGAAGTATATTTTACACGGAGGTAGAAAGGGTAAAGTGCCGTATTTTGTTCTGAAGTTAATATTATGTCTTACTTTTGTGATGAACTTTAGTCAGCTATGAACTGTTATAAAATAACTTGTCACATATGCACCCACAGATTCTATATCAATGTTACTTTATTTCATATCAAAGAGATTATCAAAGGGATTTTTAAAAACAGAAATGCTCTATTTATATCAATGATATTGTAGTTTTTTCTTGAATAATTTTACGATCAAAACAAAAATAAACAATGTAAACATTTTAAAATCATTTTATCTAATTATCTTAGTTTGAATATGTCTAATAAAGAGGGTGTTAAAATCAGAGCTAGACAGATTTTAAGTATAAAATATTGTATTGTGTTCAAGTCGATGGCAATTTAACCCTTTGAAGGACACTAATATAATTTTTTTAGGATTTAATAAAATTAGTTTATAAACGTTTTCTATGAACCTTATAAATGTAAAAATATGAAAAAAATGTGCATTTATTGGGAGGAAGAAAAGTTAGAGACCTGGTTTAAATGCAAAACCATCCCTTCGTACTGTGTGAAGATAACACCTTCTTTTAAATTTTTATTAAGGTGGGAGTGCAATGAATAATTATCATTAAAAGTGTAGAATATAAAATCAGCTAAACAGTTTTTAAGTGTTATTTGAATAATATAGGTATTTGGGTCACAAGGAAGATTAATTAGTTTATAAACGTTTTCTATGAACCTTATAAATGAAAATATGAAAAAATGTGCATTTATTGGGAGGAAGAAAAGTTAGAGACCTGGTTTAAATGCAAAACCATCCCTTCGTACTGTGTGAAGATAACACCTTCTTTTAAATTTTTATTAAGGTGGGAGTGCAATGAATAATTATCATTAAAAGTGTAGAATATAAAATCAGCTAAACAGTTTTTAAGTGTTATTTGAATAATATAGGTATTTGGGTCACAAGGAAGATTAATTAGTTTATAAACGTTTTCTATGAACCTTATAAATGAAAATATGAAAAAATGTGCATTTATTGGGAGGAAGAAAAGTTAGAGACCTGGTTTAAATGCAAAATCATCCCTTTGTACTGTGTGAAGATAACACCTTCTTTTAAATTTTTATTAAGGTGGGAGTGCAATGAATAATTATCATTAAAAGTGTAGAATATAAAATCAGCTAAACAGTTTTTAAGTGTTATTTGAATAATATAGGTATTTGGGGTCACAAGGAAGATTAATCGAATTTCTGAATTTTCTGGGTAAAGCAAGTATAAAAATTGCATATTTCAAATGGAAAAAATGAATTAAGTGTAGTGTTTTTATCTGCTAAAAGATTAAAATGTCATAAACATAGAAAATTTAAAAAAAAAAAAATCATTCATATGTCTTTAAAAAGTAGAAAAAAAGAAACATTTAACAGGTGGATTCGCTGCAAAATCACCGTTCGTTAAAGGGTTAATGGTACGCTTGCCAAGTTTGGCATGAAAGAAAATTTTCCTGTCACGTCAAAAAAGTTAAAAGAATAGAAAAATAAAAAAACGAGATCATTGTAGAAATATTCCTTTCATACCATGTAATACTGTTATGCTGATTTGGTGTTTACTGTCTGTAAAAACCTGTGAATAATTTGCTAGATGGCTTAAAGAATCATTTATAAGATTAGCATCGATTTGCTGATCCATCATTTATATCAACTATTAGATATATAATACATTTTTTGACATTTTTATATAAAAATATTGTTTTATATCATTGTTTACTATTTATTCCAAACAAGAAAATATACAGGTAATTCATAAACAAACATAAAATACTGGTACTCGAGAAACAAATGCATTACAATTAACTTTGATTTTGGCACATTGATAATGTCATTTTTTGACATTTTAATATAAAATATTGTATTATATCGTTAAATTTTGTCTACTATTTATTGAAAACAAAAAATATATACAGGTATTCCATAAATAAACTTGAAATACTGGAGCTCGAAAAACAAATGCATTACAATTAACTTTGATTTTGGCACATTGATAATGTCATTTTTTGACATTTTAATATAAAATATTGTATTATATCACTAAATTAATTTTGTTTACTATTTATTGAAAACAAAAAATATATACAGGTACTTCATAAATAAATAATAAAATACTTGAACTCGAAAAACAAATGCATTACAATTAACTTTGATTTTGGCACTTTGATAATGTCATTTTTTGACATTTTAATATAAAATATTGTATTATATCACTAAATTAATTTTGTTTACTATTTATTGAAAACAAAAAATATATACAGGTACTTCATAAATAAATAATAAAATACTTGAACTCGAAAAACAAATGCATTACAATTAACTTTGATTTTGGCACTTTGATAATGTCATTTTTTGATATTTTTATGTAAAATATTGTATTATATCGTTAAATTTTGTCTACTATTTATTGAAAACAAAAAATATATACAGGTATTCCATAAATAAACTTGAAATACTGGAGCTCGAAAAACAAATGCATTACAATTAACTTTGATTTTGGCACTTTGATAATGTCATTTTTTGACATTTTTATATAAAATATTGTATAATATCACTAAATTAATTTTGTTTACTATTTATTGAAAACAAAAAAATATATACAGGTACTTCATAAATAAACTTAAAATACTTGAACTCGAAAAACAAATGCATTACAATTAACTTTGATTTTGGCACTTTGATAATGTCATTTTTTGATATTTTTATGTAAAAACATTGTATTAAATCGTTAAATTTTGTTTACTATTTATTGAAAACAAAAAAATATATACAGGTACTTCATAAATAAACTTAAAATACTTGAACTCGAAAAACAAATGCATTACAATTAACTTTGATTTTGGCACTTTGATAATGTCATTTTTTTAAATATTTTTATGTAAAATATTGTATTATATCGTTAAATTTTGTCTACTATTTATTGAAAACAAAAAATATATACAGGTATTTCATAAATAAACTTGAAATACTGGAACTCGAAAACAAATGCATTACAATTAACTTTGATTTTGGCACTTTGATAATGTCATTTTTTTAAATATTTTTATGTAAAATATTGTATTATATCGTTAAATTTTGTCTACTATTTATTGAAAACAAAAAATATATACAGGTATTTCATAAATAAACTTGAAATACTGGAACTCGAAAACAAATGCATTACAATTAACTTTGATTTTGGCACTTTGATAATGTCATATTTGCTATCCCTGGATTAAGTGATTCAGTTAAACTTTTCAGCAGCTCATTTATTCCCTATAAAATCCAGAAAAGGCTACACATTTTTCTTAAGTAAACATACAAGTGACTGAACTATTAGGCTAGAAGAGATATAATGACTGCATATGTAAAACGATATCCTTTTTGTATAAGGAACACATTCAAGAGCTTATGTAGTATGTAATACGCTTATGAGTGGAAAGAAGCAGTTCTAACCACAACTAGTTATATGTCATAGGACAAAAACTGTCATCGTAATACTCGTTGACACAAGTATTTCTGGTTTAGCGATAATAATGTTTACTTATTTCGGTACTTTGCTGATATTTTATTTTCCCATGAAGTTCTCCCACCCAATCAATGATATTGATTTAGAACTTTCATGGGAATTTTGAAGGGGTCTCCAATGAAGCGCTTGTCCAGGGCGGCAAATTTCAGGGACAGCATTTTGGCTCCAGGTTATTTCATATTTTTTTATTTTAAGAATAATATTTCCGTAAATTTTTTTACAAAATATTATTCTTTATAGTTTGGAAGACTGAAACATAATTAAATTTTTATTAATTTAATTATAATGCCAACCAATGTAAGCATTTTATATTTTTTTAAATAATTAGTAGCTGGGTACGTAGATTTGATTTTATGAGTACACGCAGTAATTATTTTCAGATTTTGTATACCACATATGATTTATTCTAATAATGTATTATTTCTAATAATGTATTAATTACACTCACCAAACTAAGTAATGCTGACTAATGGAAAAGCAGAGGATACCCACGCGCTTGATATTGTAGATAAATAATGTCAGTATCAGCCTTAGTAGGATTTGGTTTGGTTTGGAGCGCTACGGTCTACTGTTTTGCACACGAGGGCTAATGAGACCGGGACCTACTGTTTAAAGCCGATTCCGAACGGCTACGAACATCCATGCGATAGTGGGATTCAAACCCACAAACTCTGGTACCGACGATCAGCGCCCTAACCAATCGGCCAGCGTTCGGCCAGCCTTAGTAGGAATAAAAGCATCAATGCGTTAAGACGATAGTGGAATTTGAAATCAAATCAATTTCGTTCTCAACACTAGAACGCTATTCTTATATCTTGGACACGTTTAACAGTTTAAATTAATTTTTTATTAATTTAACTATAATGCAAACCAGTGTAAGCATTTTATATTTTTTTAATAGATGAAATAATTAGTAGCTGGGTACATAGATTTGATTTTATGAGTACACACAGTAATTATTTTCAGATTTTGTATACTACATATGATTTAAAAGTTATTTCTAATAATGTATTTATTACACTCTGTAAACTAAGTAATGCTGACTGATGGAAAAGCAGAGGATACCCACGCGCTTGATATTGTAGACAAAGAATGTCAGTATCAGCCTTATTAGGAAAAAAAGCATTAATGCGTTAAGACAATAGTGGAATTTCAAAACAAATTAATTTCGTTCTCAACCCTAGAATGCTATCCTTATATCTTGAACACGTTTAACAAATTAAATAATAAACTGTTAAAAGTTAAAAATCTTTTAAAGTACAATAAGTGCTTTTTTAATCAAAGCGTATATATTATTTGCCTTTCCTTGCTTTAAAATAAATTTAAGGGGTGGGGGGGGATAATCCCTTACGAAAGTTAAAACTTTCATTTTAAGGACCTTTTTTTTCGATTGTTAATAAAATAAATGTTCTACCACTTTTAGAATGAACCGTTTACAAGTTCTTTAATAATACTCTAGCTTTAAAAATATTATTTATTTTTGTCATTTTAAGTAGTATGTTATTATAATAATATAAATATATATTCCAAGTGAAATAAAATGAAATTCACATACTTGAAAATTAATTTTTGAAATATCTATATTAGAAACTAAATTTTTGTATCAAATTAAAGTTAAATATCTCTTTAAATCTGTGGGTTTTGAACCCTCCAACAACAACGTTCTACTTATTCGGCATAGTTTGGCACGCAAAATCAGGGAATGCACTAGTTTGGAACCTAAGTCTGTTAATGACATCAATTTAATTTTTAAAACGAACATAAATGCTACATTACCTTTCTTAACTTATATACGCATTTCTCTTGGAAGTTAAAAGATAAATAAGCAGTATATTTCATAGTACTGTGAAAGTTAAAAATGCTGCAGTGGTGTTGCAAATATTCAGAAAATTAAAAACTGTTATTTGGAAAAAAAGTTTAATGTTATTGTAAGTGATAATTATATTTTTATTGTAGTAATAATAACATTTATCATAAGATTATCGACATAAAAAGCCTTTTAGCTTCCCTAATATAACGTATAATTTCTTGAGGTAAAAATAGTTTTCCATTCTCCGTTGGAATTGCCCAGCTAAATGTCCCCTCTCTCTTTAATAAGATGTCATTTGTTATAGTTTGTTAAATAAGATGTGATCATTTTAACATAAAATTTTATTTACTAGTGCTTCTTCTAACCTTAAAAGAAATAAAATCTCAAAGATGTTTTAGCGTTAATGTATTGCATAGCTTTTTTTAAAATTCCCGATTATTATAAAAGAATTTAAACCGTATGTATTTTAAGAACATTACCCTTTACAACAGAATGACGGCAATTTAGGTCTATTATGAGTAAAGATGTTAACTTATATTTTCTCTGATTTACATCAAGTCCTCTTGTACGTCAAATTCTGTCAAATTTGCTTAGTTAAGTCTATTGTCATTATAATAAGTCTTTCATATGGTATGGTTTGATAAATCACGAGTATATTAACACAAATTTACCATATCTTCTCCTAACCATGAAAAAGAAATTCGATGACTTGTTAGCGTTTTAAATATTACACAGTCTTTCATGAAATTTATGACTATTATAAAAGTATTTCAAGCATAGGAATTCTAAGAATATATTAGAATGGAACACAAACCTGTTACAACAGATTGACGATATTTTAGTTGTAATATAAATAAAGATGTCACCACATATTTTCTCTGGTGTATATTTAGTTCTCTTGCAAGTTCTAAGATAAATAGACGATATCAGGGCCGGTAATTTTGTTGTCCCCAACAAAAATGTAAAATGCCACCGTACTCGATGCCCTATGATAATAATTACTATTAAAAGAGTTAAATTGTTGATGTATGCAAATTTAATTTTTAGAAACTCTTCCATCTACTTGACACACTTATTGGCAAAGAAATCAAGAATCTTATAACAATTGCAAGATTTGGTGCAAAATTTAGAGTTGAAATTAGTTTTAAAACTTTCAACAACTTCTTCAACTTTTCAACTTTTGACAATTGTGCTTTCCTTCTTTGCCTAATAAGGTCGAAATTGATACTCTTTCATTTGTCAGATAAAGCGCTTTTGTATCCTTTTCTTCTCTATCGGCCAACGCTACTTGCAAATCTTTAGAGTGTTTAATTAATACATATATTTCTTATATTTTAATTCAAATGCCAACCAGTGCAAATATTTTATTTTTTCCCTTTAGAAGAATTGTTAAATGCTTTGGAATGCAGAATAATAC
Organism: Pardosa pseudoannulata; assembly: GCA_032207245.1. Taxonomy (NCBI): domain Eukaryota; kingdom Metazoa; phylum Arthropoda; class Arachnida; order Araneae; family Lycosidae; genus Pardosa; species Pardosa pseudoannulata. The sequence continues at coordinate 44,398,074 of CM063503.1, read as the reverse complement.
CCATAGTAATTATTTTAAAATTTTGAAGAACGTATCTGATTTAAAAGACATTTTTAGGGGTGTCTTTTAAATCATATGTACTCTTCAAAATTTAAAATAATTGCTATGAGTATTGTTCTACATTCCAAAGCATTTAATAATTATTCTTAGGTGAAAAAATAAAATATTTGCACTGGTTGGCATTTGAATTAAAATATAAGAAATAACATAAAATAATTATGTTCCAAACTTCCAACCTATAAAGAATTACATTTTATTAAACTATTTCATACAAACTTTTTCCTGTACATGAAGCATTTAACAAACTCGAGACAAAATGCCGCTCTTATAATTTGCCTGTCAAAACAGGAGTCTGGTTTATCCGACCGAAGTGACGCCCCTGATAATATATTTCATAGGGAGGGGAGAAGACATACGGGTGTTTTATCCAAATGATAAAACTGTTCAAATAATGAACTGTATTAAAAACTGTTGTTTTGAAAAGTTTTTATCCGTAAAAACTGTATTTTGTATTAATTGTGGTAATTTTTATTTTTATTCTACAATAATCGGTATAAAACCTCTTTAAGATTCTTATCATGATTTAATTCATAATTCTTTGAGATAGCAATTTCGAACTATCAGTCAAATTTTCTCAGACATAGGTGTACTCAAGCTTTAATACGACTGTCATTTGCTATGGTTTGTTAAATGAGACTCGAGATGATAATTCTTTATTTTCTATTCCAACCATGAAAACGAAATTCGAAGATTATTTTGACGTTTAATGTATTGCATAGTCTTTCTTGAAATTCACGACTTAAATTATTTTAAGTGCATGAGTTCAAGGAATACTCTAGACTGGAACACGAATTTGTTACATCCAAATGACAGCATTTAGTTCTAGAATGAAAGAAGTTGTTACCTCATCTTTTCTTCAATGTATTTTTAGTCCTCTTTCAAGACGCAAGAACAGATAGATGTAGAATATCCGTGTATATGTTTACTTGCGTTAAAATTATATTAATATAATGCCGATGGGTTGAAGATAATATAAATCATTTATACGGTAAACATTATCATTAAGTTTATTCCTAATGCAGGTGATAATCCGCTATAGTTTAATCTTTTCAAATGTTTATATAAGTGGAAAACTAACATTCTTTATGTACATCTATAACACACCGGTGAAACCATATGTAAACTACCATACCGAAAATATATCTTCTATGTACAGATCTTGTAAAATATTTTGCTTTCAGCACTGTAATTTTTATTAAATAACTAAAAAAATATATGTGGAAACATATATTTGAAACGTGGTTTTAATTCTTGAGTATTCAGATGTGTATTTGTGCAACAAAATGCATGTTTTAAGTTTGATGTAAAAAGTAGAGAATGTTTACAAATAATAAAATAAGCATGCATTTAAAAAAATGGTAATTCCAAAATATAAAAATACCCATAGTCTATAAACACTTTAGTTTATAAAAGAAAACACTGCATATCCCTACTGTTACTATTATATTAATATAAAAAGAACGAATATGTCGATTCTAAAAATGATAAAAAAAATTAAACACTTGACTACAAATCATGCAAAAAATTAAAAGAGATAAACAGCATTATTAGAGTAATTTTTAAGAACGCCGATTTAACTATAAAAATCAATAAAGACTTTGTTTATTTTTAAGAGTTTTGACAGTGAATCAAAACCAGTAAAATGCTATTATATTCCGGACTTGAAAATAAATTATTTGCAAGCGTGCAATCTACTCTGTCTGGCCTGCGAAGTGAAAATAAACAGTGGCATAAGAATAAAACGAAGTCCGTATTAATAATCACTTACTTTTTTTCGTTTCTTTGGGAGCATTGTCGCCACTGTAAAAGCAACTGAACGACACTTAAAAAGGTGCATGCCATAACAATATTTCTGATCCTAGTTTTGATTTCATAAACATTTTAAGTACTCCATGGTCAGTTTCTTTGGAAGACCGCGTTCCATATTTTTGTGCCGAATGAGACCGCGATTCAAACGTAATATCTGCTCTGTTAATTTGTGTGTGTGGACTGAGATCTAAATATAGTTCAATTTCAGCAGAAGGTGCGAGAGCCATGCTCCAGTCTTCGTCCTTGATTCAAAAATAGATCTTCGAATTAAACTGCCTGCACATGAAAAACAAAGACTTCCCTTGAATAAAACAGAAGTTTAATGACAATTCTCAGCCCTACACGAGAATGTTAGCCCAGGAAAATAGCGCCCATACAAAAGGAAGACTGAATATCGAGCTATGCAAAAATTGTGTGATCATAATTGCATTCATTGAGATAGGAAAAGATGTTTTGGAAAATGGCGCCATCTTTTGTTGCGTATATGAACTATGTCCGAAAGGTAAATACATATAGGTTAAAAGAAGTTTAATATGTTGCTTTTCTAAAATAATATAAAGTTAACTTGTATATTTAAAAGATAATAAAACTACATTGTTCTAAAAATAAAGATATATTGCGAATTTTTAATACATGATGAATAAAATTCAAGCGGGCATTTTAATGCATTAGTTTAGGTCAGATAAAATATAAAATATGTTTTCAATAATTAAAAGATAAATCCACTTGTATTTTGATTGACAGTTATTGATTTTTCACGATATTGCTTTATATTAAATGCTTGAAATGGGTGTTAGAATTTCAATCTACAAACATTTTTCACACTGTTGATATTTTAAGGAATATGCGGTAATGGCAGTAAAATATTATTGAGGAAAAATAACTGAAAATTGTCTAAATATTATGTTTGAATATAAAAAAAAATGAACTAACGAATAATGTAATTCTTTAGGACACAGTGCAACACACAATGTTTCTAAACCTATTTATAATGTTCAGTTTTATTATTAAGGTGTTAAACACATAAAACCATATCGGAGAAATATATATATTAAAGCACTTTTCAAAGAAATAGATTTACGCAACAAAATGATAAACTTATAATAATATAATTTATTTGTCAATGTTTACAATGATTTTCAGGATTTGTGAAGTGATTAAAGGGAGATTGCTTACGGAAAATTTGTAAGAAAAGAGTTTATTTATCTTTGATTATATCAAACTAATCGTGAAATAAATTAAATTGGATAAACATTAAAAATTCTAAACTACTAATTTAATACCAAAAAAAAAAAGAAGGAAAAAATAATCTTGTTTGATATTTCTGTTAAAAATTGCAAGATTTTCTTTCTCTTTCTATCTTTCTCTGTATATAAATATATATACATATATATATACACATACATATACACACGAAGGTTAAATCTAAAAATAAGTGTAATCCCTCGTTAATGAAAAATATACTTTCAGTTATTTTTTTCCTTACACGGAATCTTTTAGATGAAATAAAAATAATTTTCTACATGTTTAAACTACAGGGCTACTCAAAGCGATGTTTATTTTCTTCTTTACTGTCTTATGAGGTAACAATTCATGGTTTTATTAGAAAAGGCTTAGCAATAAATGGCTCCCAATTCAGATGATTTTAAGAGTATTAACTCTTGGATAGCCTTTAGATTTGTTAGATTTAGAAAGATAGTAGCAGATAATAAAATTGTGGGAGAAATGTTGTTAGTTTATTTGCTGGAAAATTTAGATTTCTAACGGATTGCTGTTTTTTTGCAGATTGTGTGAACCTAGAAATTTTAGCGACGACTTTTTTTTTTTTTATAAAATTGTAATAAAATACAGTTATTTATTTCGGATTGGCATGAAAGAAGACCGTTCTTTTTTTTTGTATAACTGAACTTTGTTCTTGAAATATGATGGAAAGAATGATCTTAAAAGTGGGTATCATTAATTAGGAGGGGAATTAAGAATAATTATCGGAAAAAAGAACACTTTTGTATGCAATGCGGAACAGTGAAATTTTCCTTATTTTGCGGAATGGTTTATTATAAATCTTTTGTGGCAAGGTATCGGAACTAGGAGTGAAATTCAAAAAATAGGATTAATTAGACAAGTGTGAACGAAGTACATATTTAATGTTCCAATACTCTCTCCATTCTTATTGGCAGTATGTAATTTAAGTGAGAGACTGCCTATTATGTTTTTAATTTTTTTACAAGCAAATGGTCCATTACCAATTATTTAACTACGAAAATGTTCTGTTTTGAGTCTTGAATATTTTTGAGCCCCAACATCTGGAACAAACTGTTCATAAAAGTCATCCGGCTGGATTAATCCAATGTGGTGTTTCAGAGAAGGATTTCTCAAAGTGAGTTCCGTCTGAGCCTAGGGTTTTGCAAAGACCCTCGAGGGGGTCTTTGAGAAATTTTTAAACACCATCGACTTAATGGGTATATGGAGTAATACTTCCCTAATGAGCAACACGAATTTAAAGAAACAATTATGAATCAAAAATCTATTTGTCATATCTTCTTGTTTTTCTTCGGAATAGTATGAAAAACTTACTGAACCAATATGGGGTACATATACATATACAAGGTGCATAATAAAGTCTTTATCCCGCTGAACGTGACGTTAGTCCCTCGGAGCCTTTCCGTCCAGTCCGCGTCTGTCTCTGGGGACTGTCAGTGGACATTTGAAAAAGTTTACTATCTGTTTCCAAGGACTGATGCCGTCCAAGCAAAAAGTCCTCTGTCAGTCCTCTTGAACAAGCGTTACGCTCAACGTGTTAACCGGCATTTTACCTGAGAATCAAAAGACTGTAGCTAAGGTAATTTTTCTAATTATTAAACTGTTTCAAATAAGATGCGACTTTATTTCCTGGTATTTCTAAATTAAAATATTCAACTTTACAAAAAGGATAAATTCTGCACGTTTATATGTTTTTCCATCCACTTTTACTGCATTTTTAAATTTCTAACTCTTCTCAAAACCTTAAAACGAAAAATCCCACTCCTTTGTGACAAAAATGACTGAAATATTTAAGTTCAAATCTTGTGTTAATTTAAAGATTATTTTTAACCTTCTTTGAGAGTCGATTAAAAGATTAATTACAGTAATTTGAGGCTGAAATCAGGTTGCAAATCCCCATTTTCGAAGAAAAGGGTATTAAGAAATTATTTTACTAGAAAATACGATGTATATCCACTCTACTATGGTTAAGCCTCAAATATAATATTGGAGAATTCTGTCCCTCTCTTTCACTGTTAAAGGAACGATAGAACTTAATTCAGCCTCGAATCACTGTAATATGTATTTTTACTCAGACTTTTGCCCCACCTAAAGAAGAAAATATTTTTAAATCTTTTTAATTTTGTCAATTTTTGTCAAACTGTGGAATTTTTTTTGTGTTACGGGTTTTTGAGAGAGTTCCATTTTTTTTTTTTACTAAATTTAATAATAAGAAACTAAATACACGTAAAAATTAAATTTTTGTTATTTTCGGAAAATTTAATTTTTAAAGCTAAAAATGAAATAACAAAAATCTTATAATTTGGTTTGGGGTTCTATGGTCTGCTATTTTGCTCTTGAGGGCTAGTGAGCACAAGACCTACTGCTTAAAGCCTATTCCAAGAAGCTACAGATATTCATGCCAGCAGTGTAAATCATATCCATAAACTCAGATACTGATAAGCAGCGTCAAATTCATTCAAACATCATTCGACCACTGTTGCGGAGAAAAAGGCAGGATAAGGGTTTATCTATGTTTAACAAAGAGTTACAGTTGGACAAAGCAAGAGCGAAACCAACCTAGAGGTGAAAGCGGAGTGACCCTCCTTCGACCCTATTGGTCAAGAGGGGTTGCTAACCGCGGAGTAGCCCGCTTCGGCCCAGCAACGCTGCCCAACGAACTTTTTTTAGAGAGATCTGCAGGCCCCCTCGGAGAGAGAGCAAAGGAGAAGGAGCTTGGATTTTTGGATCTTCTGCAAGAGTTCGAGCACCATTTTTTTTTCTCATCAAGGCGCCATGTTTGTTAAATCTTCGACCTAGTGTGGTTAATTTGGCATCATAGCCCTAAAACCATTTTATATATCATATGCCATTTACATCTTTATTTAATATTTAATAAACAAAATTCAGCAGGAAGAGTTAGTTTTTTTTTCCAATTTACACTAGACTCACGGCCGGCCTTGACGCAATGTCGGCCTCATCATAACACTATGCAATCTGTATATATACATGCATATACAGTAGAACCTCGATTATCCGAAGTAATTGGGACCGAACCTACTTCGGATAATCGAGAATTCATCAATAATCATCTAGTTTAATATGTGGTATCGTCAATGGTTTAATAACATTCGATTGTTCTGTGACTCGGCAGTATGACCTTCCAAATTTCGAAATGAGGTGTGTTTTTGTTTAGAACAGGGATGTTTGAAAGTGGGGAAGAGTACACTCATTCCGAGAATTGTACTTGCAAAAAGATATTCTAAATAGAGAATTCCAAAATATTTATCTGCGCTCATACTTTGGAAAGGACGGCTTGCATCCAAAAGGAATGTGGGAAAAAAAGAAAACTTTAAAAATGCTTGTTTGTAAAGAGAAAACTTTGAATGATAGTAGAAAGTGAAAAAAAGTGAAGAAGAAACCGACCTCGGTTAACGGAGAGTTTTGGTTAATCGAGGTTCTACTGTAGATGTAATATATCAAAATTATTTAACTTTAACATCTCTTTAAAAACCTCCTCTCTCCCATTCTTATTCCTTAAAATCTATTTTCCCAGCTACAAAATGTCTTAATCAAATGAGCTTCCTCGACTTAAAATTCTTTCAATCCATTTTACAAAGCATTCCATGCAATATATGCGCATTTTCTGACCACTCACCGCATTTCCCAGCTGTCGCCGGAAAATGGCTCATCTATTCCCCCAGATCTAACCGTTAAATTAGCTAGCTGACTAAGTTTCCGTTTCTCTGGGATACATTTCGTCTCTGTCTCGTTATGGGGTCCAACTCTATTCCAGCACTTGTTTTCGTATATATTCTCTCGTCTCCGCTGACTAGTGAAGATGTCCCTTTCTAGCAGTTCTTAAATGAAATTTCAATTAGACTTGGACTTGTGTGTCGTCCTTTTCAATGTGGCCCGACTACATCTTACTTTGTTACTGCTAGCTGATTAGGCTTCTCCTGGCCTAGTAGCCCGGGCAAGTAAAAATAATAGGGGCTACATAATTATTCTGATTGGCAGTTATTATTTTGCTGGATTTCACACACACACACACACACACACACACACACACATATATATATATATATATATATATATATATATATATATATATATATATATATATATATATATATATATATATATATATATATATATATATATATATATATATATACATGTAATAATATCAATATCTAAGCCCTAAAGCCTATTCCAAAATTATACCTTTTCCCCATTCATTATTTTAGATCTTAATTTCTTCTCTTTATATTAACCATATTTCCCAGCCATCCAATTTAAACGAGGATGTTTTTATTCCTTCAGCATAACCCCGAAATTCTTTCTATGATTCCCAAAACAG
>CM063503.1:44383103-44388103 GCA_032207245.1 Pardosa pseudoannulata | reverse complement strand
ATTTACATTCGAATACAATTCGAAATTCTGAAAAAGAAATAGGTGATATAATGCAACAATGCATAAAGCTACTTCTTAGTTATGTTGAATTTGTAGCATCTAAACAGATTAAAAACAGTAAATAAATCAAACAGGTCAAAACTAATTAAGTAAAATAAATAAATTAATGAAACAAATTACATAAAATGAATAAAAAAATAATAAAATAAACTAATAAAAGAAGCAGATCATCAAACAGATCAAATTAAATAGATCTCATTAAAAACAGGTAATTCACATGGGCTTATAGATATAATCTATGTGTTGGGCATATTACAGAGAAATGGTGATGGGTTTTTTCTGGAATGTTTCGGAAATAGTAAGATATGCGGTAGAGGTTCATACTAATTATCAGGGATAATATAGTATAAGACTAATATTTAAAATATATGAGGTATACGACCTAATGGATACGAGGGATTGACAATAGATGCTGCTGGAAATGTATTAAGACCTGCGGAGAATGAAAAGGCCTATGATGTAGTAATAGTTGTATATTTCTGGCGAGTAAAGATTAGTTTTTTCATCAAACCCGCTCAAAGTGGGGCAGATTGTTTACTTTCAAAAAACGGGAAAGGACCCAACCAACCCGAACTCTTACAGACCTATCTGCCTGCTGCCAACTCTAAGTAAACTCCTAGAAAAAATAATGAACAAAAGACTGATGTACTTCCTCGAAACCAACAGATTACTAAGTGATTTCCAGCACGGCTTCAGGGAAGTACGTTCATGTGACACTGCTTTAAACTATCTCACAACAACAATAGGAACTAACAAATATAATAACAAATTAACCAACGTGGTATCGGTTGACATAAGGAAATCCTTCGATTCCGTTCCTTGGCCCATTCTTATTGACCGGATGATAGAAATTAAGTGCCCGTCAGTTCTAACTAACTTAGTTCGTTCTTATTTGTTAGGTAGAAGCATAGTAGTGTCATGGGTCCCAGATCCAACTAAACACAGAATTAGTAAAGGCTGCCCCCAAGGCTCATGCTTAGGCCCTACCCTCTGGTTAATAATAGCTGAAATCATATCCTGTAACCTCAGTCCGAACCTTGAATCTAGACTCCTGGTCTTTGCCGACGATTACCTTATAATCAGTGCTGGAGAGCACAGGAGAATAATCGAAGCACGAGCGCAAGAGGCACTCAACTCCCTGGCCAAAAGTATCTCCCGGGTCGGGCTTAATATAAAATACCTGTAAAATATACAATATTCAATATCTGAGGCCCTTACGTTTAGTACCAAAGTCAGTTTAAATCTTATTCTTGTGTGGATTTTTAGAGCCATTCGTAATCAGTTTTCAGGGAACATGGTTACACAAGTACAGTAAAAAGATTGAATTTTTTATTTGCTTAAATTATCATTGTAAATATTCCATAGATAACATGTGATATTGGAAATATATATCCTTTAAATTAAAAACGTTATTTAAGCATATGATTCCTTACATAAGGTGTGTTTAAAAAAAAAGCTTAAAATGACTTTTGCTTTATGTTTGGTTTCTTCGGAATCAAGTTGTAAAAATTCCAAGGTTTATTTAATATTTAAGATACAAGTGTTAATTTCTTATGCATGTTTTTTTTTATAATATATAGAACAACTTTTTAATAGAATTAGCAATAATTTGCTTATTTATTTTTATTAATATAAAAACATTTAAAAGAAATTGTCGAGTTTCAGTGTTTTTTACTGCAAATGCCAGTAAAAGTTTTTTTTGTAAAGTTTAATTTTAAAAATATAAATCCATGTACGGGCTTGTGTAGAAATATTAAATAGACGTAAAAATACCGGATCAAAATATTCATAATAAAGTTTTAAAATTTTTTTAAAACTTTTAAAAAGCTAAAAATTAAAATTTTAACTAAAAATTTTCCAGAATAGGTTTTAAAATGGATTCTAAATTGCAAGAGAAATGTTTATAAATGTATTATAATATATATAAATTACAATCAAATCTTTACTGTAATACATAAAATGAACAAAGAAATACCATGTTCCCTTAATCGAATAAGGTAATTCGATTAAGTTCGATTATTCTATTAATACGAAAGTATTGTCAGCATTTTGGTTTCCAGAAGATACTGGAAACCAAAATGCTGACAATACTTTTTTCGAGCTACAAAATAACCACTTTTAATTAGCGAGCATATCTAGGAACATCATTCAATTCTCACCTATTTGAGAACATGGTTGGTTGATTTAAATCACCAGATTAAAAAAATCATTGATTTAAATCAAGAATATTTTCTTCAAACTTTTTAAAGCGTTATATTTTATTGAATAAAAAAGGGCTTCAGCAGTAGCGTTAAAAGATACAGTAACTTATACCTTAGCATAGGATAACTAAGGTTCAACTATCCTTCCTTTAGAATCATTCTCCTTTACTAATGAAATTTCCTGCCAAATCAGAGTCCTATCAGGATTTTCTCTTAATTTGATATCAAATTCCAACTATTTTCACTTATATTTGATTTAATGATTATTTAAAGACTGATTTCATAAAGAAGTAGATGTTTACGTTTCTAAACAGCAAAAAGTTGTAAATATTTTGTGAGAGTTCGTTACGGTAGAAAAAACAATTGTTCATGCATTTAATACATAATGCATAAGTAAACAATATTGCACACATTAACCCCTTAATGCACAGTTTTTTTTAAAAAAAGGCTGGCCAAACAAAATCATTTTTTAATGTAAAAAACACAATTTAGAACGTTGTCTTGCCAAAAAAATTACAAAAATACAAAAATAATTAAAATTTTTAATGCAATTTTAGATTTTGATAACATTCCAGAAAATAGTCGAATATAGTTTACAATCCCATGTAAATGATAAATATCACTAAAACTACTGGCTTTTTTTACTTTCACATTGTTATTTTCAATTCTAGATTGAATTCGAGTGTGAAAAATTATAGCAACATAAAGTAAAACGCCGCTCGAATTATCTCGAGTGTGCACAGTTTGGCTAGTTTAGAGCACTCTAGTTAACTCGAGCTTGCACGTTAAGGGGTTAAGAAAATAAATAGTATGATGAAAAATTAATTTTATTCATAATAAATTACAACTAAAATGACCTTATTTGCAAAAAAAAAAAAAAAAAAATAAATAAAATAAAAAAAAAATCCAATTTTAATCCTAAAACCTGATTTAAATAAAAAAAAGTGCGATTGATATGGTTTAAAAAAAATGAAGAATTTTACCATCCCTGATTGAAGGTCGTGATTTGGTTAACTTCTGAGCTGCAGAGGTCAATTTTTTATAACACCTTGTTTGCTCCAATGAGATTACCATTCTACAGACTATATAAGTCACACTTCACGTACATTCACGACTTCTGATAAAAAAGCAATGTTTATTTCTTTGAAATTTGTAACTTTTTTACTAGAAGGTCTGCATTAAGGTTCTATTAGTTTGTTGTTGATATTTTCATAGTGTTTAAACTGATTAAAGTATTAAAGTGTGTGAAATGATCAAGATATAATGTGCAAATATTTTCATGATAGGGTCGAATGCTTACAAAGATTAAAAAAAATTTTTTTTTAAAGTATTTATGTAATGAAATCCGAAAACATATAATGGTAAATCCAAAATAGATGACTTATGATAATATATATGGCGGTTTGTTATTTATATTCCAATAGAGGTAAGATTCTAAAACCACTGATACTTCTTTTTAGATGGAAACTTGCCAGCAATGTTCTGGAAACTGATGTACCTACAAAACTGGAGAAAGAGTCTAATATAAAGTTTTATTACTCAGTACGTAATCAGTATGATGTCTTCTTTTCTAAACAAAATATTTCATACTGACTGCCACCGATTAATTTATCTTTCATTTCATTTAAGTATGAACTTAGAACAATATTGATGTACTGATTCTCCAAAAAGCGTAATGTAGCTAACTTTTTATCCTTATAATCTACTATTTATACTACTGCATAATAAAAAACATAAAAGGGTTTTTATATAATCTTTAACCTCTTGAGATACAAATAAATCGTAATTTGATGCTTTGGAAAAATACTATTGAATTTGGTCCAACAGTTATAAACAAGCGGAGAAAGAGAATGCTTTATTTTGAAGTTTGGATTGTTATAAAATCTTTAAATAACTCGAACATTTTCATTTGTTATTTGTCATAATATTTGAGGCTATAAATTATAGATAGTGTTTAGTATGACATTTGCTGTACGAAATCACTGCAATAGTGAATACTAATTTCAATATGCTTCTTTCTGATTTAAAGATTTATGTATACCACTTTGTTATTGAATCTGGTGAGAAGTTGTGAGGGTTGGCATCTTGGAGAAACCAGAATTAACGCACCAGTGAATAGACCAAATAATTCAATAATTCACTGCACATTGTCCGCCGAAAACAGTTCTTGACGAGGCAGACTCATCAATGTCTACAACAGCACATGTCTACAATTAGTGACATGTCTACAATGTGCGAAATCACTGCAATAGTGAATACAATTTCAATATGCTTCTTTCTGAGTTAAAGATTTATGTATACCACTTTTTATTGAATCTGGTGAGAAGTTGTGAGGGTTGGCATCTTGAAGAAACCAGAATTAACCCACCAGTGAATAGACCAAATAATTCAATAATTCACTGCACATTGTCCGCCGAAAACAGTTCTTGACGAGGCAGACTCATCAAAGTCTACAACAGCACATGTCTACAATTAGTGACATGTCTACAATGTGCGAAATCACTGCAATAGTGAATACTAATTTCAATGGGCTCCTTTCTGATTTAAAGATTTATGGATTTATGTTATTGAATCTTGTGAGTAGTTCTGAGGGTTGGCATCTTGGAGAAACCAGAATTAACGCACCAGTGAATAGACCAAATAATTCAATAATTCACTGCACATTGTCCGCCGAAAGCAGTTTTTGACGAGGCAGACTCATCAAAGTCTACAACAGCACATGTCTAAAATTAGTGATAT
>CM063503.1:44370603-44378103 GCA_032207245.1 Pardosa pseudoannulata | reverse complement strand
ATGGTTTAAAAAAATGAAGATTTTTATCATCTCTTCTTGAGGGTCAAGATTTGGTTTACTTCTGAGCTGCAGAGGTCAATTTTTTTATAACACCGTATTAGCTCCAATGATATTACCATTCTACAGACTATATACGTCACACTTCACGTACACTCGTAGCTTCTGATAAAATAGTCCAATGAAAATAGAAAATGTTTTAATTATATATATTATTCGAATTTCTAAGAATCATAATTAAATGAAATTGGAACGGTGTAGGATCAACAAAAAATATCCAAACAAATCTCCAGCAAGTTATGGAATGTGTCATTTCATTTATAAAGGATCTTTATCCCGAATGCTAGTTGACCTTATTTAAAATATTTTTAAGTATGTAAATAGAAAGTTGCAAAAAAATTTAAGAAATCCAATTTTAATCCCAAAACCTGATTTAAATAAAAAAATGCGATTGATCTGATTTAAAAAAAAAATGAAGATTTTTATCATCTCTTCTTGAGGGTAAAGATTTGGTGTATTTCTGAGCTGCAGAGGTCAATTTTTTTTTTGTAACACCTTGTTCGCTCCAATGAGATTACCATTCTACAGACTATATACGTCACACTTCACGTGCACTCATGACTTCTGATAAAATAGTCCAATGAAAATAATAATTTTTTAGTTATATATATTATTCAAATTTCTAAGAATCATAATTAAATGAAATTGGGACTGTGTAGAATCAACAAAAAATATCTAGACAAATCTCAAGCAAGTTCTCTGAATGCGTCATTTCATTTATAAAGGATCTTTATCCCGAATGCTAGTTGACCTTATTTAAAATATTTTTAAGTATGTAAATAGGAAGTTGCAAAAAAATTTAAAAAATCCATTTTTAATCTCAAAACCTGATTTAAATAAAACAATGAGATTGATATGATTTTAAAAAATGAAGATTTTTATCATTAGTGGCTGGATGGCTTCGGCCGGGTCAGCTTAGGAATTCCCTTTTATCATCTCTTCTTGAGGGTAAAGATTTGGTTTACTTCGGAGCTGCAGAAGTCAATTTTTTATAACACCTTGTTCGCTCCAATGATATTACCATTCTACAGAATATATACGTCACACTTCACGTACACTCATGACTTATGATAAAATAATCTAATGAAAATAATAATTTTTAATTATATATATTTATTAGAATTTCTAAGAATCATTATTAAATGAAATTGGGACGGTGTAGAATCAACAAAAAATATCCAGACAAATCTCCAGCAAGTTCTCTGAATGCGTCATTTCATTTATAAAGGTTCTTCATCCCGAATACTAGTTGACCTTATTTAAAATATTTTCAGTATGTAAACAGGAAGTTTGAATATTTTCAAAGCAAAGATGAATTTTGAAGATTTTCAAATCTCTATGATATTTAGGAAGTCTTAGATATAGAAATAACTTTTGAAATCTAGAACTTTATATCCAATGTAAATAATAATAAATTTTTCCAAAAACTTATATTTACTCAAATTTTCAAGAATCGTAATTAAATGAAATTTTAAATGTCGTAGAATCTGTAAACAATAACCAGACAGATCTCCAAAATGAGGAATAAAATAAAAAAAATACATGCAATGAAGGCCGCGATAGAATATGAATTTCATCAGTAATTACAGCTTATAAGTTCTTAGTTTTTTATTCAGAACCAAAGACTCGATTAGATTAAATCCTTATGCAAAAACTAGGCATTAAACCCTTGAGCTCAAAATTAACTTTATTCATTTCTAGTAATCTGGTGCAATTTGTTGTTAGTGTTGTAGGAATTATTGCCGATTTAGAAACTCTAATTGAGCTAAACAAGTATAAACAGTAATCGTTAAATTTAAAAACCTTATCGAGCCTCACTCAACGTTGCATTTACTACAAAAGTTAGAGAGATGTCTTGCCAGACTAGACAATTGAGTGCAAAGGGTTAAAATTCTCACCTACTTACTATACGAAATTCAAAGAAAAATATCATTCTATGAATCGAAATATGTAAAATGGTTTGGTTTGGAGCACTACTGTCTACGTTTTGCTATGAGCATGAGGATTAACCAGAACGTAACCTACTGCTTAAAGCTTATACCTCCATGCTGCAACAGTGATTAGAGCCCACTGACTTTGGAATCGAAGAGAAGTGCCTAGTCAGTTGTACATCATTTGTCTATATTTAAAAAGATATTTTAAATTTTCCTATTCTGGCCCTTCGTTTCTCGCACTTTTGCCTGTAACTCAAACAACACATAACTTGAAAACTCGGGAGTTGTAATCACACGCAAACTATGCGAGGAACGCTATACAACAAGTGTAATCCAGAATGTAATTTTCTCACATCGTCAAAAGATGGTTCTTCAAAAAGTCCGAAATCCGATAGCACAAGCCAGGTAGATTATTGGTTTACCTATCATACGCGACAGTATATAAATATCTGATTGCTCACATTAACGTCGTTGTAGTGTGCTGTGTGCTATGATGTCAGCCTTTATTTATTCTCTCATTCCTCTTTATTGAACGAACAGAAAGTAACACTGATCGAAATTCATCTCCATTTGTTTTCAATGTATTGACTGGATGTGATACGCAAGCAGATGGTTCGACTTTGGTGTCGAGGTTTCTCCGAAGGTAGGAAAAATGTTTAGCATTGCGGCCAACCATCTGTTATGAATGACGGCTATCCACCCTATGTTCTAATCTTGGTACCATCGACATCAACTCGTTTTGCACCTAAAAAATTCATTTTCGCAAACCACAAAAAAAGACCTGCAGTCATTTGTGATAAGTTAGCTTCATTCTCAGGCAGCATACCTCTGCAATACGGGACTGCAATGTTTATTCTCCGGTATGATAATTGCTACAAATTCGATGGTTACTATGTTGAAAGGTGTCTGAAGTATTTCTACTCATTTTACAATTACTCTTTCCTAGATATAGTACATTGTTTCTTTTTATGTACTCTGGGAAAATTACTTCTGTATGACCCTTATACTTTATTTCAACAGAATGAAACTATTCTCGTGAACGAAAGTGAAATCGAGGTTCATATTTATCATTCCGGGACAACTGAGAAATAGGGAAAATATAACATAAAATTGCAAGACTGTGTCGTCACTGCAGTGAAGTTAGGTAATAAAGTGCACGACTGTATAGTTTATAGATGGGATTTATCTTTTTAGGGTAATTAATGGAAAAAAGAAATTTCTCATTTGCGTATAGAGAATTTTATATTGCCAACAGAGGGAAAGTAAAAAAATCCTCCACTCACAAACTAGGAAATGCATCACTCTGTAGCTTTACATATGTTCTTTTGGATCTAATAAAAATGAGAACATAGGAAAATCAAACTGAGAAATTTCTTAAAGTAGAATAACTGGATATTTTGTATTACTGAAGAGCCAAATGGTAAGGTATACGTAAGCACATAATTTTTATGAAATGATCATAGTGACTGCAGTTAAAAACCTATTACACCTTTCTGCTGATTGTTTCTTCTTTATTTCTCTATAGAAAAATATTATTTTGTAACACCGTTCGAGTAAGACAGATATGAGATATTGTTATACTGCAGTAATTAAGTTGCAAGCAATATGCAACAAATTTTGTGAACGGTTCTTCAAGTTGGAAAATTGGCGTTCAAACTTCATAATTAGTCGTAATATTACTTTTTACAGAAAGAAGTGCAATAGGCATGAAATGCAGTTGCTGCAATACTTCTAATGAGTAAGTTATTAACCTCTTTATTTGATTTCTTAAATACCAAATTCATTATAAGTCTCTATTTTATGCATATTATATGATTACAGGAAGTAGTAAAAATATTCCGTGTATAACTCGCAACTTAAGGGTTTACTCCCAATTTTTACAAAAAAAGTTCACTGTATTTACATGTAAATATGGTATTCAACTTTCAATGTACTCATAATATGAATTTTGATTGCATGACAAAACTCTTCCATGAAAATTGTTTTCCAACACTATTTATTAAAAGAATGCTTTCAAACACTGCATATTAACCAATTGCTATTATTTTTTACTGTATATTTAGTAATCTATAGAAATAAAAAAGAGATAGATTTTGACTTATGTTAATGACTTATGTTTTAATATATGACTAAGGTTAAATATATTTTCAGTGGTCTCATGTTTCCTAAAAGAAACTGGTGAGTGGTGAAAGTGTATCTGTTTTGATAAGATTTTCTTTTGGTAACGAAGTTAAAAGGTGCCTAGGAATAATATGTTTTCGATATTTAAATCATATAACTTGAGAATGTTTATAAAATATCTATTAAGCGGTCTCTTGCCTCCTGGAAAAATTGGTGCATGTTGAGAGTGTGTCTGTTCCCATCTGCTTTTACAAGATTTCCTTAGGTAAGGAAGTCAACATGTGTCCAGGAATAGCATGTTTTCTATATTTAGAATACTATGTTAGAAAATGTTTATAAAATATGATTAAAGTGGTCTCGTGCCTCTTGGAAAAATCAGTGCATGTTGAGGATGTGTCTGTTCCCATCTGCTTTTACATGATTTTCTTAGGTAAGAAAGTCCATATGTGTCCAGGAATAGCATGTTTTCTATATTTAAAATACATTGCTAGAAAATATTTATAAAATATGAATAAAGCGGTCCAGGAAAAATCAGTGCATGCTATGAATGTGTCTGTTTTAATCTGCTTTTGCAAGATTTCCTGAGATAAGAAAGTTAAAATGTGTACAGGAATAGAATATTTCCTTTATTTAAAACACCTAGCTTGAGAATGTTTATAAAATATGAATTAAACGGTCTCATGCCTCTTGAAAAGAATCGGTGCATGCTGAGAGTGCGTCTGTTTTAGCCATTTTTTTCTTTCAAAATTTTTGTCGTAATGAAATTAAAAAGTGTCCAGAAATAGTGTATTTCCTATATTTTGTCAAATAAAGGATGTTATTAAAATATGTTTTAACCGGTCTCCTAAGAAAATCAGTGCATTCTGTTTTAACATATCATACTTTTCTTTATATTTAACAAAATTATGCCAAAACCAGAAGCTTTTTAAGATTGGTTTCATTTGTTGTAAAATCATTAAGCTATTCCTTTTAATTAGTTATAGTAAAATTATAGAAGAGCTGAAAAGGGAGAAACTAAAATTATGCTAGATTGGTCTTCTTAAGATTAAAAGAATTCTACTCTACAGATAAGTTTAAATTTTCTGCCTGTATATATTTGTATTATCTATACAATAAATTAATACCGCACAGATAATTAAAGATTTAGTTACTAATACCTAATATCTAATTAGTTAATAGCCAATTAGTTCAAAAACCAATTTTTAGTTATTTTTTTATAACTAATAACTAATTAGTAATTATTCAGCCACTCTTCTACATTTTTCTAATTTTCATGAGTTTGTGAACTTCTTATAGCTCCTTACTACCAATTTATTCTTTAGAAAGTAATTTCACATAATCGATCTGTAAGTTGTAGGGTTATATCTATATCATAAATTAAGTCATCATGTGGATTATTATAAAACATATTTTTTTTCTAAACTATAATGTATTAATTGTTTTACATTTTCCCTAATAATAATATTAATAAATTAAGTTGAATTATTAAGATTTTAAAACAGTTAGAGCAAATCCTTATAAAAGTATACAAAAACTTGTGAGACATTTATGTAATTAAAAACTTGGGCTCTATCAAAATAGAAACACTTTGAACGTGCATTAAGATTCCTTTAAAAAGTATGAGACTACTTAATTTGAAAAGATCTACAAGTGTCACTTGACAAATATCTAAAAATAAGAATCGACAGTGACAGATTATGCTAAAGATAAACACTAAATCAACAGATGGCATCTTAATATTTTCTAAAGAGAAATATTTTTGTAATCAGTTTAAGGATAAAGGTTAAATTTTCGAATGGAGAGAATTTCCTAAAGCTTGGACAGATTATGGAATCAAGAAGCAGTGTGAATCCATAGTTGAATTTGTATTAACCTCTATGAAAAGTATAAAAATATGCAGTAAAGTGCATTATAGGTTCGCGTGCGTTTACCTTAAGTAGTGCTTCAGAAATGTTTAGAATTCATTTTTTGATCCACGGATTTTATGATGAAAGTCTTTTTGCTGAAATTTGCGTGACAGTTAAATAATACATTTTAAAATAGTTCTCTGAGCTTAAGATTACATAAGATTAGAAAGGGAAGTTTTAAAAAGTAAAGGAGCATTGACAATTTAAACAATGATTGCGTAAAATTTAAAATACAAGGCAACTTTTTGTAAGCAGGTATCATTTTAAAAATCAAAAGATGCAGCACTGTTGATGTTGTTTCGCATATGCATCTTCATCCTTTGGGTGACCACAAACACAGTTCCGGGAGATTTCAACCTTTTTTAAGTCTGTTTGTGAGTATTTAAAAATGCGTTAGGGAATGAAGACTTAAATGCCTTAGAAGATGGAAATGAAACTAGAATTCCTTGGGTGTTGATGCTGTTTCGCATATGCATCTTCATCCTTTGGGTGACCACAGGCACAATTCCGGGAGATTTCACCCTCCTTTAAGTCTGTTTGTGAGTATTTAAAAATGCCTTAGTCGATGAAGACTTAAATGCCTTAGAAGATGGCTATGAAACTAAAATTCCTTGGGTGATCAACAAAAAACATAGAGAAAAAATTGAGACATGCAAAGAAGGTGAATGTTAATGCTAAATGCTAAGAAAGATGAGACATGCTAAGGAAGTGTGTTAGAGCTTTTAAAGAAGGCAGCACACATGTACATGATGGGGGAAAATGAAGAATCACTACTGAATACTTGGTGCAAAAATGTGATGGTTTAGAGCGGTACCGTCTTTTTTCTTGCTACGCGAGTAGAGTTGCTATTACTCCCGAAATATCGGGATTATCACCGTTATTGACCTTCTTGTCTCGACAAACTAAGAAGACTAAGTTATGTCCCAATTTTACAAAATACTCTTTCGCTATCTGAAACCCCAAATTGGGCAAGGATTGAAAACACCATTACGTACCATTAACTTAAATATGGTGTAAAGATTTCATTCAACAATTGTTTTCAGCGATATATGTTTCTTAAAAGATTTTTAGAAATTAAAAGCTACTCACTCTAGAAATTATGCGTCTAAACACTCCGTGGAAGAAAAGTGAATTTACTTACTTAAGAAAACTGAAAATCCCGAATACAAATGCCAACTGCTAAAATTATGGGAGTATTACTTTTCTATCTCCGCAGACAATGCCACTGTTGAAAAGTATTTTCATTGATGTTGACCTAGGGGACTGATGGAAGAAATCGACTTTTGCCAGGGAATGTGGAATCAATTTTACAGTGCCAGTTTAACTACTAGCTGACTTGCATGGAGTTATATAAATATGTAAAAGAAGAAAAAAACTTGCTGAAAAAGGTAAAATCTTCAAAAAAAAAATTGGTGTACCAACTATTTCTTTAGCAACAAGTTCCATGTAATTGTGTTCTAAATAAAAAGTGTTATTAAATA
>CM063503.1:44315603-44360603 GCA_032207245.1 Pardosa pseudoannulata | reverse complement strand
CAAACCAAATTAGTGCACATATTAAAGCGTATAGAAGAAATAGAATTAGTGCTACTGCATAAAGCTTTTGATGCTTGGCACTACATAGCTTCTAGAAACTGACTTACAAAAATGACTAGTTTCTGGTACTGCCATTGCAGTGCATAATCGATAGTCCTATTAGTGCGGGTTTTTCTTAAAGCAATAGAAAGCGTCGTGCACTATCATGCGAAGCCGGAATTGACTAACCAAGCATTTGTCAGTGGCGTGCGAAGTTGGAAAATTTAAGCACTGTAGAGAAATTATGTGTTTGAGATTCGGCAATAAAGCAGGCTCTGCGGATTACTTAGTAGAAGTATTTTGAAAGTGCAGTGAAGAGATTCAGCAGACCTTATCTTACCAGCATTAGTCACATCCTGTGTCAATGGCAAGATACTGTACTCCGAGAAAATTTCGTCAACTATGAAGAAAGAGCAGTTGAGGCATTTTATTTTCACAAAATTTTTAATCAAAAGTCATGCGCATTTTTGATCCGCATGAAGCATTTGCTTCTACTGATATAAATTAGTTATAACAGTGTTGAAAACTTAATCCTTCACTACAAGAGATTGAAAAAATATAGAAAAGCTCAAATTTAATTAAACTAAAATCAAAACATATCAATTTTTTACTAGAATCCCCTTATCGGGAAAATAAAACTTATAAATATTACAATGTTCTCACTTTTGAAAGACTAAAATTTGAGATTTTTTTCTCTGTTTTATTCTTTTTCTCTATAAAAAGCAAAATGTAAGATTTAGGACACTTTTGAGAAACTTCAGTTTTGCCCTGTAAAACCTAAAATATCCTGACTAAATTATAAAGCAGATGTTAAAAATTAAAGGCTAATAAAAGCAGTAGTTTAAATTTCTTATAATGTTAATCAATATTATTAAGAATTCAAATGAATCACAAAAGTATTAACAAGAATAAAACAAATAAAGTCTGACTGGATTGCTACCTAATACAACCAAAATATTCTAAAGAGTAGTACACAAAAATATTTAAATCAATATTGACATACATAGATTTTTTATAAGTACGTGTTATGTATTTTAAGCCTTTTTAGATAAAACACTATACTTTGAACCTATAATCGATAAAATTATATCTTGCCAATAACAGTTATATTCATTAACTTCAGTAGTTTGGAAGCATCAAAAGCAGCATTTTCTGATTTTTATTAGTTGTATGTGTTACGCATTTCATCTATACAAACCTAAGGAAATCGATATCTACAGCTTAAAGCCGCTTTTAAACAAATATAAATGACCACTTTAACAGTGGGACTCAAACCTACATACTCTGGATACAAACAGCAAAGCGCTAAGTCATCTGCCTTACATATTCTATAATATCAGTGCAATTCAAATATGCCTTCTTAATTTTGTTCAAAGATAGAATAAAAAAAGCTTTTTGAAAAATAAAATAATATACACTGAAGGATAAATAGTGTGTTTATTAAAATTTTTAGAGGAAGACTTCCAACTGATAGATTAATTTGTTTGGTATCAGTTATTTTAATTACCATCACTGAATAATAATAATTTTTATTTATTATAAATATCCTATCTCATTATGTATGATAAAAAGGAATAATTCCTGTATATTCTATATCGAAAACAAAATTAGATTATGAAATCTACCAGTTTTAATTATGATATAAAAGGTTTTACACAAAATGAAGTTTGAAGAAAATAGAGAAGCTTTATGAGACATTCTGTATAGCAACAGTTTTTCAGCCTGCACTTTATTTATCGAGTAAAAAAAATATTTTTTACAACTAGATTTTTTTAAATTTAATTTTTTTAAGCATACGCTGGGGGGAAAGTATGAAATTATTCTACCCAAAATTATTTCTTTTTAAAGATACTAAACTCATTTTGATCACACTATGATTTTCTTTGGTTCAAAATAATGTATAGTGAATTAAACTGTAAATAATGTAATTTAATGTTGCCGAGGAATATATTTCGAGACATATGACTCACGGTAGACTGTGAGCTTCATTGTTTATTTGAAAACGGAAATGCCTCTGATTCGATTGCCATTAATGTTTCCACCACTTCGCTCGCCACTGTGTTTCTACTACTATGTGAGCTAGAATGAGGCGATTCTTGACTATGACAAATGCGGGATATTAACAGAAGAAGGGAAGGTTATATTTGTGATCGACTCCCGATGTCTTTTGCACTTGTTGTAAATTCACTTTTAAAAAAGTTGACACCGCCTGTGAAAGCTTATCATTTTACCACCATGTCAACAATACTCATGAAAAGGTGTAAATGAAATTGCAAATAATAGTTACAAAACCAATGTTCATTAAAATTAATTTATTTTTCATTAATGACATGATTGATTTATATACTGTCATCCAAGATACATTCATATGCTAAGTTTCAGCTTATTTGGTTAAGCACAATATAATGAAATGTTCATTACAAACTTTAAATCTTGACATATATATAATAAAATTTAAACAAAATTGTGTATAAAATTTCATAATTTCCTACATTGGAAAGTAATTTTAAAGATATTTCATTTTGAAATTGCGGATTTTTTGAGCGTTTATAGATTTAAAAAATCTACCAAACTTTCTAAATTGAATATTACAGGTTTAAAATAATAAAAATTATATTCATCGTCATTTTTGTAGTAACTTTGCAATATTCAGGAAGGAGGTAAATGAATGTTTAGCAGGATAATCTCGTTACGTTATTTATAACATATGAAAAATTAAGAGCATATATACAAGGATTTTTGTCCTCCTATACTGACGACAATATTAAGATTTCTTACATTCATGTAATATATAATAATCTTAAAATAAGTTAAAATTTGAAATGACAGACGAATTTTGTTTGAAAATATATTTTCCTCTCGTAAAACATTTATTTATTTGACATCTATAGATTAAATTAATGAAGTATTAAAGTTAAAAAAGAAATATTCAAAAAATAAAATAAGAGTTAGGAAATATCAACAATTTTAATGCTAAAATCGACATTATTTTAGAGGAAGAGAGGCCAACTATTTTTATTAAATGTAAGTAGCAATTACATCATATGTATATGTTAAATAAACAATAAAATTAATCATATTTAATATATTTTTTGAAAAATCTTAATTTAAATTTAACTTTAAATTTAAGATATGGATTAACTAAATATTCATTGTTTTTCAGACTGTCTGCGAGTACAAGAAATGAATTATAAACTGTAAACAATGTACTTATACTAGGCCGACAGAGAAATTCAAGACTGTTTTAAGTTATAAAGCATTGAACTAACGTAAGTACAAGTATGTTTACCTTACCAACACAGAAAATTGGGTAGAGCTTCTTTTGGTCTATTTTTATATATTGAATGGTAAATAAAGATTGGGAAAAAGAATCGATATTAATCAATATATGGATTGACTAGGTATTATGCAATAAAACAGCTAAAAATACTTTTAATTTTTGAATTTGGTGGCATTTTTTTAACATGTTATTTTATTATGGTATAAATAATTAGTTTTCTCCGGAGATATAAAATGAGGGAATTGGCGTGAGATAAACTGCATTGTTTTCAGGTGTTCCATTTTGTAACTATGATATTTCCTGTGAAATTGAGTTCAATTTTTAGAATTCGAATAAAAAAATGTATACTACTTTGAGATTTCTCGTATTTTTTAATAGACAATTTTAAATTTAGTAGGAGTTAATATGAAAGTAAAGGCATTAAGGTAATTGTACTATTTAATGTGTTAAGATTTTCCAAATATAGTTAGATGAATACAATGTTCACCAGATTGATTAACTAAACTTATTGTATGTTGATTGTCAATTTAAACTAATAGCTGGTAACTATCTTTAAAATTTTTGTGAAGACAAAAAAAAAAAAAAATTAATGGTTGACACGAAAGCTTTCGAAATTCGATCACAGTACCTTCCCTTCTTTCTGTACTAGTCTTAAGTAAAAGCTAGACGGGCCTTTGGTATCAGTGCAATACGGAGAGAATCACTGTACCTGGAAGATTGAGAACTGTCCGGATAGCCACAGCTAGTCTCAAGTTCCACCGATACTGATGAATCAAGGCTGTGATACTTTCTGGCCCTACTGGGTTGTCTGTCCGAACCCCTGCTGAACACAACATGATGCCTATAGAAGACAAAATTTCCTTGCTGTTCATTAATCCGCTATCAGAACGAGAGAGAGAGTGGCATACACTTTCCACGTCCATCAAATGCAAAAGGAGAAGCAAAAACAAAAACAAAAACAAAATCCCAGTAGCTTTCGTAATGGATTCCTTTGTACTTTTGAAAAAAACATTACAGACGTCAATGTTATGATGTTAATAGTAAAACATATTTTTCCCAATAAGATGATTATAACGGGAATCTCTCTGCCGTTCATTCTCACATTTCATAATTTGAAATTTTTTATAAGCAGCTACCCCAAAATTTAGTATTATTTAAAAATAGCAGAGATACCATTTATTATTTCGTGGCCTTTAGAAGATTCTTAACAGATCCCATTTGAATTAAAAGGCAGAAAATGACAAAAAAAATATGAATTTTTCTTACAGTATGATATAAAGACGGTATACCATTGTGAAGGGTAAATAATTATGAACATAAATTTTCATCCAAAAAATTGTGACGAATATAAAAATTCTAGAACTCCTTTAAATCTATAACTTGTTCTTGTGACATTATGCGTCATATTTATCTTTTATTTCCGGAATTGAGACAAATGTGTATTCAATAAAGAAACATTTTTATTTTTTAAAAGTATTCGTACAGACACAGTTGTTTAAAGATTCGGTTTAATCCACCAACGGAGAATAAAATTGACGTAAAGAGGTATATACCCAGGATTGTTTCAAGCAGAATATTAGGAGTGGTAGCAAGAAGAAATATTTTCCCAAAAGTTTTACTCGCTGGCTTAGTTACATCTTTATTAACTTTATGTCACATTTCAGATATTCACTAAATTATGATAAAATTTCATAGACTATGATAACAGGATAAATTTTTACAATACTTAGTAATACATTAAAAAATTATCCCGTTAATTTGAAATTTCCTGATACACATTATTATCTGAATTACACGATCTCATGAATAAACTTTGTAAAGAAGAACAATTAAAACTGCTTTATATACATAAAAAATACAAATTTAAAATAATTCTGGTTGAAAAACATCTTTATTGACATTTGAAATAAAGAATAAATATTTTATATAATTACAGACTAACCATTCTGTATGGAAAAAATTGAAATTATAAGTACAGAGAAATAGTTCCGATTTAAAACCCTTGCTAGTTTTTTTCTCTTAAACGTACAGCATTGTGAATAAGTTTACCCTTCAAAAACTTAGAATTTTAAGCATAGATTTTAGTATTAATTCCCCAATGTTTTTGTATTAAAACTAGTTATAAACTAGTTAACAATAAACTCAAAATTTTATTGTATTTTGCATTTATATGTGAAAATTATTCAGTTACATTTGCAATAACAATCCCAAGTTCAAAGTTAAAGTATTTTCAACTGATAAATGTGAACAATTTTAGTCAACATTATA
The DNA here is from genome assembly GCA_032207245.1 of Pardosa pseudoannulata. Lineage (NCBI taxonomy): Eukaryota > Metazoa > Arthropoda > Arachnida > Araneae > Lycosidae > Pardosa > Pardosa pseudoannulata. The sequence continues at coordinate 44,355,016 of CM063503.1, read as the reverse complement.
TATAACAGCAAATATACACATGTCTATTTTTCTTAGACGATCACAGGACTGGCTAAAACAATTGAATGTCAGAACAAAATTCGATTTATTGACAACCAAAAAATCAATGCAATACAGTATTATTTTTCTATTTATTTATTAAACAATCTGTCATATTCTGCCATAAAAAGGAAACTTTAGCTCTGTAGCTTTACTTTGATTCTACGCTTCGGATTATATCTGCATTAGTTTTATCTAAATAGGTTTACTGAAAACGATAGCAATGGAAAAACTAAGCTATATTTACTTTTCTTGCAGCTTATTCCACGCTATATTACTCTTTATAGTAGTTTCATTCCATGAAAAAACTATCTTGATATAAAACTAATTCTTACTTAATTCTGTTGATCATTGTATCAAATAAATTATTTAAGGAAGTATAATTTTCTGTATGCATTAGTTCGTGCAATTATTTATAATTACACAAACATTTAAGAATAAAATATACTACTCAAGAATGACCTTTATAAATAATGGGGTTTAGTTTGTAAAATTATCTTTGAATAATTTGAACTTTTATTTATCAAATACTAAATTTAAGATTCTTTATAAATTTAAAAATACTTTAAACTTAGTTTTAATGTAAATTACACATATATGCACATTAGGTATTTTTAAGTATATATAAACGTACATATAGCTTTGAATTTTAATCAAGTACTTAAACTATTTTCCGTAAGAGAATAAAAATTATGTCCTTTTGTTTGAAAGTGGTTTAAATCCACTTTATATTATTATGTGGATATATTTAAGGGTTCGCATTTAATTGAATGATGTGAATATATTGTTATAGTACTCCTTTAATGTGCTTTGAATATTAAATTAATTTATAATGTGAATTTAATTTATAATGTGTATTCATTTAATTTATAATGTGATAGTTTTAACAGTATTAGTTAAAAGATTTTTGAATCAAATATTATTAGGTCTTTGCAGGAAGTGGACTTAAACCACTTTCAAGGTAATTATATTTGTAATTTTATTAACTACTTAAATTTCTGTTGAAAAAAGGATGAAATATTTGATAGATATTTTTGGGGAACTGTTTATAGATAAAAAACTCATAGTAAATTGCCTTCATTATTATCATTAATTAACTTTTTGTCTAAAGTAGACTTGCATCACTTTCAAAGAAAAATGATTATATATTCTTGGCTTTTTTTTTTTGGTAGATTTTGTGCAATGGATTTAAAGGGTACTCATGCCAATATCGACAAATTAAGATCTTCATTTACACTTTATTTCATAGGAAACGATAGATAATAATTGCACATTTTTCTTATGTATTTAAATGTATTTCTCTATTTTAATATGATCCTTTTTTACAGTTTAATATGTACTTTTTTAGCACAAAAAATGAGATAAAATTCTGAGTTCTTCATTGAACATTTACTAAAGTTTTAATTTAGAACAATTGAACAACGAAATATAAAAAAAATTGTTTTTTTTTAAATGTTTAAAAAATTGTTTACCTTGTTAATTTATATTTCAGCAGACTAAATAAATTGACAGAAACATGCAGAATATATTTTTTTCTTAAAATTTATGTTAGTAGAATACTAAAATGTTCTCATTATAAAATATTAAAAAAAAAATTGAATAAAACTTCAATCAGTACTTAATCTGGACGAATAATATCCCAATAACAGACTTAATAAATACCAGTTCATAAATAATTCATTCAAAATGTATTATAAAATTATAATGTATATTTTTAAGTATAGGTTAAATTTTAAACATATTTTAAAAAATATTTATCAGAATTAAAAGTATTGAATAGGATAAGAAATGTTTAATATAGTTAAATATTTTTAAAATTTAATATATTATTTAAATTTACAATACTATATAATTAAAATTTTGTTATCTCTCCGAGGGAGATATTAATTTAAAGATGTTGTCTTATTATTAAAATATAGTCTAAAATGATTATTTCTAATGTAAATAACGAAGTTTCCGTGTATATAAAACTTATTGCAAGCAGAACGCTTTTTCAGTTTAGATGAGGGAACATAGTAGGGTTGCAAAATGTCTTTAGTTAAAATTTTCCCTGCAGACTTTTATCTAAATACTAGACAACATATTACTCAATACGTTTAATCTGAAATAATTTTTTTATATTTATTTTTGTTCATATGTTAACCCGTAATAGAAGAAAGCTATTGTTCTCCAAAAACTACTCTATAACTTTGACTAAATTAATTCTAAATGATCTCTAAGCGAAATTTTACGGGATTAATTAAAGGCAAAATAAAAAAATTAACTCCTAAAACTCCTAACAAAGAATTGCAGATTAAAGTAATATTATAATTTCGAGAATTAAAAGAAGCTGTTCTGTTTAAACATTAGCATATGACTTCGTTGACTGTTTTAAATATGGAAAGTCCCCTTGTCCTACTATAAGTTCCTATTGAAGTTTGATTTTAATAGTTTAAAATGTTTTTTAGGGAATATTTACAAAAATATTAACACTAAAATAGCCAAGGCGGTCATTTCGGCCGCGAATGCACTTTAATCTCGCATATTCCTCTTTTGTTTTAACCTATTGCTGCGAAATATTTTGACTTTTCCTAAATATTCATTGGTAAAACACAAAAAATAATTTCATTCAAATATGTTCGTTAGTCAGAAACGGTCAAAATGACTGCGGTCAGAAAAAATTATAAGGTGTTTTTCAGACAAAGAATGCAAGTATCGGGTGGGAGGTTTCTGGATAACTGGTTTAGTCCAGTTTTTTCGAAGAACACCCCAAAAACTGTTTTTTGCTAAGTACATTTCATGAAAATTTAAATGTATCAGAGAATATCGTTTAGATTCCCAATGAAGAGTAAAAGAAGGCAAAATGTTTTATTTTCTTGAAAGTTCTTTTTAAAATGTATGCTTCTTTTGTAATTTGTCATTAAACGTATTTCTGAAAAAGTGTTTTAATATTTTAATTTAAAATGTGTTTTTTAATTTTTTGAAAGACCGGTCAAAAGGACTATTCACGGCCGTTCTAGGTATATTGAAACCTCAGCCGTCGGAGTGGTAAATTAAGTTAGCTGCATACGGCTTAGTGACTGCTTATATTTCGTTTTATATTCGTTTCGGCTTCAAAATATCATGTAACTATTAGTTTAAATAAAAAAAAGCTGCTTAAAAATTAAATTTAAAATAATTGTGATATTGATATAAAAACATAAACAAATATATATTTTTGGTAGATCAAATATAAATAAAGTTTATGATTATATCCAATGATAAAAAATAATTCTGCCAGCCTCAGCAACTAGAAATGTATAGAGTTACATATATTTCGATAAAATTAATCCTGATAAAATGCAAGATAAATCTTCCATTTTAAGTAATTTTATCACCTTTAAAGTAATTTTAGATAAAATGATTGCACTACTTAAATAAAATTCAAATAAAGCTAATTAAAAATGAATAAAGTATTTAAAAATGGTTACGATCCGCTATTTAAACTGATTTGTAAAAAGTTTCTCTCCAAAGATTAGACTGCTTTTGGTCTTTTTATTACTCCTAAGTATTTTGGCGTAATTCCAAAAACAGTTTTTTATCGTTCTTTCTGGGGCAACTCGGGAGCAACTCCGTGAATCGTATTTTGCAGGATCAAATTTCCTTATTTAGACATTTAAGGATCCTTACCGTCATTTAGTTAGACTGTTAGGGAGATACACCTTTTACAGTAATCAATTGCTATGAATGATTGAAATTTGAAACCATACAAATTGCTTTTGTAATACATTCTTTTTATGCGTTTTTAGAATACCGAATTCTTTATGGTAGAAAACTAAATGTAGCTAATAAAAATATGGTAATCATTTATCAGCTTTGTGCATAACGAAACTACTTTCTTTCTGGGGCAACTCGGGAGTAACTCCGTGAATCGTATTTTGCAGGATCAAATTTCCTTATTTAGACATTTAAGGATCCTTACAGGCATTCAGTTAGACTGTTAGGGTGATACACTTTTTACAGTAATCAATTGCTATGAATGATTGAAATTTGAGACCATACAAATTGCTTTTGTAATACATCCTTTTTATGCGTTTTTAGAATACCGAGTTCTTTATGGTAGAAGACTAAATGAAACTAATAAAAATATGGTAATCATTTATCAGTTTTGTGCAAGACGAAACAAGGTTTTTTCTGGGGCAACTCGGGAGCAACTCCGTGAATCGTATTTTGCAGGATCAAATTTCCTTAATTAGACATTTAAGTATCCTACCGGCATTTAGTTAGAGTGTTAGGCAGATACACCTTTGACAGTAATCAATTGCTATGAATGATTGAAATTTGAAACCATATAAATTGCTTTTGTAATACATCCTTTTTATGCGTTTTTAGAATACTGAATTCTTCATGGTAGAAGACTAAATGTAGCTAATAAAAATATGGTAATCATTTATCAGCTTTGTGCGTGACGAAACTAAAAGTGACATAAAACAAGATGCTTATATTTCATTCATAATTTAGTGGTGGTTTTCAAAGATTTTAGACTCATGGTATGATTAGAATTATATGACCTTCTAGCGGATTCCTATATCTTTCTACAAAACTAATAGTAAGTTGGTTGTTCAATTGCTTTCATTATACATCCTTTTTATGCAATAACGAAATCTTTTTTGTAGAAGACTCGTGTCTAAATTTGGATTAAATGTCTAAATGAAGGCTAAATGATGTTAATAAAGATCTGTAAATCATTTATCAGTTTTGTGAGTGCCGAAATCGATGTGATATAAAGTCAGATATTTATATGTAAATGACATATAAGCATCTGACCTTATATCACAATAATTTCGGTACTGAAATACCTGATAAATAATTACCTGAATTTTATAAGCAACATTTAGTATTCATTTCGATGTGAGTCTCTTGCTTTTGCTGGGTTGTCACTGATTCTTACATCGTATTTAGTGAGTTGTAAGATGGGTTTGGAATTTTTTTTACACAAATAAACTCTATAGATGTTGCCTACAGGGGTATTTTGTATTCTGCATTAAAACGTTTCCCATATTTCAATTTTTCTTCCACAAATATTAAAACAATTTTTTTACAGATATATGTTGTTCTATATAGAATGAAAATAATGATATCGAAATAGCAGTGACAAAAGAGTATTGACTGGGAATTTATGTTATTTCTGAAATTTTTGAATTTATGTTTTGTTGTCTACTGGGCTATTTCGTATACTGCATTAAATCTTTCTCGATATTCCAATTTTTCTACCTCACATATTAAATTTTTTTTAAACAGAAATATGTTGTTTTAGATAACATGAAAGTAATAATGATATCATCGAAACAGCAGTGACAAAACAACAGTGGGAATTTATGTTATTTCTGAAATTTCTGAATTTATGTTCTGTTGTCTACTGGGGCAATTCATATTCTGCATTAAACCTTTTTCGATATTTCAATTTTTCTTCCACAAATATTAAAATAATTTTTTTACAGAAATATGTTGTTCTAGATAGCATGAAAATAATAATGATATCGAAATAGCAGTGACAAAACAGCATTGGCTGGGAATTTACGATTTTCCTGTATTTATGTTTTGTTGTCTACTGGGGTATTTCGTAGTCTGCATTAAACCTTTCTCGATATTTCAATTTTTCTACCTCAAATATTAAAACTTTTTTTTAGAGAAATATGTTGTTCTAGATAACATGAAAGTAATAATGATATCGGAATAGCAGTGACAAAACAGCATTGGCTGGGAATTTATGTTATTTCTGAATTTATATTCTGTTGTCTACTGGGCAGTTCGTATTCTGCATTAAACCTTTTTCGATATTTCAATTTTTCTTCCACAAATATTAAAACACTTTTTTTACAGAAATATGTTGTTCTAGATAGCATGAAAATAATAATGATATCGGAATAGCAGTGACAAAACAGCATTGGCTGGGAATGTATGTTATTTTTGGATTTATGCTCTGTTGTCTACTGGGAATTTCGTATTCTGCATTAAACCTTTCTCGATATTTCAGTTTTTCTACCACAAATATTAAAACAATTTTTTTACAGAAAAATGTTGTTCTAGATGACATGAAAGTAATGATATTTAAATATCATTGACAAAACAGCATTATCACTGATTATGTTACTTTTTGTTTGGAGTGTAAAAAATTAACAATTATAAGTTAATTAACAGATGATTACACTTATAAATTCTACAGCATTAAGTATAAACAGTTGAACACCAAAGATCTTTCAAACCGAGTTATGTAACTCTAAAATTATTTGAAATTCCGAGTAGATAACATTTTTAAAAACTCATATTTTTTTCGATTTATAGTTTTCATTAATCGACTTAGAGAAGTTGAATCTAATTATTTCTTTTCCAGCAAAATGTTATAAAATTTAAAAGATAGAAAAGTGGAAGAACTAAAACTATGCGTTTGGATACATGTTAATAATTTCTATTTAATTTATATTTTAAATAGAAAATTACATACAGTTTCTTATTTTGTGAGTGTAGTTATTAAGTATAAAAATTTGTTATGGTTAGCTAAAAGTAAATGTACTCGAAATTGCACATAACAATATTTTGGCATATTTTTTTTTCAAAGAACAGCCAATTAAATTATAAAAGATAGTGAAATTGATTATTTATTTTAAACAAAATTAAATATTATTTCCTGAAAAATGAAAGGTATTAGATCATTATTTAATTTAATTTTTTTATTATTAGGTAAAAATCTAAGATTTTTCGAATTAAATATTTATACATGTTTCATGTTATCAGTAAATAGAAGTAATTTGTTTTGTGGTTATATTTCCTCTGAACTTTAAAGAACCATTTCAAGTACATCGGTCTACTTTTATATTTATTTAAAAAAATTACTAAGGATTATACAATAAAAATATAATATTTTACAATCATTTCATTAAATAAACTAATTTTACAATCATTTCATTAAATAAATTAATATCTTTGCAATTCTTAAAGTATCTACTTTCTTTATTTTTGATCTCTATTATGAGTTCTTTTACATAATCTAGTTCAAGAAGCTTTTACTCAATATGAATATAGAATGTTAATTAAAACAGTTTTCTACAATATATCATTTATCATTAGCATATTATAAAAGTTTGTCAATAAAGTGTAACAATTTTATAATTATTCCTTGAAAATGTAGCATTTACTATTTCGCATTATTACTTTTTAATATCCTAATAATCAATGCACGCTTTGTTATAAAACATATTATGCACATAATTTTCATAATTTATTTTTCAATTTAAACATGATTTTGGGAATTTAATGTATATAATTGACTAAAGCTGATTTACTGTCACGATACAGTATAGATACAAAGTTTTCTCATACAATCGAATGACATGCAGATGTTTAATCAGAATGAAACTTTTCTATAAGAAACTTGAATGATAAAAATTCAATCCCCTATATAATAATAGCCTAAGTTGTCTGTCCGCGAATTGTACCTGGTTGAAGCGGTTGTACCTGGAATACATACAGGCATCCATATTGGATTTTTTATGAGTTAGGGTTAGTGAAATTTAAAGCGAGTTCGAAATCCACCTCATCCCCTACTTTTCGAGCATTTAATGCTATTATTTCAAGCCTTATTCTATACTAAATTCATTATTATAGGATGGCGAGGGCGGAGTGCAATATTTAAATTTCTGGACTGTTTTTACTTGACCTTTATATATTCTAACGATTTCCTTCACCACGTGTAAGCTGGCCCATGGGATAGAGTGTCTGCCCATTTGATCGTCGTACTTCTCAGATTAATGGCTTTGCCCCCGACGTAACCGAATTTTTCTAAATGTCTAATTAATTTAATAATTTCTGCTTTTTCTTTTGAATTCTTATTCCTAAAGTTGTTTTATTATTTTTAAATTTTTACAATTTTTCAAATTTTTGATTTTTTTTATTAAATTCAAGTATTACCATTATTATATCAAGCTCCAATTTAAGAGCAGGTGATTAAATGTATCGATTTATCACATAATAAATAGGTAAAAATAAAAAAAAATTTCTAGCATTATGACATCATTCCTTTAATCATCTCATTTAATCATTTATTTTAGATTTAAATATCTTCTGCATTATTTCCATACGTTTTATCACTAAACTTAGATATTACGTAAATAATTTTCTTAAGGTAATATTTTGTTGTAAAATAATTCTCAGCCAAACAACAAACCATTTTTTTTACCTGCCTTAAAGGGTACTTTACAATTCTGGAATATTGAAAATTTTATTGATCCCGTCATATGACGGGCTATATGCTAGTTACAGATAATTTACTATATGCATAACAATAGTTAAATAGTTTTTCTAATTAATGACAGCAACTACAGCTATTCAAAATTTTGTCATCAAATTCAAAATCATAAATTGAGAGAGCTTTGTAAACTGAAAGTAGTTTTAAAAATTTCGAATATTTTCAAAATGTTGTATTCAAATTTACATAAATTTAATAAATTCTGAAAAATACTGTGTGTTCTTATGCATACACAAAAAATTATTTAAGTACAAAATGATTTTTCTGTTAAAGTAAGATTTCTGTAAGTAATCAGAAAAGAGAAAAATACAATACTTTCAGATTTGTTATTTATATAAATTACACAAATTTTTTCACTACTTATTTTACTTTCGCATTAAGGAAATAGCATTATATTATGCGTGAAAAGCTGTAATGTGAAAATTTTTGGTAAATCTCAATCTCAATTTAAAATTTACAACACTAGTAACTGGCAAAATTATGAATATATAATCTTCTTATGATTAAACTTCAGAGATTTTAATTCGAATAAAAAAGTTTGAAATTTTAAATTTAAAATACGTTTAATTTAAATTTTTAATGTGTATAAAACTTTAATACTTAGTTTTTTCTGATATTTAAGCAAAAATATACCAACTATTTAGCAACGGAAAATAACATAGTTTAAGAAAGAAATTAATTTAAATGGGCAAATTATATAATTCTACAAATCTAGCAGATTTTTGTAATTTTATTTAATCGTTTTTTTTAAGAAAATATTGGGAAGGTTAGATATTGGCTACTTTTTCTTTAACAGAGCCACTAATAAACTAGAAATAAGACTAAATCCTTTATCAAAAATTGTTGATGAAGGTAACATTGAAATTTTTGAGACAGGTGTAGATGATGGGTGTTATAAAAGAGTATTGCAAACATACATTTGTGGCAATAATTTCTGCTTGGCTGTTGTAGGATAAATTTTGAAAGCAATAAAAATGGAGTTTACAGTAGAATATTATCGAGGTAATTTCCTTTGATATTAAGGCGGGAATAAAGAAAGTGGAATACTTCCAACACCAGCAATTTACAAATTGGAGTCAAAGACCTATAATGTGTCTCTGATTAATGATAATTTATAGGACTTCAAAGAGAGCGAGAGTCTTTCCTAGATTGAAAATTCACAGGAAGACCATTGCTAGCTGTAGCTTCAGCCGGCAAAAATCAGCCTTACGGTTAATGTTGATAGAGGATAGCCACCCTGTATTTCAAGGATACAAAAAGAACTTAACATTAAACCTCAGTTAACTATAAAATTGTTCATGAAAAATTAGCAATTTGCAAATTAGATTCAAAGGCCTATAATGTGTCTCTGATTAAAGATAATTTATAGGACTTCCTAGAGAGCGAGCGTCTTTCCTAGATTGAAAATTCACAGGACGACCATTGCTAGTTGTAGCTTCAGCCGGCAAAAATCAGCCTTACGAGGAATGTTGATAGCAAAAGTGGAATACTTCCAACACCAGCAATTTACAAATTGGAATCAAAGACCTTTACGAGGAATTTACGAGGAATGTTGATAGCAAAAGTGGAATACTTCCAACACCAGCAATTTACAAATTGGAATCAAAGACCTATAATGTGTCTCTGATTAATGATAATTTATAGGACTTCAAAGAGAGCGAGCGTCTTTCCTAGATTGAAAATTCACAGGAAGACCATTGCTAGCTGTAGCTTCAGCCGGCAAAAATCAGCTTTAAGGTTAATGTTGATAGAGGATAGCCACCCTGTATTTCAAGGATACAAAAAGAACTTAACATTAAACCTAAGTTAACTATAAAATTGTTCATGAAAAATTAGCAATTTGCAAATTAGATTCAAAGGCCTATAATGTGTCTCTGATTAAAGATAATTTATAGGACTTCCTAGAGAGCGATCGTCCTTCCTAGATTGAAAATTCACAGGACGACCATTGCTAGTTGTAGCTTCAGCCGGCAAAAATCAGCCTTACGAGGAATGTTGATAGAGGTTGATAGAGGATTTCAATGATATAAAAGAAACTTAATATTGAACTTCAGCTAACTATAAAATTATTCATGAAAAATTAGATATAAAATTAGTAGTAGTTAGGATTGTTTTAAATGAACTTTCAAAAGTGGGGTGTGTCAGGATCAGTATGGAAATCTAAAATTGCTTAATAGAGTCAAACAAGGAAGTTTTACTAAATTTAAAATTCGATGATGTATGTATCCTGTATTTTTTACTTTTTAACACATAAAGTAAATAATAGGTTTTGGGGTCTTCGAAGATTATTAAAAACCAAGAATGGTGAAAAGCCAAGAAACAATGAAAACTGTAAATTTTTTTTTCAGAAGTACAAGATCACGTCAAAGTTATAGAACCAGAGGGGCAGAAGACATTCACAGCTTGAATAGTATATTATGTGATTACCAGAAATACTTTATGAAGTGATTGATAGGAATTTTAATCTTCTCAAACAGCAAAACTGATAATCAAATGAATTGAAAAAATTATAATAGTAGAATATCCTCCAAATTCTGATGATCTTACACAGAGTGACTTATGACGAAATTTTTAATCTAAATAAAATTATTGCGCAATCTTCATTTTTATACTAAAGAGGGCATTGATGATGTGATAGAAGCATTTTTGTTTAATTTCCTAGAATATTTCACAGTTTAAAGAAATCACCTACAAAAATATACTGATACTGAAGAGAAGTTCTTTAAACACTCCTAAAGCTTAGTAAGTTTAATTTGTAAAGTTTAATTACATCTCAAAAATTTCAGTGTGACATTTGTAATACGTACATTCTTGTCTAAAAAACTGTAAAGTAGTTTACTTTACAAAAGTAGTAACAACTACAAATATTTTCTAAACAAACCACATATCGAGTTAAAAATTACCATTCCTATGAAAACAGAGTTCAGTTTTATCAGAGAATCATATTGATGAAAAGGTAAAAGGGCAAAACGTCTCAGCTCTTCCAATTAATTCTTTGTAAGCCACAGTCAACTTCTGTCACGAAGTGCCAAACAACATAAACTGTTAGATCTTGCCGATTCCCAGAAAGAACTCGAAAAAAAGCTGAAAATTATGTTTTGTTCTACAGTTTTCTGGTTAATTCATGCTGAATATACATTAAGGAAAATCATTAAAACATTGTTTTACCCATTAATTTAAAGATAGTTATCAGTTGATAGGTATTTATTCTAAAATTGAAAAATAAAAATTTCGTTGGTAGCTCTGAGAACACATAGTCTAATACGGACTTATATTTACCAATGATTTTTTATTCTTATAAATATGAATATTGTTTTTCCTTGTTTGGCATCATTCATTCTAGTACTATATATTCATTCTAATCGGATTCTTTTAACAGGAATAATATTTCTTGTTTACATTTTGGCTTCTGTTTTAATGTCGTAAATCTGTAGTTCTTTAGAATAATGTACTATCTTTCGATATCATAAATGTTTACTAAAAACGTTTAATTTATGTTTTCTTAAAATTTTTGCATTAAAAGAATGTGACAAAATAATTTCTTTTTTTAAATTAAAATGAATTTTTAAAACTTTTAAAGTTATGTGTTTACAATCTTCTATTATAATACGAAAAGAAGTTCTAAAACATATTCAAAGAAGAAAGTAAATAAGATCAAATTCAAAGTACGATGACATATAACAATACGCATACTTTGTGGTTAAACTAAGTACTGTTATGTGACACATACTTCTTTAGATTGTAATTTACATCAACAATTACACATCAATAACAAGACAACTGTCATTCAAAACTCACGTAAGCATTATTTTATTATTTCGTGTTCTCACTTCTTACTTTGATGACAGCACGACATCTGTCAAGCAGTAAATCGATCAATGTCTGAATATGTCTGGTTATTTTGTTGATCTAAGCACTTTGAGGTTATTTTTAAGGTCTTTTAGAAATCTTTGTAGCACTGTTCTTACAAACTAACATATAACCTGTCATATGAAGGGATTTAAATTTTCCAGAATTGTAAAGTACACTTTAAGGCAGATTAAAAAAATAGTTTGTTTTTTGGCTGAAAATTATCTGGTACACGCTTAATAATTTGTTTCTCTTCATACTCCTCTAAAGTCTACCGATGCTGTGAATACAGTTTAGAATTACATTGAATTCATTTAGAAAGATAATTCAAAGTTTACATAGCTATGTCGAAATTATTTTTAAGTTCTGAAAAAATTTTTTTTGCCACAGTTATTAATGGAAGTAAAGGATTAAAACTATAATTTCCACTACACCCTGTAGGTAGATAGAATTTGTTGTTAATACCGGTGATAATATTTTCATTGCAACAAAAATTAATCTATTTTTGTTAGTTTGTTGAACATTGTAGACAAACTAGAAATGATGCACGAATGAAAAAATTGAGTAATCTAATAATATACCGCCCGGCGAAAATAGGTCCTGATAAGGTAGACTCATCAAAGTCTACTGTGGCATACGAAATGAATGACTACCCCAACTTGTCAGCGAAGGGTTTAATATATTTAAAAGAATCTTCTTTTACCCCCATGCAGAAAACTTCACTGATTTCTCTGTCTATATATTCGCATGATATTTATTAATAGTTTTATTCAAAACTCCAATAACTGAAAGACTGTCAAAAATTAATGTATCCTAATAGTCTTTATTAAATATATGATTAAATTTAAAATTGTCACATTTGTACCTAATCTATTATTTAAGCCAAATATAAAAGAAAATTATTTACGTAATGTCTAATTTCAGTGATATAAAGCATGAAAATAATGCAGACGAAATTGAAATAATTAAAAATAAGTAATGATTAAATGAAATGGTTAAAGGAATGACGTCATAATGGTAGAAAAAGTGTTAGTTTTACCTTTTTATTATGTGACAAATTGATAAATTTAATCGCCTTCTCTAAACAGGGAAAAATAGAGCTTGAAATAAAAGCATTAAATGCTAGAAAGGGGGGAGGATTTCGAACGTTCCTAACCCTAACTCATCGAGAATCCAATATGGATACCTCTATCCATTCCAGGTCCAATCGCTTCATAAATTCGAGGATAGACGGACAGATTACTTAGGCTATTATTATATAGGGATAAGGTTTCAACAGCAGATATAGAGGATAATCAATTTTAAGATTTTTGATTTTAACACTAAACATACCAACACTTAGTACATACCTATTTCTACCATAGCCGGTCAAATGACCGGACTTTATTTTTTCTGATTATAAACGTATGAAATATGAAAATTGGAAGGAAATAGACAAATAAATTTTATTATAATTAAACAAAATTGTATATTCTCAATTTTTATGTATTGGAAACATAAAGAATAAGAATTATTAATTCATTTCCCATCAAATTTTTTACATAAACCTTATGGGTCATTTGACCCGTTATATGGTATGTTTAGTGTTAAAGAAGGAATATATTTATTGTTATAGCAAATAACCCATAGTTTACAGATTAAGTCTCAATATATCACACTAATGTAAAACATTATGATGCAAATCTTTTCCCAAGCAAAACATAAAACATTATATAATTAGCTGCATTCCTGTGTTTTGATCGTGATTATGTGTTTATTAATCAACTTGACTTAAAAAATAATGTGGAATTAGATGCATCCAAAAAATATTATTTAATTTCGTCCATTCAGCAGTCATGTAGTCAGAGAAATTTAGCAAGCGACTGTTTTATTACAAAATACGGAATATTATAAAACATTTAATTGATTCAAACATTGTTATTTCTTTTAATCGTCATAATATATCTGAGTCTATCCGTCTCAAATATTTCCTATTATGGAATTAGCCGAGATCACTACTATACTGATTACTGATTTCAATGTGTTTTTTCTAGATTACCGTTTTGTGAATGCAACTACTTTTTTTATAATATTGAGTATGTGGGAGAGTAAGCCTCATGAACATTGTAGACAAACTAGAAATGATATACGAATGAAGAAATTGGGTAATCTAATAACATACCTCCCGGCGTCCTCCGAAAATAGATCTTGATAAGGTAGACTCATCAAAGTCTACTGTGACATATGAAATGAATGACTACCCCAACTTGTCAGCGTATGTGAAGGGTTTAATATATTTAAAATAATCTTCTTTTACTCCCAAGCAGAAAACGGATTATTATAAAACATTCAATTGATTCAAACATTGTTATTTCTTTTAATCGTCATAATATATCTGAGTCTATCCGTCTCAAATATTTCCTATTATGGAATTAGCCGAGATCACTACTATACTGATTACTGATTTCAATGTGTTTTTTCTAGATTACCGTTTTGTGAATGCAACTACTTTTTTTATAATATTGAGTATGTGGGAGAGTAAGCCTCATGAACATTGTAGACAAACTAGAAATGATATACGAATGAAGAAATTGGGTAATCTAATAACATACCTCCCGGCGTCCTCCGAAAATAGATCTTGATAAGGTAGACTCATCAAAGTCTACTGTGACATATGAAATGAATGACTACCCCAACTTGTCAGCGTATGTGAAGGGTTTAATATATTTAAAATAATCTTCTTTTACTCCCAAGCAGAAAACGGATTATTATAAAACATTCAATTGATTCAAACATTGTTATTTCTTTTAATCGTCATAATATATCTGAGTCTATCCGTCTCAAATATTTCCTATTATGGAATTAGCCGAGATCACTACTATACTGATTACTGATTTCAATGTGTTTTTTTCTAGATTACTCTTTTGTGAATGCAACTATTTTTTTATAATGTTGAGTATGTGGGAGAGCAGGCATCTTGAACATTGTAGACAAACTAGAAATGATGTACGAATGAAGAAATTGGGTAATCTAATAATATACCGCCCGGCGTCCTCCGAAAATTGATCTTGATAAGGTAGACTCATCAAAGTCTACTGGGACATATGAAATGAATGACTACCCCAATTTGTCAGCGTATGTGAAGGGTTTAATATGTTTAAAATAATCTTCTTTTACTCCCATGCAGAAAACGGATTATTATAAAACATTCAATTGATTCAAACATTACTATTTCTTTTAATCGTCGTAATATATCTGAGTCTATCCGTCTCAAATATATCCTATTATGGAATTAGCCGAGATCACTACTATACTGATTACTGATTTCAATGTTTTTTTTCTAGATTACTCTTTTGTGAATGCAACTATTTTTTTTATAATGTTGAGTATGTGGGAGAGCAGGCATCTTGAACATTGTAGACAAACTAGAAATGATGTACGAATGAAGAAATTGGGTAATCTAATAATATACCGCCCGGCGTCCTCCGAAAATTGATCTTGATAAGGTAGACTCATCAAAGTCTACTGGGACATATGAAATGAATGACTACCCCAACTTGTCAGCGTATGTGAAGGGTATAATATATTTAAAATAATCTTCTTTTACCCCCATGCAGAAAACGGATTATTATAAAACATTCAATTGATTCAAACATTACTATTTCTTTTAATCGTCGTAATATATCTGAGTCTATCCGTCTCAAATATATCCTATTATGGAATTAGCCGAGATCACTACTATACTGATTACTGATTTCAATGTGTTTTTTTCTACATTACAGTTTTGTGAATGCAACTATTTTTTTTTATAATGTTAAGTATATGGGAGAGTAGGCAACTTGAACATTGTAGACAAACTAGAAATGATGCACGAATGAAAAAAATTGAGTAATCTAATAATATACCGCCCGGCGTTCTCCGAAAGTTGATCTTGATAAGGTAGACTCATCAAAGTCTACTGGGACATATGAAATGAATGACTACCCCAATTTGTCAGCGTATGTGAAGGGTTTAATATGTTTAAAATAATCTTCTTTTACTCCCATGCAGAAAACGGATTATTATAAAACATTCAATTGATTCAAACATTGTTATTTCTTTTAATCGTCATAATATATCTGAGTCTATCCGTCTCAAATATTTCCTATTATGGAATTAGCCGAGATCACTACTATACTGATTACTGCTTTGAATGTGTTTTTTTCTACATTACAGTTTTGTGAATGCAACTATTTTTTTTTATAATGTTGAGTATATGGGAGAGTAGGCAACTTGAACATTGTAGACAAACTAGAAATGATGCACGAATGAAAAAAATTGAGTAATCTAATAATATACCGCCCGGCGAAAATAGGTCCTGATAAGGTAGACTCATCAAAGTCTACTGTGGCATACGAAATGAATGACTACCCCAACTTGTCAGCGAAGGGTTTAATATATTTAAAATAATCTTCTTTTACCCCCATGCAGAAAACTTCACTGATTTCTCTGTCTATATATTCGCATGATATTTATTAATAGTTTTATTCAAAACTCCAATAACTGAAAGACTGTCAAAAATTAATGTATCCTAATAGCCTTTAATAAAAAGTTTGAATTGGCTAACTAAATTATTTTAAAATATTACTGAGCTATTATTAACATTGTTTTAAAACATCAGTCATCTGTTCTTGATATTGTTTTAAAATGTAGCTGCAAGTTTATAGATTTACAATTTAAAAAATATACTGACCGATGCTAATGTAATTCATGAAAGTGGTACGTAACATAATACGTTAAAACATATCACGTAACATGATAATGAAATAAAAATTTGATTTCGCTGTAATGGCATATATATATATATATATATATATATATATATATATATATATATATATATATATATATATATATATATATATATATATATATATCTCCCAGAAACGAATAATTTTTATTATTTACTACAGAACGTCTATTACTTTGTCCGCTATATTAATTTTCCCGTATTTATAATAAGTAATAAATGAACATTTTTTTATTCATGTTAAGGTATAAAATATAATTCACAAAATAACAATGGAGTGGGACCACCCGGAAGCGTTTTTGACTGAGGTATAAAGTCTATTATTATAATGGATTATTAGCTCGTTTATCAGATACACAAAATATAGCACTCTAGATTTCAATTATTTTAAAGTTGTGCAAGTTTTGAATTGTATTGGAACATGTTCACGTAATCCAAAGCTTTGAAACTATATTTTTAAAAATTAGCCTACATAAAGCTCAATTTGTTCAATTCATCAGGTTCAATTTATTATTTTTTTATTATGATGTGTAATCAGATAATCACTTTATTGTAGGTTTAAAGAAATGAAATGTTTAAAAAATTTAGTTTTTGTATGTTTTTCTTTGTTTTACTAAGCGAATGGTAAAGCATTTCATAACTTAAAATCTCAATATGTTAAGGATGTAATAATCAGTAAGTGCATTTTAAAACTATCTAAACTGGACAGAGATCGCAAACACAAAATGTTTAAATTTAACGTTTTCAAATTGTCCTTAAAACCCCTTTTAGTAATCCTAGCTATTAACTTGTATCTTTTAAAGCTAACCTTCACTAATTTGGCGAACTTTTTTAAACATCCCTTATGAATGCTGAGTTTATAAAATGAAAATTTGTCTAAAAATTGACAAATTGTTGAATGGATTTCTTTTTTTTTTGTATGTTGATTAGACAAAGTAAATTACATTAATTTTTTAGATGCTCTGCAATCACATTATAATATTAGTTTTTTAGATTTACAGTAAAACCTCTTAAATTTCCCGGCCTATGGCAAGCAGTAAAAATTATTGAACGGCCAAGGCTGGGACGACTACCAAGTTTCTTAAATAAAGAGTGTAAAAACTGAGTGGACGGATATTATTGTTTCTTCTGCCTAAAAACACAACTAAAAAGTTGTGTTTTTAGGCTGAGAAAGCAATAGCAACAACAATTCTTAGTTTATGAAATTGCAAAACAATTCTTATTGCAATAACAATTATAATTGCTGAAACAAAAATTCTTATTTTATAATGGTCAGTTATAGTTTATAAACTTTTTCCGAAAGTTGACAAATTATTGAATGAATTTCTTATTTTGTATGTTGATTAGACAAAGTAAGTTATATTAATTTTTTAGATGCACTGCAATCAGATTATAATATTAGTTTTTTAGATTTACAGTAAAACCTGGTAACTCTCCCGGTCTATGGCAAGCAGTAAAAATTATTGAATGGCCAAGGCTGGGACAACTACCAAGTTTCTTAAATAAAAAGTGTAAAAACTGAGTGGACGGAAATTATTGTTTTTTTCTGCTTAAAAACACAACTAAGAAGTTGTGTTTTTAAGATGAAAAAACAATAGCGACAACCTTTCTTAGTTTATGAAATTGCAACAACAATTCTTATTGCAATAACAATTATAATTCTTGAAACAACAATTCTTAGTTTATGATGAGATATCCCGTATATATGTCTTTATGTTATCTAAATAGTGGCCTGACATAGGACGTGCAGTACAATTTGTTGTATGGTTTAGGCTGGGACAACTACCTAGTTTCCTCTGTAAAATGAGTAAATACCGAGGGAATGGTGAATAATTCTTTTAGCCTAAAAGCATAACAACTTCTTAGTTAATGATGTGACATCCCTTAGATGTTCTACATGCAATCTGAATGCAATCTGAACTGGATACTGGCCTAATGCAATCAATAAAACAATATTGCATGGCCTAGGATGGGACAACTACCAAATTTCTTTAAAAAATATACTGTAATAACCGAATGGACGGTAAATCATATTTTAGCCTAAAATCACAGCAACTCCTTAGTTGATGATGCGACATCTCGTAGATGTATCTTTATGTAATTTGAATTATGAAAACTTCAACTTACCGTGTAAGAGGTTTCTTTTTTCGAAGACACACCTTACAACAGACCATGACCACCACAGCGAGCACCAACCCTCCGGCCATACCCGCAAGGAGGACATACACGGTGATGTGCTTATCCACGGTGAGAGCATTCTGAGGGGCGACCTGCTGAGGCTGCAATGAAAAAAAGAAGAATTCATTTCACTCAAGCAGCGTATTAAAGCTCTAAATAAACATGATGTACAGATATTACCTTCTGAATAACACGTACTGTAGTTCGTTAGAAGAATGAATACTGCAGTAACTGTATTGTTCAACAAATTTCATGCAGGTGAAATGAAAGGCGTATCTTAAAGCATTGTTTGCTTCATAATTTTTCATCAGAAATTTTATTATCTGGTTAACACGTACTGTAAATCGTAAGAATAAATACAGCATTAAATGTATTGTCCAAGAAGTCTTATACAGATGGAATGAAGGACGTATATTAAAGCGTTACTTACACAACAAATCTTAATAATCTATTCATGACCAAATTTATATCTTCACAGAAAAAATTGGAAAAAGGTTATCTTGTATATACACAATAAAATGCTTAAAAAGACATTAAATATATAAATTATATTAAGTATACCACACGTATCAATAGTATATACTGTAATCTTAAACATTTCGATTTCTTGCTTTAAGATTATTATGCAAAATCTAATATATAATCTATATCTACATTTCTCTAACTTTAAAACTTTTAATTTAGGTACAATGTACTGTTTGTTTGGGTATTGTTTAGGTTCAATATACTATTTGTATTATAATGTTTTTGTATAAAAGATAACTTAAAATTGTTTTCTGTAAAACAAATAAAGAATAATGGTACATCCTGTGTCATCAATTTACGAATAAATGAACCTGAATTTCAATGAACAAAATATGTATTTTAGGCATATAAACACCCATTTATGAGAGAATAGAACTTTCACAATATTTAAAATTAAAATAAATTTTTAGAGTAAAAAAAACACCTCTATACATGTAGTAAAAAGAAGCTACAGGAGCTTTGGATATTGCCTAGAATTTATAATATGTTTAATGTAAGAACTTATTGCTACTATTTCTAGCTTTGGCTTCAATAGCTTGTTTTGTTTGGAAAGCAAGGTCCATTTTAGCTGCACAAGTCCCGATATCTGGTTAATGAATCAAATTAATTGGTTCTGTAAACATTTATATAACATTTTAGCGATTGTATTTAGTTATTCACCTAATCATTGTTATGGCAGAAGTATTTGTCATTTATCCCTCCAAATCCCATAAATTTTACTAATTATTTAAAAAAAAATAATGCTGAATATTTTAGAGAAGGTGAATGACATTTTTTGCTATAACGTAATCTATTTTTGATGTCTGCTTACTTGAAATATTGTTTCTTTTCTAAAAAAATGTGGAAATTACAGACTTTAAAGTAATTCATTAGCTATCACTTTCAAAGGTATCTGTTTTTAAATCCCTCATTCACATTGAAAAATAGATAAACCATGAAAACTCATGCATTCACAAATTTTAAGATTTTTTCCACTATATCTATATTTTCCATTTCAGTCTACTATACACATAACTTTTTATATGAGCTTATGTATTAAATCTGGGTTATAGAAAATATATGAATTTTAACATGTCAACACAAAACTTTTTGGATTAATAATTAATAATTTTAGAATTAGGTAGACAAGCTAGCAAAAAATAACGTGAACTGCCGGTTCAAAGGGAGAGAGAAGGGACATGGATGTTCCGGTACGGGGAATCAGAATTCCAACGAACAAAAGAAAAAACGGGGAAAATAAAAAAAAAAAAAAAAATAAAAAATAATGATATTTTAGGAAACAAAAAAAAACATAAACATAATTTTGTTTATCGCGTACCTGGTAAATCGCGTCTCCCTGTTTCTCTTACAGGAATTGCACTTAACAAAACGATGCATGCTAACCACAGCTTCGGGACATGCCTTTCTCTAATAAAAACCATGCCGGGTTAAAAACGAAGGCTCTATGCTGCTTGAGAGTACATCCACACAACAGACAACATTGATTTGGAAACAAGCAAGTGACAGAGGAATCAATTAAGAATGGTTTGAAAGAAGAGGGAGGACAGAATTGAATACGAAAATAGTTGGGGATATCCTGTAAAGAATAGAGCAGATTAGAGAATTTGTGAATTTTTTCTTCGGGTTCTAGTGATAATTTTATACCTCCAAGTAGCGATGAATCATCAAGTTGTTCGTCAAAATCTTCAGATTTTGAAGCTGTTGAACGTCAAGAAATTTCAAATAATGCAGAATCCATAGATATTCTCCTCCAGCTACAAAGAACGGTAGAAAAAAGTACGAAATGTTTAAAACTGGGTAAAAATAAAAATAAAATTATTGAAAAACTTGGGAAAAACGTATACATTAAAAATAAAAAAAAATATTCTGACTTGAATTCGGTCATATATCTGTTGTGATATTTGTGTAAGTTACAGTTCAAGATCTTAAAACTTTAAAAACCTCAGATTTTGATTTGTTCATCAAAATTAGAAATTAACTCTTTGAGAAAAAAATCTTACGTGTTCTTAGTTTGAGTGAGAAATCGTAAGAAATTCAGTGAAACTTATACAGCCATATTGAACTCAATAGGCATGCAATGTCCTGTTGTTTACGTCAACAATACTGGGAGTCTCAGCTTTTTAGAATAGTTGTATATTTTGACTTTATTGAAGTAAGATTTATTGATTCTTTTGTTGATAGTTATTCTAAAATAAACATTCAAATTTTTAAAATTTACTTCAAATTATTTAAAATTATTCTCTGTGTTTCTTCTACATATATCCAATTTCTTTACCGCTTGGAATTCGTATTAGCCTATATCATAATGTAAGGATATCTCTGTGACATGCCTAAAAATTATTATCAAATATGATTCGATGTACTTGGGTATCTCAGGCATAGTACAATCAGTATAATAAATGAAA
Organism: Pardosa pseudoannulata; assembly: GCA_032207245.1. NCBI lineage: Eukaryota > Metazoa > Arthropoda > Arachnida > Araneae > Lycosidae > Pardosa > Pardosa pseudoannulata. The sequence goes on along the minus strand of CM063503.1, from coordinate 44,332,989 downwards.
GGATATAACTTTCAAAGGAGGTATCCTAATTAATTTTGTTGGCCGATTAGTTCAACTCATAAAAAAAAAAACAAATTCCTAGAAAGAAAATGCTATGAAAACTTTTAGGGTAAGACATGACAACTTAAACTTTACAAAATTGGTAACTTTACAAGCTTCAGCTGACTTGGATCTTCAGGTCATTCACTCTAATGAAGCTCATATTGTATTAAGTAAACAACTCTGTAAAAGACCATTGATCATTTCAACAAAGAATTATCGAAAGGTAAAATCAACGCAATTTTGCTGATAAATAGCAGAATAATTGAATGTTTCTGTTTGAAGACAACAGAACTTTTAGGCTGACACAACTGGAGATTAATACTTTTATCAGTGTTATCTATTTTAATGACTTGAAAAGATTTATTTAAGTAAAATATATATTTTATTAATTTAATGTTATTCCTAATTATACATAGTAATGGGAAGAATAATAATTTTTTTCCATTATTTTGAGGTGTGAAGAATAACTATAAGTACTGAATAACAAGTGAATGCATGAGTGGTAATTGAAAAGTTAGGAGGAGAATGTTATATCTTAACGGTACCTTTTCTAAAAATATTGATTTTAAACTAACTTTCAATTCCATTTAAAAAAAAATCTGTTTGTATCTTTAAAAGATTTCTTAAGTATCATTAAGTACATTCTTAAACAAAAGATATTAAAATTATCCAGCACACTCTTCGTGAACGACGTTGACTAAGCAAAAAATAAAAAGCAAATTTGCTTTTCTATAATAAAATAATCCTGTTTTTTTACCATCCCCTGTTTACTTATTGTGTACTTTGTGTAACAAATAATGAATATTTTTTATAGAATCTTTAACTTAAATACTCTCAACTATTTGCCTATTTATTTACCCCTGCAATATATATTATCGCTTTGATTTTTACCATAGTAAATTTGGGGTATACTAGCTGCCATGAACTTTTAGACTGAACATGCTTCTCTTCTGCTTCAGCTGCTCACATTCTGGTAACAGAGAGGAGGCTCTCATCAACAGCACGAGCTAACTGTCACTTGGTTGCTTGGTTGTTTTCGTTTGGCTTTGGTTTAGTTGGAAGACTATCTAGATCTGTCTCGTTTTGAGAAATATCTGGTAATTGATTATTTCAAGAAATTTAGTTGATAATGATATAAAATTAATCATTAAACTACCAATGTTTAACTCTTGTCTGTCTCTATATCAGCGGGGATCAGTCGCCCCCTTTAAGTTCCACAAAAAACTTAAGATATTGAGCATGTTTTTGTTTCTTTATTATTTTCACCGGTTTCCATTTTGGTAAAAGACAGCAGGTAAGCATTAACTATATGATTATATCTTTTGATTAATTTTGAGAAATAAAAGGTTTGAGTGTAATTTGATTTGGAGCTCTAAGGTCTATGCTTTGCTACACCAGGTCCTAATGAAACTAAGAAATAAAAAGTATGCTCTGTTTATTTATTCTCTTTTTACACTAAGTTGCGATCGATGCAGAGTTATAAATAACTTATACTTAACACTAGACCTACCTATCGCTATTGACTGTTTCTACCACAGCTAACCTAATGAGTAAACTTAAAAATCATATATTTTACATTCAATAGATAGGAATGTTTAAACGCTACAGAAATTTATGATGCAACAAAAAAGTTATCTTGTTAATGCCAGACGAATTTATATTTGTCCCTTAATTAAATTAGGTGATTTGGGTGACATCTACCATAAAACTCCAGCCACAGTGTTTGACAGATCTAACGACTTTCAGGGGTAGATAAATTAATTCTCCCCCATCTCTTGGTAAAAAATAAAAAAAAGAGAAATAAATATTGAAAAATGATATGATATAAGTAATAATTAAAGTTTTAAAGTCGAATGATTATACGAAAAATTGTAAGAATGATATTATCCCAGAAAGTTTATAAATTACTAGTTGTGGCAGGTTTAGTATTAATTTACTGCAGCATATTACAATTTATGTTGGAGATTAGCTTTACATGTCTTTATCACTCTTAATTTTCCACATTTATCAAAACGCTGTCTTGCGGTATTATTGAAATACTAACCACATCACCTGTGTTACAATTGCAGGTAATACAGCGGAAAGATTCTGTAATCGATGTATCTCGTTGATGTGCAAAACATGGTCTAGAGGCAAAACAAGGGATAACAGTATTAATAGAAATGTTGAGAACATCTAAATGAACGTCTAGACTGAACACATGAGGTAATTGTAATTATCAAAGAGCAGTTAATCTTGTAACCTATGAAGTAAGTAGAATTTTAAAGACTTTTATAGTTTAGAGCCATTGTATTCTCCCGCCGTTAAAAAAAGAGGAAATTCATTACTTAAAAATTTCTTTTCATGACAATCTTCTCAAAAATCAAGTCTGTGTTACCTTTTTAAAAAATGTTTTCTGAAAAAGAACCGGGAAGTAAATTCTACAATGTATAATCCCGTATCAGTTGTAGGAGTGTGAAATGCGATTTATCCGTATCTACATTTAGTATCCGACAAGTGAAGTCTGTTGAAAGGATCCTCATTGTTATGATGTGTGCACCAATCAATAGCCGTTAATGCGGAAATGTGATTAAAAATAGTTCTCGCAAATCTTTGCCACCGGCTCAAGGCGGCCCGACAAGAAATCACTATTCTGCACTCTTTCATTCGACTTTGGCAGGCGTGCTGAATTTTTGAGGCCCACTTTTTTTGCACATTGGGGAGGGAGGGAATGCGAATGACCAGAGCAGCCCCCGTTGCCTAGCAACTGTAGTCTTCAGCTTCCGCCTACTCAGTGTGAGGGAATGGCGGCGCTGACGTCACAACTGACGTCAATCGCGTTTTAAGTAACGATCGGGTGTGTTGACGTCACTGGAAGCTGAAGCGGTGATGTCGAGCACGAATCCCGAGTACACTAACAAAAGCCACTACTCCTTCGATGAATGAAATTACGGACCCAAACTTTCTGCCAATAGCCGACTCCCCCGTACTCTTGCATGGAGCGGGGCTTTGGGGGGTTGCTCATTCGCTCTCCTCACCAGGGGACAGACGACCTTTTCCTACAACTGATTTCAAGAATTTCACACTTGCAACAAATCAGCTGGAAGCTTTGGAACGTGTCAATGCATTCAGGATCTTGAAGTTGCGTTTAGAAATTTGCTCATTAAGAGTTTTAAGGAAAAAGGCTAGGATGGTTTTTTTTCTTTTTAATGCATCCAAATGATCATCGATAGGAATGCTATTTTTAGTCCAAATTAAAGTGCTTCCTCTTATATATATATATATAGACGGAGGGCGTGATTATCGTTTGTTTATTTTCATATCAGGAATAGAAAGTTAATCGATTTTGTGCCTACACTTTGACTCGTTCTTTAAAAGGCAAGCTACAGCTTAGATTCTGTTGAGTATCTCAATTGTTCAAATTATACAGTGGTTATATAATTTTTTGATTTAGCCTGCCTTACTGTATAGTCACACGAGCAAACAATTGATATTTTATAAAAGTTCAAAAATAACATTTAATCTTAAACATCATGGTAAATACACTTTATAGACCAAATGCTGCCATTGTCTAAAAAGTATAAAATATTTCTTATATTCTTAAATATTTCACACCTTTGTTTATTTCTTTTGTTTTAAATTGACGATTTAAAATTTGCTTTATAAAATGTAATGAGAAAAGAATGTGAATTAAACGTTTCTGCTTTATTCATGATTATATACCTAAATGACGGATTTTAATTTAAATGTAATTTTGTATACGGTGCATTTTTATCATTTCAATTTTACTTAACTATTAAATAGTTATTTACATATTTTTGTCGTAAAAAATGGGATGAATACCAATACAGATCTATTCCGATGCGCTGGGAGAAGATCAGTATCTTCAATGGATAGAAGAGAACTAGGGTAGTCTGTAAGCTGCGACCTCTGCCATTTCAAAAGTATTTGACAGTTTACCATAATGGTTACAATATCTTGTCTAGCATCCGTTTCTAGTGTCAAAACTTCCTTCTCTACATCTAATGAACTTTTCATGTACAGAGATGCAGTTTCTTATAAATGCAGGTAGATGGAGGGAAAATTAAATTTAATGCATTTAATTTATCTGTTACCATCAGTGGGTAAAATTAGATGTTTTTACACTTTGTCAATTCAATGGAATAGAATTTTGTCCTCAACTTCAAGGAGATGAGGGACGTTGCAATAACGCGTTTACCTAAGAGTTAAGAAATTTTGAACATTTATAATTTGAAGTACATGAATCAATTATAATTAATATTAAAATCAGTTATTTTTTAAAGTAAATGTTTATGAAATTTTTAGTTAGTTTTTAAAATGTTCTCCATTGTATAAGGAAACAGTGAACTTTCAAAATGCATTTATTTTGTGTCTGATCAATCGCTATTTTTATAGCGATTGATCCTGATGAAATAATTATTATACATGTAGGAAAGTGCTTATGATTTCAATGTAAAATAGCATCAATTTTAAGATTTATTCATTATTAATTGTAAAACAGCATTATTAAAAACGTCCCATGTGTATCCCTATGCATTTAACATGGTTATTATGTAGAATACCTTTTACTTATCAGTACAAAAGTAAGTTGTTATCGTAATCTGTAAAAATACCCATTTTTCTACGTACAAAATGTGATTAATTATTCTTTAACTTTTAAAATAGCAGTTTCTGTTTAGCTGTTAGAAATTAAATTAATTTAACCAACTTTTATTTTAACTTCTACAAGGTAAATTACCAATAAATTTCGAAAGTCTATGAAGATTAGAAATGCACCTGGAAAGTTTCGAATACTTATAAAACTGGAAAATTTTTGTTATAAAAACTGTTCAAAGTGTTTAAGAACTGCATTGTATGTTGTGGTAATTATTATAATCGGATGGAAGTTAAAACCCTTTTCGGAACAATATGGAACTTTTAGTGAATTTTCACAGAGCAGAAAGTCTTCTGTCCCGTTAATTTTTCCCAAAGGTTAAAAAAAAATATTTTCCAAACATTCCTGTTAAGCATTAAAATAAATCTTATATTCTTTCATTAAAATACCATTTAAATGTAGAAAATACCGAAATTTTCTTTAGAATTTAATCAACAGACATGAAATTACTTCTGGTAATATAACTAGATGATCTATCAACAAAATACCTATCGAAGGATCAAAATACCTATCAAAAATCTTTAAAGTATATGAAAAATAAGAAGAATTAATAAAACAAAAAAGAAGAATGATTAAAAAATTAATGCGCAAAAAGCTTTTAAAAAAATTAACAAATTTTATAGCAATTCCTATTTTAAAAATAGTTAGCCAGATGATAGAGAATACAATATTTAACTGTAGAAAAGGTGAGATGTTCTTTAAAATTTAACGTATTGGTGTAAAAATACGTTCTTTCTAATTTTATTAGGTGATCTCTCAATAAAATACTACGCAACAATTTTTAAATGATATTTAAAATAAGGATAATAATAAGCCAAAAACAGAAGATAAAAATGAGAATTAATACTCAAGAAACTTTTGAAAACGAAACATTTGTATCGCAAAATTCTAATTGAAAAATAGTTAGTCAGAAGTTAAAATACTGGAGTCTCCAAATTTTATTTTCTTGATTTGTAATCCCAGAATTTAACTCAGTAATAATCATGTTCATCCAACCAAATGATAAATGAAACTTTGTTATGTAACGAAACTTAGTTTTGCTATTTAATAGGAATGTTACGAAATATGTTTAATTGAAGATTTGCAGGATAACAACAAAACCATCTTTTTAAAGCCAGCTCACTGTGTAAATGATATCCATTTTTGGGTATTTTGAGTTCTGCCACACGGTAGTACAATGAGTTTTCAAACCACTCAAAATATCTTTGTACCTTTTTTAAAATTGATCTTCAAATGTTAAATGCAGAGGAATATAAAAGTATGTAAAATAAAAACTGTTATAAAACTGCATGTAATCTCTAAATAACCTATACTATCAAAATAATACTTCATAACTTCTTTTCTTTGTATAATAGAAGAAAAATGAAATGAAACCTAAAATTGGTTTAAAGGTATAACAGCTTCCATTATGTGTGCAAATGGAATTGCTTGTATATCCAATTTTATTGAATTCAATGTCAAAATGGGGCTTTGATTTTTAATTTTTTGTAGTATTTGTTTTTTTCAACGCGGTAATTAATTCCACGTATAACAGAAAACTCTTTATCCAGGAATCTCACTTGATTTGATGCCTATCTTTGATGGGACATATATCTTAGTCAATTTTTCCTTCTTACTTATCTGTGGCTGCTCTTAGACTGCTAGAGAAAATATCGAGATTAAGATGGCAGAAATGTTTTTCCAAGGACATTCCGATATATATCTATATTTTTTGTTTTATGTATTTTTTGTGTGTATTCGTAAAATATATTTACTAGCAATTGGAAGGATTGTCATATACCTCGCTGTTAAAATTTTCTATTAAAGTAGAGTATTCCACTTGTTTCTTTATGCCGGGTTCATTCAAGATTATTTTCTATTACCATTGTACAGTTTGGCGTTGAGATAATCTAGTGGTTAAAATGCTGGCTTGCAGTACCAAAAACGTCAGGTTAAAGCCGTGACGTCCAGTGAATTGAAATCTCAGGGATACTGCACCTCTCGAAATCTACAAACCAACCATAAATGCGTGTTTGACAAAATTTTAAAAAATTCGTCCAGACTCTGATATATCTAGAAGGATGAACATTGTAAGTGTTTCAAAAACCACTGTGTTAAAGGTTATGGCATCCTACACAAACATGGGAAAAGTGTCCACAGAAAACAGAACACTGGGCAAAAATCAATGTTCAGCAATCGGGATATACGAGTATTGATGAAGTTACCTGAGATGCGGTATGTATGTATATATCTTATAACTGAGAGTACAACGAAGTTCGCATTCATGGCTTAATGATGTAAGATTAGACAACAGGAAAGAGTTTCTCCGAGGAAAGCTATTTCCTTACAAGCTCTCATATCGTTAAGTCAAGAAGAACTGAGAAAATTTACAAAAATTTCTAGTTTTAGATTACACAGTAATTTAAAATTCTAAAAATCTCCAAGCTCGTGCATCACTTTTTTATTCGAGAATTCCTAGGCTGTGCACTAGGGCTCTATAAAGCTTTAAATGGTCAGAACGCTTATCTGACAGTGTGAACTGTGGCAAGCTTAGAATAAAAGTTAAAAGTAGGAGAAGCAGTTCGTAGGGTTTTCGTCCCTGATTGTACACTTAAAAGCCCCTGAAACTATTTTGGAGCAGCCGTGAAGGAACTTGGCTATAAATTTACTTTGGCGACTGTAAAGTATCAATGTTCAGGTTGTAGGTGACATTATTTATCACAGAAGGCTATCCTCTGGGTTTTTAATAGGAAATAGCTACATTTGTCTGTACATATAATTTATTTTTTCCGTACATTCTTGCGAGTATATATGAATATAATCTTTTTCTTTTCTCTCTTTATAAACACACACACACACGCGCGCGCATATATATATATATATATATATATATATATATATATATATATATATTATATATATATATATATATATATATATATATATATATATATATATATATATATATACCGGGTTTCCATAATTAGACTGACAGTGCTCACAGTGTTCTGTAGCTCGATCTATTAGCGAGAATGAAGCCACATTTTGTAGGACGATTAAACAAGACGGGGGACGAAGGATTCCGCGAAAAAAAATTTGTTCCAAAAGTCACCGCTAGGGGAATATTTGGCGCTGTGTAATAGAAAATAGAGTGTTAACAAATGCCAATCAATACGGAAATTAATTTCTTAATTGTGCAAATGGATGTAACGTGAAATTTGAATAAAGAACTTCTGCTCAGCTTATGTCATATTGCAGATCACGAGACTTTATCGGTGTTTATGTAGATTTTACGTGTTTTTAAAAGTGTTGCCATATTGCACTTGAACTAAATCAGAAAATGTGCTTAATAAAAGGTAATTTTATTCCGTATTAATTTGCATTTGTTAACACTCTATTTTCGATAACACAGCGCCAAATATTCCCCTATCGGTGAGTTTTGGAACTCATTTGTTTTTTTGCGGAATCCTTCGGCTCCCGTCTTGTTTAATCTTCCTACAAAATGTGGCGTCATTCTCGCAAATACATCGCTCTACGGAACACTGTGAGCACTGTCAGTTTAATTATGGCCACCCGGTATATATATATATATATATATATATATATATATATATATATATATATAATTATGTGTGTGTATATATATATATGTGTGTGTGTGTGTATATATATATATATATATATATATGTATATATATACATATATATATGTATATATATATATATATATGTATATATATATATATATATATATATGTATATATATATGTATATGTATATATATATATGTATATATATATATATATATATATATATATATATATATATATATATATATATATATATATATATATATATATATATATATATATATATATATATATATGTATATATATATGTATATATATATATATATATATATATATATATATATATATATATATATATATATATATATATATATATATATATATATATATATATATATATATATATATATATATATATATATATATATATATATATATATATATATATATATATATATATATATATGTATATATATATATTTATATATATATATATATATATGTATATATATATATGTATATATATATATATATATATATATATATATATATATATATATATATATATATATATATATATATATATATATATATATATATATATATATATATATTATATATATATATCCATACAGGCGCACATAAATTAATGCAGATAAATGATACGAATAATTTTTAATTTTGAATATTTATTTTTATCATTTATTCCTGTATAACAGTGTTTAGTGGAGGATTTACTTTTAGAATTTAACCAAATTATCCTGAATATGTAAGTTTATTTTCTCTCACTTTCGAACAGCATTATTTAACTGTAGTAATTAATTGCACACGCATTGATATACTTATATTGGGACTTTATGAAAAAGATAAGTTTGTTTTGATGTTTTAAATAAGTTAACAATATTTACACAAAACTATTATTAAATCTTAGAGAAAGAAGTTTTTCTTTAAAAGTAAAAAAATAGATGTTTTCAGCACCCATTAGAGCTTTAATGTAGATCCCATATTCAAATATAATAATGGAGTTAATAGAAAGCCTCTCTCTATACTTACTATATAAATTTTACTAAATGAAATATGATAAATTTACAGCATGATACTATTTATAATTTTTTAAAATAATATTCTAAAAACAAAAACAAAAACAAAAAAATAAAATAAAAATAAAATTCCACTTTACTTTTTTTTATAAATTTTTTTTAATATTTTATATATTTCAAATTCGGTCCTAAACTGTAGTTAATTAAGATTATTCATCAGTTTAAGTCCAATCTTTAAAGCAATTAGCTCTAAAATGATCTAAAATAAAAATTTTAATGGTAGTTTTCTGGTATCAGAAACTACCAAAATGGTAGATTTTATAATACAGACTAGCATGTATTCCGTCATATGACATGATAAGTAAAATTTTTAATTTTCCAGAATTGTGAAGTACTGTATGAGGCAGGTAAATAATTTGTTTATCTTCATACTCCTCTAAAGTCTCCCGATACTGTGAATGCAGTTTAGAATCATGTTGAATTCATTTAGTCAAACCATGTGGTTATGTATAAAAAACAAACACACAAACGAACAAACTTCTTAATTTTCAAAGATATATAATTTAAACGTTAGATATTTATTAGTCCATGAAATAGATTCATAGACTTTTATGAAAAGAATTGGTTGTTATTACGGGTGATAAAATTTTTAGCGCAACAATAAATAATCGATGATTAAATTTTAAATTATCACATATGTACCTAATCTATTATTTAAGCCAAATATAGAAGAAAATTATTTACGTAATATCTAAGTTACGTGAAAAAAGGTATGAAAATAAAGCAGACGATATTTAAATAATTTAAAATAAGAAATGATTAAATGAAATGGTTAAAATAATGAAGTCATAATGCTAGAAAAAATATTCTTTTTAACTTTTTATTATGTGTTAAATTGATCAATTTAATCGCCTGCTCTTAATCGGGGAAAGCCGAACGATGGACGAATGGTTAGGGTGCTGGCCTTCGGAACCAGAGTTCGTGGGTTCGAATCCCACTATGACATGGATGTACGTAGCCGTTCGGAATCGGCTTTAAACAGTAGGTCCCGGTCTCATTAGCCCCCGTGTTGCAAAAAGTAGACCGTAGCACTCCAAAACATCCTTAAACATCCTTAATCGGGGAAAATAGGGCTTGAAATAATGGCATTAAACGCTCGAAAGGGGGGTAAGGGGTGGATTTCGAACATTTTAAAGACTACAGTATATTTCACTGTGATATGAGGCATATTTATACCAATTTATTTTAGAATCGATAGATAGTTTAGGAGAAGATAAACTTTACTCGCTTTGAATTTTGCTAACCCTAACTCATGAAGTGACTAATATGGATGCATTTATCCATTCCAGGTTCAACCGCTTCATAAATTTGAGGATAGATGGACAGATAGCTTAGGTTATTATTATATAGGGGATAACACAAATAATTTCGGCAAAGATAAGACACTTATATTTGAAGAAACAATTGAGCAATATTTCCACGTATTATGTTGGGAAATGTTAAATAGTGACCTTTGTCTATGATTTCCTGAACTACTTTACTACATTTCAAAAACAATGTTTTTCAGAGCAAATAATACAGAGTATTACTGCAAAGAACAAGTTATACAAACAAGTTTCTGTAAACGGAATAAACATTAAAATAAATTTCATTTCATTTCTATGAGTGAAGATCCAAAAGTGCTATATCACCTCGGCCTAGTTTGCATTCGTTATGAGAAAAATTGTTCGTAACATTCCAAATCAAAAGAAGCCAAACCGACAAATGCGAAAAATATTTGTTTCTCATTTCATGAATCCAGCATGTTTGTGTATTTGTGTATATTGAATATACACAATCTTTATATATAAAATGCTTCTGTCCGTGTGTTTGTAATAGAACTCCTCACTTAAGGTATCCGTCTACCTTGAAAACGTCATTTTTTGCCAAAAATCATAAATTTTTTTTTATTTCTTTGTTGTAAAATTTCAACTTTTAGGTTTCTAAATATGTTTTGTTTTGTCTTTACTGCATTTTAAAGCAAAATTACAGCTGTTTAAACATCAGTGCCAGCTGTCAAAAGAAACCGGAAGTAGCGAATTCGGAACCGGAAGTTGTGAAATTTTTGGAAGCATTTTTTGGACAAAACTTTTTATATTTTCCTGAAAATTAGTTTAAACATTTCTCTAGTATTTTTAATAATTAGCAACTTGGCAATTAGAAAGTTTTAAAGCAAGAAAGTCTGGGGAATTTTAAACATGTATTTTAAATTTTTAATAGTTAAAATTGCTTTAATAAACTTCAAATGCGTTTTTCAGAGAACGGTATTTTTAATAAAATGTCGAAACTTGAAATGTGATTTCTCAAAAAGTTCTTAAAATATTTTGTTGAAAATTATTATGAATGCTTTTGATAGTATTTACTAGTGAATGACCTAAAAGCTTTAAATTTGGATAATTTTTAATGATGTTACACTCATAATTAGCTATAAAGGTAACGAAAATTTGTGTATGATTTTGAAGAACCAGAGGTTTTAGGTGATTCACTAGTCCAGTGTATAAGAAATGTGTTGCATCAAAAAATAATGAAATAATTTAATTTATTAAAAAATTAGATCTTTTTAAAAACCCGATTTTTTTTACTAAATTTTCTTCATTTATTAGAAATTTTGTAAAAACTTCTCCAGGAACAAGTTTTTTAAGTGCAATTCTCTTTGATAATATAAAAAATAAATCTAAAAATGTAAAAACATGAACTAGTTTCTACGTTTAAAGAAAAAAGTTCTCCGAACGTAGATGGATATCTTAATCATTATTCTTCTTAAGAATCGACATATTTAATGGTACATCAAAGCAATATATTCATCACGTTGACTGTTAAATAGAGCAATATTTGAAAAATTTACCATAGATACAATCGAATGTTACAAACTCACTTCCAAAAGAATTTTATATAAATTCCAGTTAAAATAGGAGTTATCACTGAATCTTTTTTGTTTTAACAGATACTTTTCTAATAATGTTAAGTTTGAAGCAAGTTTTCTCAAAATTGAATTTTTTCTCATTCTATGCTCAGTAATTTTAAGTTTACTTAATTCATTTTTCAATGAACCTTTATATTTCTCTAATTTCTTATTTATAAGCATTCTTTTTAACTAAACTTCAATTTAACGTAATTTATGTCATAGAAAAATGTGTATATTAAAATAAAATATAAAAGTGTTAGTAAAAGTAGCAATTATAGTTATTGCCGTTACACACTCATATATATATATATATATATATATATATATATATATATATATATATATATATATATATATATACATATATATATATATATATATATATATATATATACATATATATATATATATATATATATATATATACATATATATATATATATATATATATATATATATATATATATATATATATATATATATATATATATATATATATACATATATATATATATATACATATATATATATATATATACATATATATATATACATATATATACATATATATACATATATATACATATATATATATATATATATATATACATATATATATATATATATATATATATATATATATATATATATATATATATATATATATATATATATATATATATATATATATATATATATATATATATATATATAAAAATTTCTTAATTTCTTCTGTCTGTGTGTTTGTAATCGAATTCCTCCTAAACGGCTGGACTGATATTGATGAAATTTTGTGTATGTAATTAAGTTGATTCGAGAGTGGTTTAGATTCACGATTTGATCCGACAGAAATTTTTTTTTATTAAAATACAGAACTGCGCGCTTATTGAGATTATTATAGTTCTGGTTGAAGCCTTTTACTGCCAGCGTGCCTGTGGCGCAGTGGTCAGCACAACGACCTTCAGTATGAGAAATCCCAGGATCGAATCCTTGTACAGGCGTTGTGGGAACTTTAATTTAATCTGTTTATGTTTCTTTTTTTTTTCTAGAAGTTCTGGAACATACTTTATTTACTGGAACGGTATTATAGATTATTCCATTAATTTATAAAAGGAGTTGAGTGCTTAATAAAAAGTTTTGTGTTTCTGCTATTCGAGTTTCTCTTCTATTAAACATTGTGCAAGTTTGTAAGGTGTAGTGTTGAAGTATATTTTTCATAAATTATTTCAACAGCAACCAACCTAACCTGCAATGCTATAATTTTGGAAATGATTAATTTTGTAACAAATTTTCTGAAACTATTATTAATTTAAAATTATTTAAAATTTCTTAAATGTTAAAAATGTAAAAAATAAAATTTTGTACAGATGTTAAAATAATAATTCCAAATGTCGGGTTTATCAGCTTTATTTCATTTACCAAATTTTATTTAACTGTTTACTAATGACAACATGAAATGATTTTTTATAAAATTGATATTCTACTAAAATTTTTACCACGTTGATTTTTTAAGTACTCAATATTTTTATGTAAGTACTTAATTTTTAATCTAATTTTTAATACTTAATTTAATACTTAATTTTATTTTATGCTATACTTATTTTATATTACTTTTTATTATACTTATTTTGTACTACATTATAGTTAATACTTAATTTTTATTTTAAGTACTTATTTTTTTATGTTAATAAATACTTATTATTTATATTAATTCAGCTATTACATAGTTATGAAACTTAAAAATTTTAAAATAAAAAAATGTAGGAAGCATCATTTTTTAGAATGATCTTAAGTGAAAATTAACAGTAATGTTGATAAAAAAATTATCAATTACCGTAATTATTCATTTTGCAACGTTCAATTTTTTTAAATTTAATTTCCATCAGACATCTCAATATATCTATATATTGTGTATTTCTTACAGAACAATACCCCATCTTCGTGGACGACCAGAAATATTGGTCGATGTACACGAAATGCACAAACAGTCCATAACTATCGGTTAAATAGAAAGGCAGAAAACAGGATAACAGGAAAACGTGTATCGGATCGTCTAGTAATATGATATAAAAAGAAGTAATGTTTAAGACTCAAAATTGATCATAATTTAGAACTATATAAATTATTATTTTGAAATAAGTTATAGCCCATTACTATAGAAACTAGTCAGATAAAGAAAGACTAGGTAGAACACTACCTTTTCTTAGTACTTTCATTGATTCAATTTCTATTGCTGGTATGATTGTCCGTATCCAAGCAAAATTGGTTTTATGCTTTGAGCTTATGCTTTAGGTCTAATTAACCACATTTAAAAAAGAATTTCTCAGTAGTGATACAAATCAAAACAAACAAAATAATTACTATAGAAACTAGTCAGATAAAGAAAGACTAGGTAGAACACTACCTTTTCTTAGTACTTTCGTTGATTCAATTTCTACTGCTGGTATGATTGTCCGTATCCAAACAAAATTGATTTTATGCTTTGAGCTTATGCTTTAGGTCTAATTAACCACATTTAAAAAAAGAATTCTCAGTAGTGATACAAATCAAAACAAACAAAATAATTACTATAGAAACTAGTCAGATAAAGAAAGACTAGGTAGAACACTACCTTTTCTTAGTACTTTCATTGATTCAATTTCTATTGCTGGTATGATTGTCCGTATCCAAGCAAAATTGGTTTTATGCTTTGAGCTTATGCTTTAAGTCTAATTAACCACATTTTTAAAAAAGAATTCTCAGTAGTGATACAAATCAAAACAAACAAAATAATTACTATAGAAACTAGTCAGATAAAGAAAGACTAGGTAGAACACTACCTTTTCTTAGTACTTTCGTTGATTCAATTTCTACTGCTGGTATGATTGTCCGTATCCAAACAAAATTGATTTTATGCTTTGAGCTTATGCTTTAAGTCTAATTAACCACATATTTAAAAAAGAATTCTCAGTAGTGATACAAATCAAAACAAACAAAATAAAAAAAATAGCTTTCTCTTTTTATGGGATAAGTATGTGCATTTTGGAAAGAAGGTGTCATATGCTTTTCAATAGTATAGCATATAAAATAATTTGCCCATAATTTAGGATTATGGGACATAAACTCAAAGCAGTTTTTTCTGCGGGTATAGGGAGTGTATGAAAAACAATCACAGAAACATATCCTGAAATTTTGTAAACATTTTTAAAATATATTGTTTTTAATACAATAAAAAGGTTTAGCGGTAAAGAGGGATCCCACGAAAGACATTCTACATTGAAAATATGTAAATAAAGACCTTCCTATATAGCTAGAAAGGGGTTTAAATTTAGACTCACAATATTTTCCCTTTTTTTTAAAATTTTGCGAGATTATTTATAAAGAACCAATGTAGCTAAGAAAATAAAAATATTAAGCACGTGATATAGATACAAAAATTTGTACTTTTAATTTTGGAAAGGTTAGCACCTTCAGTACAACCAGTGGTATTAAATAAAATGAAAAGAAATATCCAAAGAGAATTGATTAACTCAACTAAATATTGCTAAAAAGCTAAATTATTTTAACTAAACTAAATTTAACTTCTTTATCTTAACTTCTAATTTTAACTAAATTATTTTATTATTTAATAAACTAAATTATTTTTTAATCTATTATTTATTTAAATTACTTAAATTATTTAAATTATTTTTAATTTTAATAAGTTTTATTTCTATTTTAATTATTACTAGTAAATTATTTAAATAAAACTAAATTTTTTTTAATTTAAAAAACTGAATTATTTTATCTTAATTATTATTATTTTTTAATTTTAACAACTCTTTATTCAGCGGCTTATTTTTAATTCAATATAAAATAATAGGATTTAATCTGTTTAAAATAAAACTATTCTTACATCATTAATCTGAGTCTAACTTTATAATTCTATTCACTATTAGGTTAGAAAAGTACATATGCATTTCGAGTTCAAAATTACACACACGGAAAAAAATCTACAAGTACAAAGTACATCATGGCGTTGTACCTTGGTTCTATTTAATATGTAAGGGGATGGCAGACATTACAAAATGTTATTATAAATTATTAGATTAGAGTTATATATTTTATAGACATATAGATTTATCACATGTATATTTTTATGATCAGGTGATAATATTATTGAGTAATTCATTCTTTATAACAATATACATTAATTTTTAAAATGCTTCTTGCTACTTAATTTTTTTATAGATTCATACTAAATGTTTACCAATCACTCCTGATATAAATTAAAAGTAATCTATTATCTATTTTACATTTTTACTTTATTTAGATTATTAAAATTGTAGTTTAGAAAGACGAATGAAAATTCTACGTTCAGATATAAAATCATTTCCTATGTCTTAATTATTGAATCCATCAACAAAATACTATTTACATATATTTCACATATATCTTCTATCTACATATATTTTGATAACTCACTTTTGAATGTGAATAGAGAAAAAATAATGAAAAAATAATTGAAAATTAATTCATAAAAAAATTAAAAAAATTTCTACAATATCTCAAAAATTGATTATTTTAAAAAAGGGTAGTTAATTTTTTACATATTTTTAATCTATTTGTTTATTTATATTTCCATGTATATGAGTAGAAAGTTCCATACTTTTAAGCTAATAATTCCTAAAAAGAATTTCTTAGTTCCTCCGTCCATTTAATTATAAAATACTTAGAAATAGAACAGATAATATAAAAATTAAAGTAAAATTACATGCACTCGCTAAAATCCTATAGTATCAAAATAATGCATCAGATAGTTTTTCTTCACGAAGTGGAATAAAAGTATAATAAGACCGAAAAATAGGCTTATATGTATTTTAAATAAAAGTCATCATATTGTATAAAACGGTTCAATACTGAAGACACTTTGCTCTTATTTTAAAAGCACGGCAGCCATCTGCTGCAGGGGACAATGACCTTTAAAATATCAGAGTGTGATATAAAAGTTTAGCCTGAGTAATGACAAACTGTAATTTTTTCCAATTGAATGAATATTTCTTTTAATTAAATTATATTTATTGCAATTAAAAAATAAATCCAAATAAATCAATTAAATGGGCTGTACAACATAAAACTTTCAAAGTGATTTTTAGCTAACATTTAGATTAGGGTAAGT
>CM063503.1:44305603-44310603 GCA_032207245.1 Pardosa pseudoannulata | reverse complement strand
AAGTAATATAAAATAATAAATAACATTTAAAGTGAGATTTTAAAAATAATTAAAAATAATATAAATATTTTAGGTTTTTACAAATATTTTATTTTAGAAACTGATAGTAATTATTTTCAAATGAAATCTTTTATAAAGATGTATTTTGGTACTCATTTTGATGCAAAATTAAATCTTCTTTCAGTAGGGCAAGACTATCAGTCTATAAAATGCAATGAATCCAAATGAGAATGGCATATTTTTTTTTCAATTCCGTGTACTTCATTTTACATGCAGTCAACAAGTACTATATAGGCTGATTCTAACAAGCATCTTTGTTGCTATTGAGAAGGAAACTATACTGCACAAAAAATGAAGAGTATAATCTAGAAATTTAAGGAATGATTTTCACCTGAGAGGAGGAAAACCAATACTTGATTAAAATAAAGCATATAATTATAAACGGCACAGTTAAAGCATTATGATTTTTACAAAGTTAAGAAGTAGTATGTTATTGTGTACCAATAGCTATTAAATAAAATTGTAATTTCTTTTTATTCCTTTTAGGTTTAAAAGTAATATAAAATACTATATAGCATTTAAAGTGAGATTTTAAAAATAATTTAAAATAATACATATATTTTTTAATTTTTACAAATATTTTATTTTAGAAACTAATGGTAATTATTTTCAAATGAGATATCCTTTAGAAAGATGTTTTTTAGTACTCATTTTCGATGCAAAATTAAATCTGCTTTGAGTAGGGCATGACTATCAGTCTACAAAATGCAATAAATCAGAATGGAAATGGCATATTTCTCTTTAAATTCCCTGTATTTCATTTTATATGCATTCAACAAGTGTTATATAGGATGACTCTAACAAGCATCATAATTGCTATTGAGAAGGAAAATATGTTGCACAAAAGATGAAGAGTGTAATCTAGAAGTCTACGGAGTGATTTTCAACTGAGAGGAGGAAAACCAATATTTGATTAAAATAAACCAGATAGTTATAAAAGGCCGGTTAAATCATTATAATTTTCACAAAGTTAAGAAGTAGTATGTTATAGTGTAACAATAGCTATTAAAACAAATTGTAATTTCTTTTTATTCGTTTCAGTTTTAAAAGTAATATAGAATACTAAATATCATTTAAAATTAGATTTTAAAAGTAATGTAAAATAATAAATTTTTAAAAATATTTTTTACAAATATTTTTATGAACTGGTGGTAATTATTTTCAAAAGAGATCTTCTACAGTAAGATGTATTTTGGTATTCATTTTCGACACAAAATTAAATCTGCTTTGAGTAGTGCATGACTATCAGTATACAAAATGAAATGAATCCATGTGGGAATGGCATACTTTTCTTTTAATTCCTTTTGCTTCATTTTATATGCATTCAACAAATGCTGGATAGACTGATTCTAACAAGCATCTTAATTTCTATTGAGAAAGTAAATATTCTGCACAATAGATGAAGAGTGTAATCCTGAATTCTTAGAGTAATTCTGAGTTGTGAGAAGAAAAAATAAAGTTTAATTTAAAAAAATGCAGATAGTTAAGTATTGCAGAATTAAATACTCTGAAGTGTAATCTCTGTCACTAAGTTAAGGAGTACTATATTGTATTGTAATAACTATTAAAACAAATTGTAGTTTTTTCACTCGTTCTATTTTTGAAAGTATCATAAAGTACTAAACAGTGTTTAAAATAAGGTTTTAAAATTAAAGTAAAATAGTGAATAGTTTCTATTTTTTACAATTATTTTAGTAATTGAGGAAAATTTATATTCAAATAATATCGCATTAATAAATAGGAATTTGGGTATTCGGTTTGGACAAAAAGAAGTTACAACTGTAATAAATAAGGCAAGAATATCAGTCTGTAAAATCGCCTAAGAATGGTATTTTTTTCTTTTAATCAATGATGCTTCGTTTTCTGTGCATTCAACAAGTTCTGTATAGGTTTATTCAACAAGTATCTTAATTGCTTTTGAAAAGAAAAAAAATGCTGTCCAAAAAATGAAAGTGTAATCTGGAAATCTAAGAATAATTCTGAGTTGTGAAGAGAAAAATAACTTTTGATTAAAAAAAATCAGATTGCGATGAATGGAAAGCTTAAATCGTAGTGATTGTCAGAAAACTGACGAGTAATTAATATGTTGTGTTGTGAAGCATTTATTTTTCACTTGAAACAAAAATAAAACGGAATTTGTTGTGTTCGAAAAATACTATTTAATTTGGTTCAACTGAACAGTTATGAGCAAGCTAAGAAAGAGAATGTTTGAATATGAAATTCGGAATATTATAAGCTTTTAAATAGCTCAGACATTGTCATTTCTGTTATTTTTCATAATATTTGAGTCTGTAAGTTTCAAATATTGCGTATTATGACATTCGTTGTGCGGGATCACTGATATACTGAAACTGCTTATACTGCTTTCAATGTGCTTCTTTTTGATTACCATATTTAAAGATGCATCCTTGTCGTTTGGATTGTTGAAGAGTAGGCTTCTCGAACATTGTAAATATGACAGAATCGACATACGAATGAAGTAGCAGTGTAATCTGTTATAATATATTGCACGATAACAGCTGAAAAGAGCTCTTGACGAACTTAGCACGTCAAAGTCTACAGTAGCTCATGCAATACCACCTTCACATACAATGACGATTCCAACTCGTCATTAGTTGTTTTACTTCTTGCATACATTTTTAAAATCTTACAAATCATTTTGAATGCATATGTTAAAGTTAAAACGTTGGAATTTTTTTACTTTAGTTTATATTTTATATCCTGATTTACTCTTCTAAACAGTTTTGTTTTATAAGCGACGTTTATATTTTGTTCAATTTAAGTGACTTACCAAAACTTAAAAGATAAAGAAATATTAAAATACAGTTTATTGAAGGGTTGTTATAAATAATAAGTAATTTTAAGTTGTAAGGAGGATACAATAACTTCAAGCCGTCTAAAAATTTCAAATCATCACAAATGGCGGTGTTAAACAGGTTTGATTTAACATGATGTTAAAGAGGGGAATAATTTGTTATAATGGAATAATTAAAACAAACTAACACATTTAATTTTTTCCCAATCACATCATTTTTAAAATTTACTATTAGAACATTATACGTCATACTGATTATGTGTAATGAAAATACATCTTCGTATTTTATCTATCTAGTTTAAAAAAAATAATGTGGATCTTTTGTTATAGATCAATATAAAATAAAGTGTTAAATTTTTTATTTCATGTGCTGATATAATTTGCTAAACACCTATGTATTAAGCAAGGTGAATTTCTTGTGCTATTTAAGTAGGTTATCAGGAATCAAAAACTAAAGAACTATTATAACAAACAGAAAATCACCCATCATGGTATTAAAGATGCAAAATGCCTCTTAATTTGAAAGATTTTCAGATGTTCAACATCGGTTGATAGCAAATTAAATAAAGATGTATTTTAAGAATGATAATGTTTTTACATATACATATTATTTATTTCTTTATTACAAAATAGTAAGGGACATTCAGTAATGTTAAAGGTGAATTACATTACCTTAATACGATGACACCTTAGTACTGCAAATTGCATTCATCCAAGGAATTAGTCAATTTTAAACCAATAATTGACGAATGAATTATTTATTTTATTACACCAATTAACCACAATTATTTTATCTGGATATTACTTTTCGGTATTTACAATAAACGTAATAGGTTTTTAATTCGTGTTATAGTATCAAATATAATTTACGAAATAAAGTCGATATTTAGAAGTTTTACATTATTAACGAAACAGTTAATCAATTAAATATATGAAAAGAAGAAATCAGTTTTTACTTTTGGACCAACTAAAGACATTTAAAATATTTCTTGCATATATCAATTCATTACCAATCCGAGATAAACCCCGTATAACCCCCAATATTAATAAAAGTCAAGGTTTTAAAGCTCTAAGTTATTATCAAGCAGTTAATAAATAATATAGATGGAAGCATAAAATCTATTTTTAATGGATTTTATTGGATTAGTTTATTTTTGGATGTGGGATCAACCTGAACTGTTACTGAATTAGCGATCTGGGTAACATATTAGTAATTTATTTAATTCATGCGTTTGAATTCAATGAAAGGTAATTTTAATTCAAATACGACCTCGCAACTATTAATTTTGATTTTTGCGAGGAGAATTAAGTAACTTTGGTTTAAAATATAGTCAGAAACGACAGGGTTAAATCCACTTGATTGACATAAAATCACGAAATCACGTGGTTTTGTGAAAGCATTTATGAATACATTTGGATACACATTTATTTGAAATTTTTGTCTTTTGGAGCACATCTAACTTTTTGGTCATCTAAAAGCAATAGATTTTATGAAAAAATTAATTGAATTTTACTGTTATTATAAATTAGAGTCATCATCACTTTTACTCTGAAATTTGCCATTATCACTTTACGAACCAGTAAAATAATTCTTCTTACATTCTTCAAATTCACTAATTTCCTTTTAAGTCTCGTTATAACTTTGATAAATAATATTCTTTATTTTTGCTCTTATATTCCAAAAAATCTTAACCCTTAAATTTTCTTTTAAATTTTTTTTCAAGAGTAATCTATTTCTGATATTTTGATAATAATAAAGAACAAACAGTTTTTCATTTTTGGCAGGATTTTCTCAAATGTATTCCACAGGCAAAGGCTTAAAACCTACTATTACTGATTGGCAACAAACAAATTTTTAAACCGCAAACTACACTTAAAATAAAATATGATTTTTTAAAGTATTTTTCCCGTTATTTATATATAAAAGGAAAGCCAAAAATTTTTATAATTAGTTTCTAAAAATCGGACATTTAAGGGTTAATCAAAATACTAAAAATAATCTGTTGTAACATATATAATTTACTCTCAAAAAGAATTTGATAAATATTGTTTAAATTTCATTAATGTATTAGAACGTAATGTTTAAAAGTGCTATATTATAGCACGAATGCAATTATGAATGTTT
>CM063503.1:44268103-44300603 GCA_032207245.1 Pardosa pseudoannulata | reverse complement strand
AACACATTGAAAAACATTTTAAAACTAAAAGAATACTAAATGTTAAGAGAAATACGAAATTACGAATTAAAAACTCTTTCCACTTTTTAAAAAATAATGCAAATAAAAATTCTGTAAGATAAAGAAAGAAAACTGTAGGATGCTAACATGCGTAATACAAATCTGTCCGCTAGAAATGTTTCCTTTCTTCGTATAACTGAATAAAACGTACGGTAGATAATTTATTTAGGATGAAATATTCCTTTGTATGAATGAATGTTTCGTGTAATTGACTATTCATATAAATGAATAATTTATTAAATAGGGAATTATGAGATTTTCGCTTAGAACTTGTAGTTCTTCGTATAACTGAATATTTCGTATAAATGTATTTCTATTGTATATACACCAGTAATGTGTGTATTCTGCAAGCAGCATATACCTTTAAAAATATATATATATATGAAAAGCCACATTATATTTTTGTTACCTAATATACCCCTTATCTAACTAGATTATAAATATTAATCTGACTATTATTCTCAAAATGCAAAACAAAGTAACTTGTTGTAGATGAGACGAGGACATATGTCTCTCTCTTCTTCTATTTGCAATGCTTTCTCTAACATAATATTACTATCTCGCGCGTTCAATGGATTTTAACCCACAACGACTTTTCCTATGAGATGGAAAGGCAAGAAATAATGTTTTTCTAGGAAGAAAAAGAAATTTACCAATTTTCTCTACCTAGAAAGCGAAAGAAGTTTTTTCTACCGCCGGAAAGAAAACATTGTCAACATTCTGCAGTGATTAGAAAATAATTTTTTTGGGGAGACTTGTGCAGCTAGCTGTGTAGGGATTTTTTGTAAGCAATTTTTTAGTTTCACTTAATATTTTGTTTAATTTTCAAATATAAATAATTATATCATCAAATACCGTTTGATACAGGCCTATGAAAAATAACAGATAATTTTACAAATAGTAGACCAATATTCAAAACTATGAGATCTAAAGAAGCTGACGCGGAAATAGACAAGTAGATTCGCTTAAGGAGCAACTTCAAAAAAGACACTTCAAGGCTCGAAATTGGGCTGGTCGTCACAAAATAAAGACAAATAATACCAAAATGGCATAGCAATGGACAGAAGGATTACAATAAAGAAGTTTTTATATACGAAAATAAACGTGTCTTCCATGTCTTAACCACTCAACCGTGTCATATATATATATATATATATATATATATATATATATGTATACACATATGTATATATATATATATATATATATATATATATATGTATACACATATGTACACATATATATGTAATATATATGTATATATATATCCATATATATATAATATACATATATATATATATATATATATATATATACATACATATATGTATACATTTATGTATATACACACACGTATATATATATATATATGTATATACATATACATATACATAGGCAGGGGAAATCCACAGATTTATAAAAAGGGATAATTCTTAATGTAAATGATGACTCTTTGAATACTTCGTATTATGAATAGTAATAGCTACTATCAATAAAAACATGAAATAAATATACTAATCTATACAAATGATTTTTTTAAAATAATAATAAATTGTTATGATATCGTAACATTTATACTATAGGTTTTGTTTGTATCACGGCAAATCTATCACTTTAAACTTTTAGTCATATTTTAATATTGACAGCATATATATTCACATAAAAATGTAAGAAAATTAGAATAGTTTTAAAATTTAGAATTATGAAGTTGCATTAATCCTAGGTCACATAGCAAAACAAAAATGTAAATATGTATCATTTAATATTTTTAATCCTCACAGTTGTTAGTTTATGAAAGGACATGTGGACTACTCTTTACAAATAATTTAAAAAAAAAATAATAATAAATTATTATGATATCGTAACATTTATACTATAAGTTTTCTTTGTAGCACATCAAAACTCTCTATTTAAACTTTTAGTCATATTTTAATATTGACAGCATTATATTTTCACATAAAAATGAAGAAAATTACAATTGTTTTAGAATTTAGAATTAGAAAGTTGCAATAATCCTAGGTAACATAGCAAGACAAAAAAGTAAATATTATAATTTAATATTTTTAATTCTCAAAGTTTTCAGTTTAATGCAAGGACATATGGACTACTCTTATAAATGATTTTTTTTTTAAATAATAATAAATTATTATGATATCGTAACATTTATACTATAAGTTTTCTTTGTAGCACGACAAATCTATCCCTATAAACTTTTAGTCATATTTTAATATTGACAGCATTATATTTTCACATAAAAATGAAGAAAATTACAATTGTTTTAGAATTTAGAATTAGAAAGTTGCAATAATCCTAGGTAACATAGCAAGACAAAAAGATAAATATTATTATTTAATACTTTTAATCTTCACAGTTGTCAGTTTATTAAAAGACATAGGGACTACTCTTTATAAATGATTTTTTTTTAAAATAATAATACATTTTTATGATATCTTAACATTTATACAATAGGTTTTGTTTCTAGCACGTCAAACTATCACTTTAAACGTTTAGTCAACGTTTAACAGCATTATATTTTCACATAAAAATGTCAGAAAATTACAATTGTTTTAGAATTTAGAATTAGAAAGTTGCAATAATCCTAGGTCACATAGCAAGACAAAAAGATAAATATTATTATTTAATATTCTTAATCTTCACAGTTTTCAGTTTATGAAAGGACATATGGACTACTCTTTACAAATGATTTTTTTTAAATAATAATAAATTGTTATGATATCGTAACATTTATACTATAGATTTTATTTGTAGCACGTCATATCTATCACTTTAAACTTTTAGTTATATTTGCAGTGAAATTTTTCGAAGATTTGAATCCTTAAAATTTAATGCGCTATTGTATTTAAAAAAATAACTAACTGTTGTTCATCACAAGTTTCAACTTTCTTAGAATTTCACCCAGCTATATTATAGTAATTAAGTACCTTTTTCTGTTTTCTTAACTATTAATTTTCTGAGCATTTATTTACTCAAAATCACTTGTTGATTTTCGTGAAACAGTGTAAAAATTTTCAGCTTAGATACTGAAAACTATTATTCTAGTTAAATTTAAAATAATTTTTTTATACCTGCAACAATTCAATAGGTAAAACACACTGAAAAATAACCGACCAATTAATTCTGTTGAAAAACAAATGTTTTTAGATACAAACTAGATCAAAACTTTGACAACATAATCTCGGTATCATCAGATCTATAGGATTATTATGAAAGAAGCATTTTCTAATCCGATTACATAAATATGCATTTATTAATATAGTATTATAAATAAATTATTAATTCCCATAGATTATGTCAAAAATTAATCTTATATTAATTTGTTAGGTATTTAGTGTATGTCAATGAAGAAATAATGTTTATTTTTGATATATTTTTTTTGAAAAAGTTAGGTAAAGGCAACTAATTTTTACAGATTATTAATTCTGTTGAAGGCCAAATTTTTAGTTGCAATCTAGGTAACAACTTTGGCACGACATCGATAATATAAGATCAATTGAATAATTAGGAAAAAACATTGTCTAATCCAGTTATATAAAGTATAGAATTATGGTTTTATCAATGTAATTTTATAACGAGATTATTTAGAATTTCTACAAACTATTTAAAAATTGGAATTTCATATTACTTTTTAGGCGTTTAGCGAATAATAATGAGGAAAAAATTATTTATTTTTTATTATACATTTTATTTCAAACTTTTGTACTGACAAGTAATGTTGCAGCTTATTATTTCAGTTGAAAGTCAAATGTTTTTGTTACAATCTAGGTTACAACCTTGACAACATGAACAAAATAAGTTCTATAGTATAATTAGGAAAGGAATATTTTGTAATCCGGTATTTAAATGTATATTTATTTTTTTTTTATCAGTGAAGTTTTATAAAGAAATTATGAATTACAGTGAATAATTTTAAAGAAATAAAGTCTGATATTAATTTCTTAATATTGCATTTGTTTATTGTTCTGTGATACTTGTATTTAAATTTTGAAAATTTTACATACTAGCAAATAATTTTTGCAGCAATGTAATTCTGCAACTGTTTCTTCAGACGAAAGACGGTAACAATTTATACCTCATGCGTACTATTCTATCACGAAATTATGAATTACCGTGAGTAATTTTAAAAACTAAAGCCTGGTATTAATTTTTTAATAATAATAGGCATTTAGAGAATATTAATGATAAAGAAAAGTTTATTATTTTACGATGTTTGTATTTAATTTTTGAAAATTTGACATACCAGGAAATAATTTTCACAGCAATGTAATTTTGCAACAGTTTCTTCAGACGAAAGAAGCTAACAATTTATATTTCATGCGTCCTATTATGTCCCGAAATTATGAAGTACCATGAGTAATTTTAAAAACTAAAGCCTGATATTAATTTTTTAACATTAATAGGTATTTAGACAATAATAAAGACAAAAAAGTTTATTATTTTATGATGCTTGTATTTAATTTGTGAAAATGTTACAAACCAGCAAATAATTTTTACAGCAATGTAATTATGCAACGGTTTCTTCAGACGAAACACGGTAACAATTTATAGCTCAAGCGTCTTATTATATCACGAAATTATGAATTATCGTGAGTAATTTTAAAAACTAAAGCCTGATAATAATTTTTTTAATATTACAGGCATTTAGAGAATAATAATGATAAAGAAAAGATTATTATTTTATGATGTTTGTATTTAATTTTTGAAAATTTTACACGCTAGCAGCATATCGTTTTTACAGCAATGTAATTGTGCAATGGTTTCTTCAGACGAAAGAAGCTAACAATTTATACCTAATGCGTCCTATCATGTCCCGAAATTATGAATTACCGTGAATAATTTTAAAAACTGAAACCTGATATTAATTTTTTAACGTTAATAGACACTTAGAGAATTATTATGACAAAGAAAAGTTTATTATTTTATGATGCTTGTATTCAGTTTTTGAAAGCAAATAATTTTCACAGCAATGTAACTTTGCAACAGTTTCTTCAGATGAAAGAAGCTAACAATTTATACCTCATGAGTCCTGCTGTGTCATAATTTTTAATGAGATATTATAAGATACTTACATTGTTCCTGTTCGTGGGTATCATGGCGGGGGAGAGCTTTGTTTATATCCTCCAATTTGAGCACCCTGCATGGAAAGAGCTGATCGCGTGGCCAACGGCCACAGCGCCTGTTGAAAGAGAAAAAGTACGAAATCAAAGACATGGCAAAGCACCCAAATTTACGTAAGATGTAATGCATTTTAATTATAAAAAATATGTAAACACAGTATGTCTTTTTTGTATGCTTATTAAATCATGCATTTTTTGTTTGATTGTATGAGGCATTATTAGTTTTATCATTTGCACATTCTCTTAAAGGTTCAATGTAGTAAGTAATTTGAGATGTAATGATAAGATGTGTTGCATTGTGACACCATTTTTCCAAATTTTCATTTCGATGCTGTATCACGATTGTAAATTAACGCCGATACAACTTATCTGTTTAAGCTACTCCGCCATGTCAGATCAGAAACTATCGATAATATGAATTCATGAAAGGGAATAACTGAGCATATGCGATATAGCGTTTTTAATACATAAACATCGTGAATTCAATGTCCTGTTTTTTTTCCGAAGAAATAATAGCGTTTGCTCGAAATAGCTTTCACGATATAGAAATATCGTTCTCCAACTTGATGCGAAGTAATAAGACAATATGAGCGATATCATCTGATTTATCGCATTATATACAAAATAGCTTAAAACATTTGAATTATTTAATATGTAACATAAATTTAGGAAAATGATATCTTATTATACTGCTTTTCTCCTGCATGAAGCAAATATGGATGTTTTCCGGCTTTTCTAACTTTCCTGAAAAAAGTAACTTGCAGATTTTAATATGTGCATTGAAAACCCACCCAATTTGGTGCAGACAGGACAACTAAAAATGCACTGAAGTGTTTCACAGATAAAGTTATTCTTCTATGAAAGTTTAGTTCACGGGTAGATAATCTTTTGAACATTAGAAATCACATTTAAATTAAGTCGTAATATAGGAGGCCACATAAGTTGATATACCTATAGATGCATTTTTTGAGAAATTATTATAATTTATCTATCGTTTTATCAATTTATTGCAATTTTCGTTTTTACAAATAATACAAGAACATTAGGTCACTTAATTAATATATATCATAAAATGTTGCAACATAAAATATTTGTGCATTCATATAAAGGTAACAAATTGTTATAACATTAATACTTAAAAATTGTTTTAATAAACAACTACATTTTAAATTAACACTTCAAATAAAAACAATAAAGTAGAATCATTTTAAAATAAAATAATTGAGTTATAAAGAAATACAATAGGAAATTAATAATATTAATTTATGAAAACAAGCATATGGACTGTAAAATTCTATTTAACGACAAGACCAACGATGTATGAACCGGTACGACGCAGTTCTTTTGTACCGAATTAGGTGGGATCGAAGGCAGGCACTGATATTCGTAGCCATTCGAAATCAGCTTTAAACAGGAGGTCCGGTGTCATTAGTATTCTTATTGCATACAGTAAGACGATAGTAAGACGATTGTAAGACGACAGTAAACTCCAAACCAAACGAAATTTATTAATCTTTAAATTGCTGTTATCTCTATAATTAAATATTAATCAGCATAAGAGTTAATTTTTATGATGCCCACACAAGAAATTCACGTAATCCGCATGCGGTTTGAACACCGCCCATTCCAAGCTAATGGGATAGTTTCTTTGCCTGAGAGAATATCCATTAAAAAGTGAAAAATCCTTACATTTATTGATGGATATGAAGCATACTATCACCATTCTCAATTAATTAAAAAATTACTTAATCAAAATTTTTAATACTTAAAACACGACAGTTAAAGTGCCATGGTAGCTCAGTCCACAAATGCATCTGTCCTGTAACCGCAGAGTAGAGAGATCGAAGCTCCAGCCGGCCATAGATCTGGCTTGTTTACTAACCTTAAGTGATAGGGCAAGCTTGGGGGTCATCTGCTTGGTACCTGCTTCTAAATTACAAGGACCCACTCTTAAAAGTTCAACCTCTCGAGGCAATGACAACCGTCTGTTCAAAAGAAGTCATGTGACATCTATATGGACATTACACCAACCAAAGATAGTTAAAATTTGTTGAACAATTTGCTACTGACGATCTAAGAACTCACGATGTTGACTAGTGGAATTAGATTCGATAAGTGTAAACTAAATTAAAAATAATCTTTCGATAGCTTTATTGAACAAACTACTATATTTTTCATTCTCAAATGTTATCCAAAAGTTATTTCTACAGTAGGTTAATGTATAAACATTTCAAATTTGGTGTATGATAGATAAATAATTAAACCATCTCAGACTTGAATTCAAATTATTTTAAAACCTATTTTGTGAAAACTGTTTTTATGATGAATATAAATTATACAAATTTAACAACATAAAGATAATAGTATTTTTAATTTTAGATACTTCATCTAATTATCTTAATTTTTTGTGCCCTGTCTTACAAATAATAAAGCAAAGTGGTACGTTATTAGATAAAAGAAGGCAAATTGAATTTAAACGTGAGTAATCTGAAAATATATTTCATAATAACAGAAATCACTATCCCATAATTTAAACACAATCTAGTTTTTTTCCTTAAAGAGATTTCAAAAGAAAACGAACCAGGTAATAGAAATAATTCTATTATTGATTTACGCTGAGTATGCTGAGTCGAAGAAAAATTATCTTAAGGTGGTAGGTAATTAATCTCCTTTTGAGTGATTTTATTTCATAGATTGAAAACTTTTTTTTCTAGGTTTTTGATTTTATTCTATCCGTTGTTACCTTTTAATTCTGTAATAGCAGCTTTTTTACTTTTGAATATAGTTTCCTTATCTGTGTTATTTCACTTGTTTTTATTTCCAAGATGAGCTCATCTATATTTAGAAGGACAATTAGACTTTCACTAGAACCAATTCCTCAGATTGTTCATCTTGTTTTTGACCTCTAAGGTTATTTTTGTTCTATAATACTGGAGATAATTTGACCCAAAACTACAACTGAAAGCTGACTTGGAAACACTTTAAACATTTAAGATATTATTACTATTCGAATATATGAACTGGGGTCCTGAAATGTAGCTATCTATTTAATCTTATCTGGAGGTATTCAAACTGTACACTTTTCAAATCTGATTTCTTTGTATGTTGAAGAATAGTTAGTCTTTCTCTGGCTCAACTCTTCTCTCTTATATAGTATATTTGCTCTGCTCTTTATAATGCAGTATTCATATATGGCAACAATATTTATATGCTCGCAAATTATTCGAGAGATCAAATCATTCATCAACTTTTGAATCTTCCAATAAAATGGCTATCATTATGAAATCGGGGTTATAAAAAGGATTTAAACTTACATTTAAACTTTAATTCTGTATTAGCACATTTTTTACATCCAGTTCCCTTTTAAGTGTTTTTTCAGTCATATATATCTGAAACCAGAGCTGTTTGACGTTAACAGAATAATTGGTCTTTTCCTAGATCAGCCATTCAAAAAATCTTGAATAGTATAATTATCAATCTAACTTTTTTCTATATTTGCCTGTGGAAGCGATATTCAATGCCAAAAATGTTTCTAGATATCACACAAAGTACCAGCTTTCAAAGCTCCTAATAAAACACATATCCTTCTGGAATCGGAGTCAATAATGTTAATCTAGTTGCTCGAAAACCTGCTAGGAATGTTAATATGTAAGAAAAGGTGCCAGAGAGCTCAAATATGCGATTTTTTGCTGGCTTAAATGCATTATATGAGTAAACTTCAACACTATTGGAGCAAGTTTATTTTGTGGAAAAAGGCTAGAATTATTTTCCATATAAGTACACTTCTGTTCAAAATTAAAGAATAGGTATATTTAGTTGATTAGCTCAGTACTACTTAAAAGACTTTAATGAAATTTTGTTTGAACGTAGTTGATATAATAAGGGAAAAATCCATTCAACATTTCGGTTTCATTAGCCCTCGTGTTGCAAAAAGTAGACCGTAGCACACCAAAACAAACCAAACCAAACCATTCAACATTTATAATACATATGCATTATTGTGTATAACACTCGTACGGTAATACTTGTATCGGAATTGTATGGTTTCAGACAGGGGTTACTGAAGTTAGGAGTCCGTTCCTGAGTTACACATATACAGGTCTCATACCATGATCCCCTTCTAGAAATAAAGCAATTTAAGAGCTCCCTTAACAATAGTTTCCACCCATTAAGCAATGTTATTTTCAGGCTCTGCTTGATTCTTGGAGGAGAGTTGTGAGTTGCAACTGCCTTCTGCAGAGATTTCAACACATACAGATTTCATAGGTAAAAATATGGATTGCAAATCCATCTGGAATATTTCCAGAAAATCGTCGACCAGATAAGATCTACGTTACTGTGAGTTATCGTCCTTAAAATGCAATCAGAGCTGACTGCAGCACTGAAAAGGCTAAGCAGAGCTTCAAGATCTCATCCCTATACCTGTGATCAGTCACAGTACCTATTTGAAAAACATGGAGGAGTATGCAGTAATCCAACATGGTTCCTGCATCGACCATTAGACCTCGGCTGTCATAAATAGTTGATTTTTTTACTGCAGAGCAGGTAGCGTATCCTTGGTTTTCTTCTTAAGAAAGTACGTCAAGAATCAATGGTTAAGCTGAGTAATCAATAAAATGTTAGTCTGGTCGACAATTTTCTGAAAAGTGAAAATATGGATTGACCAGGCAGACGGCTAGATCTCAAAGTATGTCTCGGACATTATGGGGTAGGTAACTTCAACTCGTAACTCCCGTTGAGAATCACACAAGTCCTGAAAACAGCGTTACTAAACCAGTGGGAGCAGTTGTCACAGGAACTAATAAACTGTCTTATTTCCACTAAGATATCACGGTGTAAGGCCTGTCTATCTGTTATATAGGGTGATACTCCCTATAAAGCCACCGACTCGTGTTACGTATGATTATGTGTGGATATTATAAAACAATTAAATGTTTATTTTTTGGACTATGTCAACCTATTTTTAAATCACATTTAACTAAAATCTATCTAGTGTTCCTGGATATAGATGAGTAAATCTGAAAACTAATTTTATTTTGAATACTAATGTATTAGGATAATGTAGTAAAATTGTATAGTGTATTAGAAAAAATAGCAAAAATATACAAAAAAAAAACCTTTATTATACAAAGGATTCTTTCGAAGGAAAATTTTCGCAACTTTACGCTATATAATAATACCGTATTCCTCCCCAAAGCCATCACATCTTTTCATTATTGTTTGTTTTATTTAAGCTAAACCGTTAGTATTTATTGTACTACTATGTTGCTACATAAGGACTAACAAGAACGATGACTGCTGCTTAACCCTCTAAGCGGTTCTCACGTACAATTCCGCCAAACCGATGAAACCTTCAAAGCTGTTGTCACGTACAATTTTCGACCTCTGTAAATGGATGTAATGTTTCTGCCAGTCTTTTCTCCCATGGAGTTTTTCGGTAGGACGGTCAGGTCGATTGTTTAGGAACTGCACTCCTCTTTTATTGGCATTTATTGAGGGATTCACCTCTACCCCCTGAAGCACAAAGACACTGATAGCTTTTCATGGCTTTGTAAATCTCTATTTCGAAGTATTTCCTTAACTGTTGTATCTCTAATTGGGCTACTTAAATATCTTGGATGACTTTCCTAAAAAATATAAATAAATCTCTTAAACAATATTTTTATTTGTACTTTTAGAATAAATTATTTCTTGTGAAATGATCTTCGAGACTTGACGAGCTTTATGTGTATTAAAAATTAGCAATCTATAATATCTATTTATACATCTATTTATAACCGGAAGTAAAGGGACAATAACGAGTGTTGGTTTCCCGTATTCCATTCTAGTCGACAAAGGGTGAAGTACAAAATCATAGAACGCTTTGGCCACTGACACAATAAACCTTTAGCTTATTTTTGGAGACTTTTTCTTCCTCGGTGTGTTCCACTTGGAGGGTTAAGGACACTTACAAATGAATTTTAAAAATATGTTAATAGTTCATCTTGAGTCCAAAGTCTCCTGATTCAAAAGGAACCGCCTTCTCTTTTCAGCTATCATCTGATTATGTTAATAAAATTTTACTCATTTAGTTACTTGTTAAAAACTTTCTTTTTACATAAACACAAACATACAGATAAATTTTATACATGGAAATGTATTTATTTTTACAAATTTTTTAATCAAATACTAGCTCAATGTAGGGTCACATTAGGTTTTATTCAAGAAGTGGTTATTTCGTTTTCGAAACAAAACATCACTTCTAAATACATGATAACAAACAATAGTTAGCAGCTAAATATATGATAATAAAATATATTCTTCGGAAAAAATCTTATTTTATCAATTTAATCTCTGGTGATAAACAAGCCGAAAAACCTTATTTTTTATTTGCTCTGAGTATAGATACGTCGTTTACTCAAGAGCTGGTTATTTTTTATAAACTAAATACTGCTGCTATATATATATGGTAATAAACAGAATTTTACTGCTAAATATATGATAATCGGATAAATTCTTTGGAAAAATCTTATTGCATCAAATTTGTTACTCTAGTGATAAACAAGCTCCATAACTCGTTTTTTTAAAGATGATAAACACATTTTTTACTAGATATATAAAGAAATAATAACACAAGACATATGCGTGTCACAGGGAAGTTGTTTATTCATCTCAAAAAATAAAAATAAAAATAAAAAATGGTGTGACTTTCCCTTCGGCATTTTTTCTTAAAAGTTGATAAGTATTCATGATTGAAAGAAACATTTTAGAGTCGTATTTATTAATAGAAAATATTTTATTTTTTTGTGTGTGAGAAGTAAATGAAGAACTTTTTTAGGTGTTGCTGTTTTTGATTAAATGAGTTCAAATATCACGTTTGAGAGAGATTCGGTTGCTAGGAAACTACAGCTTCAAAAATGTTGAAAGAATTCGATTTCTTTTCCGCTCACAACATTGCAATGAATTAAAAGCAAATTAAAAATAATCAATTACGTTCATTCATGGCGAGTATTGAGGAAGTTCCAGCTTGGATACCCTGTTTGGAGGGCTATGATTAAATTTCGTTCTCAAAACTTTACTTGCATTGAAATAGAAGAGGATTTAAATATTTAGTAAATGAACTAATTTCTTTTGTAGTTTTAATTAAAAAGAGATTCTGTCCAAACATTCTATTTACTTGGAAAAATGAACTATGGAAACTTTTAATTTTCATTTAATTTGCAAATGAAACAATGTCTAGGTAACTATGGAGAATACTGCATATTAATTATTATTTTCTAATCCAGACAATACTTTAATCACAGAAAACTATTAATAGAATTAAAAGCAAATTAAAAATAATCAATTACGTTCATTCATGGCGAGTATTGAGGAAGTTCCAGCTTGGATACCCTCTTTGGAGGGCTATGATTAAATTTAGTTCTCAAATTTTACTTGCATTGAAATAGAAGAGGATTTAAATATTTAGAAAATGAACTAATTTCTTTTGTAGTTTTAATTAAAAAGAGATTCTGTCCAAACATTCTATTTACTTGGAAAAATGAACTCTGGAAACTTCTAATTTTCATTTAATTTGCAAATGAAACAATGTCTAGGTAACTATGGGGAAGACTGCATACTTATTATTATGTTCTAATCCAGACAATACTTTAATCACAGAAAACTATTAATAGAATTAAAAGGAAATTAAAAATAATCAATTACGTTCATTCATTGCGAGTATTGAGGAAGTTCCAGCTATTAAATTTGTTTCTCAAAACTTAAAAAAAGAAATTTTAATCTTAAAAAACTAACTAATTTCTTTTAAAAATTTAATAATAAAATCAAATTTATTTTTAATTTTTCATTAATTTGCAAATAAACAATTAACAAAAAAATAAAAATAAATAAAATAACAATTTAAAACACAAAAAAAGAATTAAATTATATTTTTAATGAATTTTCAATCAAACTACATAATAAATTAAAAAAATCTAAAAAAACAAATTATAAAAAAAATAATTACAAAAAAATAATTTAAATAAAAAATAAAATTCTAATAAAAACTATTTAAAAAAAATATTCTTATTATTTAAAAATAAAAAACAAAAATAAAAAAAAAACATAATTATTAAAAAAATAATAATTTTATTTAAATAAATATAAATTTTTAAATTAAAATAAAAAAAAAATTAATTATTTTTAAAAAATTATACCCTTAATCAAAAAATTGTTTTCAAAATTACTAAAAAAAGAGGATTTAAATATTTATCAAAATGAACAAATTTTTTTTTTTTATTAAAACAAATAAATAAAAAAGAGATTCAAAATATTAATGGAAAAATAAACATAAAAAATTTTAATTTTCATTAAAATTTGCAGAACAAATAATAAAAATAATTATTTTAAAAACAAATTAATCAAAAAAAAATTAATAAAAAATTTAAAAAAAATCAAACAATGTTCATTATGAGTAAATATTGTTTATTGGATTATTTATTATGAATGATTTAAATCAAATTTTTTAATAAAAAAATTTAAATATTATAAATGAGTAATTTCTTTTATTTTAATTAAAAATGGAAATAATGGAATATATATTAATTAAACTCAAATTTATATGGCTATAATGTAGAAAATCTATTTAATAATTATTTATTATATATAAAAAACTTACTTTAATCAGAAAATAATTATTTCAATTTTAATTTATGTTGATTAAATAGATTGAGGAAGTTCCAATTGGATTATTGAAATAGAAATTTATTAATTTAAAATTTATATATGAATAAAAAAATTAAATTCTACAAAATTTTATTTATTTAACTTTATAATTTTAATTTTTTGGATATGAACAATGTTAAACTGGTAAATATTATTAATTTAATTAGACTAATTAATAAAAAAAATATAAAAAATAATAATTAAAATAAAATTTATGTAGTATTTATTTTTATAGACATTGAGTTAAAATAAAAATTAATTTTTTTTTATTTTACTAATTGAAGTATTTAAATATTTAAATAAATTTTTTTTTAATGAAATAGAAAAAAATATTTTAAATAAAAATTTATTTAATTTTAATAAAATAATTTAATCTAATATTAATAACAGTATTGAGAAAATTTAATTGGAATATTTATTTTTAAATAATACTTTAATAAGATATTAATAGAAATAAAAAAAAATAAAAATATTAAGGATTGATAATTTGGATTAAATTCAATTTTTTTTTTTGCATATGAAATAAAGAAATTTAAAATTTTAGCATATTCTTTTTTTTTTAACAATTAAAATAAAAAGAGATTCTGAAATATTTAAATTAAATATAAATGAACACTAAACAATTTCATTTAATTTTGTGAATACAATTTTTTATTTTTAATACTTATTTTTCACAAAACTACTATATTAAAATTTAGCAATTTAATAATCAATTACGTTAAATAATTGCGAAATTCTTGCTTGGATAACCTTGGAGTTATGAATTTTTAAAAATATATTATCATTTGATTTAAATATTATAAATTTTCTTTTTAATTTAAATTAAAAAGAGAAAATATTTATTAAAAAATTCTCTGGATAATTGTCTTTATTTGCATTATGTCAGTATTCTAATTATTAGTTTCTTGAACTATTGATTTAATTTTTCAATACTTAATTAATAGAATTAAAAGATAATAAAATTAAATATATAAGTTATAAAAAATTTTTTAATCAACAAATTTAATTGAATATAGAATAATTTATATTCTTATGGATAAAGTTTTTATTAATGATACAATATTCTTTTCTAAAAATACTTTAATACATGAAAAAGATATTAATAGAATTGAAATTAAAATTCAATATTAATTAGTGCATATTTATGATTTTTTTAATACGATAATAAATTAAATTAAAATTTTACTAATATAAAAGAGAATTAAAAATTAGCAATACTATCATTTTTTGTATTGAATATTATTTTTAAAAAAAAGAAATCTAAATTATTTCAAATGAAATATAAACTAATATTTTATTTAATATTTTTTAAATCACAAATATTTTATTAAAAGAGAGAAATTATAATATTATTTTTTTAATTATAATAAAATGATTATAAATTTAAATTAATTATTATTAATTGATAAAAGTATAGAAGATAACTATTTTATTTTATATTATAATTATTTTTTAAATTTAAATTACTTGAAATTGAATATTTTTAATTTTTTTATTTATAATTATAAAATAATAAATATATTTGAAATATTATTATTTATTATGTCTTAAATATTTATTCAAAAAGAAATTATTTACTTTTTATTATTTTAATATTTTAAAGAATAATTTATTATTTTAATATTCTGAATATTATAAATATAATAGACACTTTGAAATTAAAAATTTAATTAAATTTTATAATTGAAAATATATTAATATTAGTATATTAAAATTTAGTAGTTTTTTAAAAAGAATTATTTTTATATAAAACTAATAGATTATATTGTTATAAAAATGTCTAATATTTATAAATAATTATATTTTATTATAACTTCAAAATATTAATTATTTTAAAAATAATTATTTACTTATTTAAAATAAAAGTTTTTTTTTTTTTAGATTTATTATATAATAATCTATTGTATTTAAATTAAAAAATAAAAAAATAAATTTAAAAAAAAAAGAATATGTATATTTTATTGAAATTATATTTTCTTTATAAAATAAAAAATATATTGAATATATTATATAATAAAAATTTTTTATAAATTAAAATTTTAAAATTTTTATAAATTAGTAAATGTATTCTAATAAAATATATTATTAATATTTTGATCATGAAAATTTTATGAATGTAAAATGTTATAAAATACTTAGAAAGATAAAAATAAATTATTAAAATTATGTAAAAAAGTTATATTGTATAATATATAAAAAAATTCATTTAAATATAAATTAATTAAAAGATGTCTTATAAATATGTATTTGAATAAACTATAATAATGATGAATAAAAATTATTGTAGATTTAAATTAGTAATAATAAATTTGTTTTTTAAACAGTAGCTAATTTAAAATATTAAAAAATTAAATATTTATTATTCTATAATTTAAAATTAGTTTATAATGTGGAAAGATATATATTTAATAAAAAAAAATGTAGATAATGAGTTATGAATTATTTAATATTTACAGATCAGTGATAAATATAAAAAATTTAGTATGAATATTAAAAGAAAAAAAGAAAGAATTTATGTTTTAATTTA
The DNA here is from genome assembly GCA_032207245.1 of Pardosa pseudoannulata. NCBI lineage: Eukaryota > Metazoa > Arthropoda > Arachnida > Araneae > Lycosidae > Pardosa > Pardosa pseudoannulata. The sequence goes on along the minus strand of CM063503.1, from coordinate 44,284,199 downwards.
ATTGAATATTGTAAATTAAAATATTGTTAATAAAATTATTTTAGAAGCATTTTTTTTTTGTAATAAGATGTAAAAATATAAAAAGATATGATCAGAAATTTCTATCGTATATTTTTAAAAATAAAAAATAAAAAATTCTATTTCGAAGTAATAATTATTAAAAAATATTTGAACTACATATTAAATAATAAGCAGAAGAGTTATATATTTTATGTGAGATAATTAAAAATTTATATATGATATAGTTTAAAATATTTTCCAATATTTAGAAAGTTTAAATAAAACGAAAAAAGAAATGGAATGAAATTTGAATTTTTTTATCCCTATTCATTAGAATATGATTATTTACTTTTTTTAAACAATATCAATTGATAAAATTTAATATACGTATTCTAAATTAATAATGAAGCAATTACGTAAAGAAAATTATTTACGTATAACTCGTATAGTTCAGTGATAAAACGTATATAATTTAATAGTATAAAGTAAAATGATTAATGAGTAATGATGTCATAACTTTAAAAAAGCAATGCTGTTTTACCTATTTATTATGTATAATTGAAAAATTTAAATAATTACTTTCGGTAAATTTATGAAATTTATTTTACCTATGTGTATTTTTGATTTTCCCTACATTAGGATAAACTCTTTGATATTATTATATTATTTAAATAGAAATGTTTAATTTATTTGTTTAGAATTTAAATGATGAAAAGTTATTTACAGAGCTTTTCGTATTGATAAAATGTGTAAAATGAATTATAGAAAGGTTAAATAATAAAAGGTAAAAATTTTAGACGTTTTAAAATAATATATAAAAAATGAAATAATTTTTAATTTAATATTTGATAGAAAAATGTGTATAACGTAATGTGATTGTTTGATTTTAATGGGAATAAAAATTTAAATCGCTACGCTCAAAAAGGGGGGATGGATGAAACTCGCTTTAATTTGCTATAATAAATTAAATATGGATGAACGATGAAAGTCTCTTTTTTTATTAAACAATGCTAAGATAACGTGTCGCAAGAGGTTATTATCGTTATAGAAAATGCTTTATAAGATCATTACGTTATTAAGTAATTTTTAATTTACGTATATATAACGTTATAAATATTAGTTAAATAATTTAAAGAAATGATTAAGTTTGATGTCATAACTTTAGAAAGCAATGCTGTTTTTACCTATTTATTATGTGATGAATTGAAAAATTTAATCGCCTACTGTTAACCGGGGAAAATAGGGCTCGAACTAGTTATAATGGCATTAAACGCTCAAAAAGGGGGGAAGGGATGAAACTCGCTTTGAATTTTGCTATCCCTAACTCATTAAATATGATATGATACTAACGTGTCGCAAGAGTCTATCGTTTTATATACAATGCTGGTAAGATCATTACAAGAGGTTATTATAGAAAGCTTTTTACGTAATATTACGTTATTTACGTAATATTCGTAAGTTCAGTGATAAAACGTATAAAAATAATGCGGACGGTATTCAAATAATTTAAAGTAAGAAATGATTAAATGAGATGGAATGATGTCATAACTTTAGAAAGCAATGCTGTTTTTACCTATTTATTATGCGATGAATTGAAAAATTTAATGGCCTACTGTTAACCGGGGAAAATAGGGCTCGAACTAGTTATAATGGCATTAAACGCTCAAAAAGGGGGGAAGGGATGAAACTCGCTTTGAATTTTGCTATCCCTAACTCATTAAATATGATATGATACTAACGTGTCGCAAGAGTCTATCCTTATCGTTTTATATACAATGCTGGTAAGATCATTACAAGAGGTTATTATAGAAAGCTTTTTTTATATCTGAATTTTTAGCAAACTCAATATCAAGCCCTTTATTGAAAGTGCTATAGAAAAGCACTTGAATACATAAGTAGTTGGAAAATATCAAAGATAATAATCATTTAAATACATAAAGGATAAAACATTATGTAATGCTTGTATTAAAAAAATGCTTTGTATCTTAAAAAATAACATTAAGAATCCAATATGGATGCTTCTATCCATTCCAGGTACATCCACTTCATAAATTCGAAGACAGCCGGCCAGATAACTTAGGCTATTATTATATAGGGGATGATGAAATTATCAAAATTATTTTTGCAATGCAGAAAATGTGTTTTGATGATTTTACGTATATAATAGTAAAAAAAAAATATTGACCAATTTGTGAATTAAAATTATCATCTTATAAAATATTTAAAACCAGTTGTTTTCTTTTCTAAGCTTCATCTTTTTCAGTCGTTAGTAATATGTGATAACTGCAAAATAATACTAGTACATTTGATGTTTACTATAGTACGTGTCCAGTTTTCTTGTATATTGTACATTTGTTTCATTTTACAGTTTTATTGAAATATATACTGGGAATGTCAAAGTCAAATTTACTTATATGCAAGTCTCAGAATTTGTTAACTATTTTAAACTAACACATGATAGAATATTATTTTTCGAGAAACAAAATAATGTGATAAACATTCCTTTATTTAACCATGATTAATAAGGCACATTTTACCCATATGTTTACAACCATGCCATATAGATATTAATTTAAAAAAAAATGAATATACCACATTACTAAAATATACGTGTAAAATTCCAATTTTTAAGGACTAATTAAACATTTGTAAGCACTATTCTTGTTTTATACATTATTACAAATTGTCAATACATATCATATTAATTTACCAAAAAAATGTTATTTTTTAAGATACAAAGCATTTTTTAATACAAGCATTACATAATGTTTTATCCTTTATGTATTTAAATGATTATTATCTTTGATATTTTCCAACTACTTATGTATTCAAGTGCTTTTCTATAGCACTTTCAACAAAGGGCTTGATGTTGAGTTTGCTAAAAATTCAGATATAAAAAAAGCTTTCTATAATAACCTCTTGTAATAATCTTACCAGCATTGTATATAAAACGATAAGGATAGACTCTTGCGACACGTTAGTATCATATCATATTTATTTAGAATTTTATCACTTTGTGTTTGTGCGAAGTTTCGTCAGACAGTATTTAAACGAAAATTATTACCAAAAAGTTTTTGTTCTTCACGCGAGGCTAACAGATAGGATCAGCTGACTTTGTGTACGGGAGTTCATAGAATTGAAACCCATTGCAGGTATGGATGTCTTCTGTCATTCGTAATTAGCTTTCGGATGTAAGCTTTAGTCTAATTAGCCTATTTTGAAAAAAAAAAAGATCATAACGCTGCAGACAGCTTACACAGAGTGACGTCTTACACTGTTAAATTTCTTTACTAATAACACAAAATGATAACCAAACAAGTATAATATTATCTTTCATCGGATTTGATGCCCATTGCTGCTCTATTTAATTTTGAATTTATATACTAGATCCCAATTTAATCATCCATTTCATGTATAATAATTGAACACGGTCCTAGAATTAGACCAAAAATAAACAACTTTATCAGGAGAGAAAATAAGCATAATCTAAACCTTATCTGAAATGCAAATTACGACTAGAAGTACATCTTTAAAATGACAGTAAGTTTATATAAGAACATTGTAAGATGTGTGGCTTGTCCGAAATAATATCACATAGTGATTCCTCATGTGAGGGTAACAGATAGGGTCAGCTGGCTTTCTGTACGGGAGTTTATAGAATTGAAACCCATTACAGGTATGGATGTCTACTGTCATTCGTAATTGGCTCTCGGATGTAAGCTTTAGTCTAATTAGCCTATTTTGAAAAAAAAAGATCATAACGCTGCAGACCACTTACACATAGTGACGTCTTACACTGTTAAATGTCTTTACTAATAACACAAAATGATAACCAAACAAGTATAATATTATCTTTCATCGGATTTGATGCCCATTGCTGCTCTATTTAATTTTGAATTTATATACTAGATCCCAATTTAATCATCCATTTCATGTATAAAAATTGAACACGGTCCTAGAATTAGACCAAAAATAAACAACTTTATCAGGAGAGAAAATAAGCATAATCTAAAACATATCTGAAATGCAAATTACGACTAGAAGTACATCATTAAAATGACAGTAAGTTTATATAAGAACATTGTAAGATGTGTGGCTTGTCCGAAATAATATCACATAGTAATTCCTCATGTGAGGGTAACAGATAGGGTCAGCTGGCTTTCTGTACGGGAGTTTATAGAATTGTAACCCATTACAGGTATGGATGTCTGTTTCCATTCGTAATTGGCTCTCGGATGTAAACTTTAGTCTAATTAGCCTATTTTGAAGAAAAAGATCATAAAGCTGCAGACCGCTTACACATAGTGACGTCTTACACTGTTAAATTTCTTTAGTAATGGCACAAAATAATAACCAAACAAGTATAATATTATATTTCATCGGGTTTGATACCCATTGCTGCTTTATTTAAATTTAAATTTATATACTAGATCCCAATTTAATCATCCTTTTCATGTATAAACAATGACCACGGTGCTAGAATTAGGCGAAACCTAAACAACCTTATGAGGAGAGAAAATAAGCACAATCTAAAACATATCTGAAATGCAAATTACGACTACAAGTACATCTTTAAAATGACAGTAAGTTTATTTAAGAACATTGTAAGATGTATGGCTTGTCCGAAGTAATATTACATAGTAATCCCGTAGAATACTCAAGTTATATCTCTTCAATAATTTTTTTTTACAAAAATAATAATATGACAATAATTAATACCAAAAAAAAATTCATTTGAAATAAATTATATGCTTGATCTCATTTTAATGTCAACTCTGTACTACAAATATCTTAACTCAAAAACATGCATGTATATGAATTTATTGATTTAATTTCTTCGGTTTTATGTTAATATCCCAAAAGAAAACAATAAAAAAAGGTTTAGGTTAGGGGCACCGTGAACGTTATAAGCTTGTGTTATAATTAGTGTTTAGAGTTCTAAAACTTTGTACATGAAAGTACTGAGGTATAACTAGATTAATAACATTAATCTTTTTTTAAAATGAGAGACATTTTTAATTGAAGATATTTATTTATTTGTTAACATTTAAAATATTTTTCTATTTTTTCTCTTAAGCTTGCTTAAAAGTATCTTTTAAACCTATTTAGGAAACATTTTGTTTAATGATTAAACATCTAGTGTATGGGAACTTTTCTATGTGTGTACATTTAATTTTACTTCAGTTATTTACTTACCTCTGAAATCATTTTATTAAACTATATTCATGTACTTTTTGGAACATCAACTGATTTATGTCAAAGATAACAAACAGTTGTAGTATCATCCTTAATAAAAACTATAAAATTAATTTATTTTAAGCATGTGATGTACGAGTATAACTCTTTCAAATAGTAAATTTTATCTTTTATAACATATGTAACATTCTTTACAAATACGCATATTTTATATGCTTTTAACAGTTAACGGTAAACACTCAATTTGATATTATTAGAATAATACAAATATTTTCAAATAGCGACTAATATAGGTAAATATTGATCATTGATTATAGTTATTATTGATTAAAGATATTGATTGATGTAAATAATGATAATAGTTTATAATGTATAATACGAAGGGAAACAAAAATATTTTATAAAATTTCAGATCAGAGGCACTATGAGGCACTATGAATAATTTAAATATTATTTTATTGTAAACCTCTATTTAAGTACTATCTTTAACAACATTTACACTTTAAAGAGCAGAAACTAGCACTAAGTTGTACAGTTAAGTCTTTTATGACAAGTTCCAAAATATCTCTAGACGGAAAATTATTAAATTTCAATAAAGTACCTGATATTTGTTTACGCATGACTAGCCAGATTTCAAAGATCATAACTTATAACCAATACTGTCTGCTGTTAGAAATCTTATCACTGCTGTTCATCTAAAATAAATTATAATTTTAGAAATGAGGGACCGTAAATATGGATTTTCAAAATATTAAACTTTTCACTTCACTTTTAACCTTTTGAAGACGGGCGTATCATATATGCAATATCTTTTTAATTCTATTCAGAATCTCTACTATTCAGATATCTCTAATAGACAAGTTCACCTGTAACAGACATATGGCTACCTCTAGTAGAAATAAGAAATACTAATTAAATGTTTTACCTAGTGAGTATACCATTAATGATATACTCACTCTAAGTCAACATAAAAGACGTTGCATATATGATGCACCCGTCCTCAAAGGGTTAATATAAGAACGAATTATGCTATTACATAATAATTAAATATATAATTAAGATATTTAATGAAAGTATCTTTAGATGAAACTTGAGTTTACTAGTAACATTCCTTTAAAACGTTCTCTGCACTGATTCAGAATCTCTACTATTCAGATATCTCTAATAGACAAGTTCACCTGTAACAGACATATGGCTACCTCTAGTAGAAATAAGAAATACTAATTAAATGTTTTACCTAGTGAGTATACCATTAATGATATACTCACTCTAAGTCAACATAAAAGACGTTGCATATATGATGCACCCGTCCTCAAAGGGTTAATATAAGAACGAATTATGCTATTACATAATAATTAAATATATAATTAAGATATTTAATGAAAGTATCTTTAGATGAAACTTGAGTTTACTAGTAACATTCCTTTAAAACGTTCTCTGCACTGATTCAGAATCTCTACTATTCAGATATCTCTAATAGACAAGTTCACCTGTAACAGACATATGGCTACCTCTAGTAGAAATAAGAAATACTAATTAAATGTTTTACCTAGTGAGTATACCATTAATGACATACTCACTCTAAGTCAACATAAAAGACATTGCATATATGATGCACCCGTCCTCAAAGGGTTAATATAAGAACGAATTATGCTATTACATAATAACTAAATATATAATTAAGATATTTAATGAAAGTATCTTTAGATGAAACTTGAGTTTACTAGTAACATTCCTTTAAAACGTTCTCTGCACTGATTCAGAATCTCTACTATTCAGATATCTCTAATAGACAAGTTCACCTGTAACAGACATATGGCTTGAAGAATTTGAAAATTTTAATTAGTTTTTATCTTGCTGTAAAAAGAAATATATTGCTAATATTAATATAATTTAGGTTCAAAGAATAGCAAAGATAATTATAACTCGCGAAATCTTTTATGCGGATAAAGAAATTCCCCCTTTACCCCCTTGGTCTATGTATTTTATGCTTATTACACAAGCATATAGCCCGTCATTTGACGGGATCAGTAAAATTTTTTATTTTTCAGAATTGTAAAGTACCCTATAAGACATATAAAAAATGGTTTGTTTTTTGACTGAGAATTATCTGGTACATGTCTAATAATTTGCATATCTTCATATTAATCTAAAGTCTCCCGATATTGGGTATGCAGTTTAGAATCACTTTAAATTCCTTTAGGTTTGGTTTGGTTTGGAGCGCTACCGTCTACTGTTTTGCACACGAGGGCTAATGAGACCGGGACCTACTGCTTAAAGCCGTTTCCTAACGGCTACGAACATCCATGCCATAGTGGGATTCGAACCCACGAACTCCAGTACCAACGGTCAGCGCTCTGACCAATCGGCCAGCGTTCGGCTTAAATTCCTTTAGAAAATTCAAAGTTTTCTTAGCTAAGTCAAAATTATCGTTAAGTTCCTCTCAATTTTTTTGCCACAGTAATTAATGGAAGTAAAGGAATGGAATTATCATTTTCACTACAACCTGGAGGTAGATACAATTTGCTGTTAATACCGGTGATAAAATTTTCATTGCAACAAAAAATAGTCATTGATTAAATTTAAAATTATCACACATGGAATTAATCTATGATTTAAGCCAAATATAAAAGAAAATTATTGACGTAATATCTAAGTTCGGTGATAAAACGTATGAAAATAATGCAGACGATATTTAAATAATTTAAAATAAGAAATGATTAAACGAGATGGTTAAAAGAATGACGTCATAATGCTAGAAAAAAATGTTATTTTTACCTATTTATTATGGGACAAATTGATAAATTTAATCGTCTGCACCTAACCGGGGAAAATAGGACAAATAATTGCATTAAATGCTAGGAAAGGGGGTAGGGGGGTATTTCAAACGTTGTTAAACCTAACTCATCAAAAATTCAATATGGATGCTGCATCTATCCGTTCCAGGTAATTCATAAATTCGAGGACAGATGGGCAGATAACTTAGGCTATTATTATATAGGAGATATATTGCTTCATGCAACAGAACTAAATCTAACTAATAGGACAACTTTATAAACAGTCTATGGTTTTATGTAACTTCCTCCCAACAGTTGTAGCACTGAATATTTTTAGCATATTAGAAATGGCCTGTATAGAAAATAATTTAATACTATTTTTAACGCCTTTTTATTTTCTACGAAATTGGTAGACAGATAGGGATATAAAAAGAGGGTTAGATACACAAAAAATATCCGGGATTAGAGGCTGTGGAATACGGAAAGGATGGAGGTATGAGAGAAAAAGAACCCTTGCAAGGATTGTGTGAAATAGAATAGGTAAAATTGGACTTAATGAATAATTATAAACTAGTCTTAAAGAGAAAGCTCTAAGCTCTAATTTCTGCCTGTTTGCTTTTGTATTGGTCTAACGTAGAGATTTATTAAAATCGTTTGGAATAGAAATGGAGTGATCATTTTGGTTTTTAGGCATAACCAAAGTTGATTGCAAACAGTACTGAAAATAAAGAAAATTTTCGTGAGAAAAATTTTTGGTTTGTTTCGGAGTGCTACAATTTACTGCTTTGCTGCGTTATTATTGGCTAATGAGACCAATATCCTCTGTTTGAAACCAATTCCGAATGGCTACGAACATCCATACCCATTCAGCTTTGATTCGGAAAAAAGTTATAGAAAAATTTTGCATGACGCGAAAACGACGGTTGATCCTTGATCATTTTGGACAATTGGGCAATAGTTGATCAGCTTCCGGGTAGTCCGGAATGTTTAGTAACCAGGAGAAGTTCACCGAAACTATTGTCAAACTTTCGCACTCTTATTTTGCACACGGTTTCACATCATATTGATGTATAATTCAGGTTTAATTTAAACGGAAGTATAAAAATTGAATATTGTTATAATAACTTTATAATAGAAATATATAAATATGCCATACGGAAGTATAAAAATTGAATATTGTTATGATAACTTTATAATAGAAATATATAAATATGCCATACGGAAGTATAAAAATTGAATATTGTTATGATAACTTTATAATAGAAATATATAAATATGCCAGTGACTCGAACTGCACTGTGACGAATTTAGAGAGTTATGCACGAAAAAAAAACCTTTGTTTAAAAGTAATATATTAAGTTTACCGTAGCGAAGTACGGGCACACTTGTTAGTAATTTTTTATAAAGTTAGAAACTTATAAATGATCTAAAAAATTATCCTAAATAAAGGAGAATTTTTTATTTTTAATAAATTAAAAATGGAATTTTATAAAAGATTTTTCAGCTCAAAATCTCCTATGTCACTTTAACGTATGCTTAATATTTATCAAACAAGATTATTGTGTATATAATTTCAATCGCATTAAATAAAACCTATATACCTATATGAAATAGTTTTCTATATTTGTAGACTATTTCATCAACTTTTTCTTTATTTGGTTTTTTGTGTTCTCTATAAAATACTACATGTGTAAAAAAGGCGTAGACTTTTGCAATAAATCCTTTAATATACAATCATCAGAAACCCTGAAGAAATGTAGAAAATATTAATTCACCAGAAATGTTTTTAAATAAATCAAAATTTTCCTGGTATTTGTGACAAAAAATATTGAACTACTTAAAGGATTAAAATATTAAAAAAATTAAATGCTTAAACATTACAAAAAATTGAGTAAACAATTAACATTTTTGGGAAATCTATGTGTACAGAAAATTAATTACCTGCATTTACTTACTCATATTTGACATTTATATAGAAATATTATTGGGTTTCCTATTACACTTGTGTTAAATACAGTTTATATTAATTATTTAAATTGGTAGGATATTTCAGAATAGTTTTTTCTTTAATTATATTTTTTACACACTCTGTAACTCGCTAACTCAAATAGTGCATTCTTCAAAAAAGAATGCCAAATTCTGAAGAAACTTAGAAGAAACAAGAAACTGTAGAAAATATTAATGTACCTGGAACTTTTTAAAGTAGTTTAAATGTTCCAGGTTTATGTAACAAAAAATATCGAACTGGAAAAATGCTTAAATCTAAAGTGTTCTTATGAGATTAAAGTTCCATTAATTAAAAAAATACCTCTAATTCTTTTCTGTAACTATGACTGAGTTTTCGAGTATATTATGTGTGTCACTTAGTAAATTTCAGAATTTAAAGGTTTATTTCTAAAAACTATAATTTTCTCCTTATTCGTAAGAATAAATAATATAATGGATAAATCATACAGTTAAAAATGCATAATGAATTAATTATTATTTAATTTTATGAATGTATATTAATACACTTTTAATATTTAGCAGTAACCCACTTTTTTTGGTATAAAATATCGAACTGGAAAAATGTTTTAAGAGTTAAGACTAAATGCTATAACAACTCAAAATATGTTATAACTTTTTTTTGTGCAATTTATTCTGATTAATAACTGCATTGGAAAATTCTAAGCATAAGATGATTTATATACCGAATTATACAAAATACAATACAACTTACTTTATATGTGTTTTATCTTGAAATTAATGGACTTATTTCTGAAATCTATAATTTTACAAACTATCTATAAGAATTATAAAAAAGTCCGAGGAATAAATAAGTGAAATTAAAATAAATATAATAAATAAATCTATTATAACTAATGAATTGCAAAAATATGTATTGCTAATTTAACTTACGCCTAGCTAGACATTTTCAAGGCAAAACACATTTCATATTTTTTTTTAAATTCTGCTAGTTCAATAAGTGTTTAGTCTCCCTTTAAAAGGAAACGGTTTAAATAAATAAAAGTACCAATTCTTTACAATGTTTTACTAGTGGGATTGATATAAATAATGTTAAAAAGACAGTAAAATATTCATACTATTTAAATTAAAGAAACATTAATTGTTGGTTAGGAAGATAATTTCTATTAATATTTGACAAATTATGATCCTATAAAAAATCGCCATTCACTAAAATATAATTAAAAAGTTTTCACCATATGTTTTATCATTTAAAGAACAATAAATAAAGAACCTTGTTTGTTTCTAGAAAATGTACTAAAATATTTTAATTATAATACATTTGAAACACCAAAACTAAAAACACTGTTCATCTGATAGGCACTCTTTCAGTGACTTAGGCCTAATTTGTATAATCAGTAAATCAACTACTACTAACCACGTTACTAACTATACAACTACTAATAAATTTTCGTTCTTAATGTACATAACGTTTATTGTCTTTAAGTAGTCTTTTGAAAACAATTTTGCTAGTGAATTTAATTTCAGGTAATTTATGATGTATAAAAGTGCTTTATATGAATGATTTACCGTTACATTTGGCTAAGGAATGTTTTTTATATTCTGTAAGGATATTCAATTGCTAAGATTTTTATAAAACGTACAAAGTAGGGATAGAATGAATTTACAGATAAAGAATACGAGAGTTTGAATATCATTATGAAGAACTTCGAATGCCTTTTAAACTTGCCTTTAATCAGTTGTTTTGTCACAAACTTCATTAAATATGCGTATAAATGGTCATCTAATAATTTCAAAATTTAATTTTAATTTTAGCATAGAAAACTTTATTATGACTTAAATATAAAAGCTAAGTATAAAGTGTTATATATATATATATATATATATATATATATATATATATATATATATATATATATATATATATATATATATATGTAAAGTGGTAAAGTGTTATATATACCATTACTTTTTTAGATCTATTGATAATTAATTTGTAGTAATATTTCTTTATTTTCACGTATGTTCAACCATTTAGTCATTGCACACCAATAAAGCAGTAAATTAACGCTTTTACTTCCAACTCGATTTACAAATATTGAGATTTCGAACTGAAAACTTATTACTACTACCCCAACAAACAAACAAATATTATCTACCTGTAATATTAGTGTAGATTTTTACTTATAAGAGAATAACGATTCATATATGTCACACTTTATTAAGAGATGGATAAACTATTTTTACGATATAAATTTCTAGGTATAGATTCATTTACATTTGTACTTATAGAACTACCCAAGGTCTCTTTTTTACCACTATCCACATGTAGACTAAATTTATAAATGGAAGTCATTTCAAGGCAATGAAAAAAGTTTCTGTTAATGATATACCTTTTCTGAGATGTTATAACTCGCATGATGCAGTAGACAAAGATGAAAGGAACTTTTACACGTGATCACGTCATCACAGAAATGAAGTTATCTAAGATTAATACTGTTTTTTACTTTAATAATAAGAAAAGAAAGGTATTATTTTTTTTCAGCAGCACTCTTATTTTAAACCTCAAATACCGAAACATCTTACTCCTGAAAAGTGCTTTTTAAGAACATGAGATAAATAAACAAGCGGAAAGTATTTTAATGAATAAGCATAAAACATCCATATGTCTGTTGCACAAAATTAAAAGAATGCTGCTAAATTTTATACTACATATTTAGATAATGTTAAATAATATAAAACTTTTAAGTATTTAATATATAATACTACGATTTTAGCCCTCTTAATATACAGAAAAAATTAATTGTGAATATTTTGTATTAAAATGATTAAAAAATATTTATAATACTTTGTTAGAGAATATATTTTTTCTATAATAAGATAAAATATATCTATTACATAAAATATAAAAGAGATACCAAGAAGCAAATACCATACAATAGTTAAAATTTCCTTTAAACTATTAGAATATTTAATAATTCTTAATACGTAAAAAAGCTTAAAGTATAAATGAGTTAACAATGACATTTTTTTACATCTTAGTTTGAAGTCAAATCCAGTAATCTAGATGACGAAATTATGCATTCATGTAATATTAAAACTAAATACAAGACTAAATATATATGGTGTATATATATTAAATATACGTATATATATTACGTAGTCGTATATATATTAAATATACGAGTTTTTATTGTAATACAGATGCATTTTTAATAGCGGCTACAATTTTAATAATGCTTTATTTAAACAGTTTTAATTCTGTACATACTGTAGGATGTATGTTTATTATAAGACAGCTTAAAATAAAAGGTTATAACTAATTTGTGGGAATTGCAGGCTTTCTTAAAAATTTTATACCGTATTATATGAAAAGTAACACAATTTCCACAAATAAAAAACTTATTTTTGTTTAAAAAAATTTCTCTTATCTACTTCAGAATTAAGTTCAAGAATAGTATGTAAGTGCATCTCTTTCTTCAGTTATGGTGGTTGAAAAATTTGCTTTTCCAGTCGTAAAAAAATTTTCATTTTGTTTCAAGTTAAGCCAAACTATAAAAGAAAATCAACTTTTACTAAAAATAATAAGTCTAAATAAATATGTGTGATCGCGAAAGATTAGAGTGAGTTGAGAGTTAAGGAATTTTACGTTTAATGTGGTATTGAATAGTTAGTTTACTTTTGCAAAGTACATGCAAAAGCTATTTAGTTAAACAGAATTTCGATGAAGATACTAACAAATGCTCCACAAATTGGCAACCAGGATTAATTTATGGTCCCAGAAAAGTTTTCAAAATTTTTTTTCATATTATCTAGTACCACTATTCTGGGAATGTTATCTTATCAAAAGATCTTCAAGGAAATTACCTGTTGCTCCCTATGTGTTGCAAAGATTATGTTTGTATTACAGTATTAAGTGAATATCTGAAGCTAGAGCGGCCGTACCATCGATTTTGGGTAATTCAGAGTTTCTCTTTTCGGGTGCAAAGCACTAGGAGTTCATCCGTCTCTCCCCCGGTCTGACGCAGTCTTCTATTTTTAGCAACAGTGATGGAGCAGTTTATTACCTAACGCGTTTATAGTTCGCTGGCCCAAACACTCTGTTACGAATTGCGTTGCTAATTTTTCATAGAAATTACAAAAATAAGGAAATCAACAAAGTATTTCCCCCTGTGTTTCACTAAACATTAAAGATTTCTTGATATTCTCCTTTCTTGATTCGCTTTAAAGCATTTTTAGCAACAAAGATGGAGCAGTTAATTACCTATCGTCTTTATAGTTCCCTGGACCAAACATTCATTAACAATTTTTTTCTTATTTTTCAGAGAAATAACAAAAATAAGAGAACCAATAAAGCATTTTATAACTATGTTTAACAGTAATCATTTCTGTATATTTCCATCTTTCGATTCGTTTAACAGCCCGTGATTCTTGATTATGTTTTTATTCATAATTAAATACATTTTGAAAATTATACCTGCATATTGTACTATGGTTGTAAAGTTTTAGATATTAAAAAGCTTGTTAAAAAATTGTAGAAATTGGAATCATAGAAAATTAGACATAGGCTGGTATTTCAAAAACTATCGTTAAAAAACAGTTGAGAAAATTACACGGTATGTAAATTTATACACCAAAATGTTTGTGCATTAATAAATAAGAATAAGAGTATTCAAATTCATTGAATATATAGATAGAGTTATAAACGTGAGGTCGTTGAGATATGGTGAACAAATTAAAAAGTGTTTTGTTATTTTAATATGAAAAATGTGGTTTGAAATAATTTATCTTAAATATTTGTGGTGTAACAAATGTTGTTTGTTATATCAGTATCATTTATTGACACACTATTATTAAGGCATATTTGAATGAAAAATATCTTTTTTTTATAATGAATATCTAGAAAAGTTATATTACATCTGAAATTATATCACATTTATATTACATCTGAGAAATATATGCAGCAGTTGTTTTTTTTAATCTCTGGAGATACTGCATGAGAATGAAGAAAAAGTATGAATTTTTATAGAAACTCTGCCTATAGAGATTTTTTTCACATTTACCAGTTTCGGAAACTTAAATTAAAAGATTAAAAACCGCCACTCAATATTCGAAGATATTCTATATTCTTGAATGCTAGGTGAACGGTATTTAGAGAAAAAAACAATAGTTTTAACTAGTTAGAAAAAATTACCGAAGGTTGATTCAAAAAACCCCAATCACAACAGATCATAGCATATAAACAAAATACGACTAAATTCTCCTAGATAACCTATTTGATAATCCTAGTCAAATTTCAAGAAAACCTGAAGACAAAGATCAAAAGGGGAGTTCAATGTTATTATTAGTATTTAATTTTTAATAAAAGTTTCAATTCTATTTTTAAAACAGTATATCAGTATTTTTTTAAAAGTAAATATTTTTAATAGAAGCATTTTTCCTCTAAAATATGTCTATTATTGTAGAAAACCCCCCAAAAATTTTATTAACAAATCATTGACTGTCAAAAGCAGACTCATTAAACCAGGTTACATTAACTAGTTAAGAGGGTTGATAAGTTTAAAGCCTTCTTTTTAATAAGAATTCTATAAAGGGTATTATTTAGAGATCCTTATAAATTTTATTTTGTTTCTCCATAAGTACAAAATTTATGGATTCCGAATGACATCAGACTAAATTTTCAAACTTTAGGCGATGCAAAAAGTATTTTATTTTAACTTAGTATTAGATGCTGCATTTGATAGTTTCTTTATTTTTGAAATCAACAACCTGTAAAGGATTTTACTTTAAAGTATAATTATTTATATGTGTAACGTAATACTGAAGAATTCCAATATATATATTCAGAGAAACATACAATTATAAGATGTCCAATTCCAAAAAATATATTTCTTGAAACTATGATAATTTCTTGGATCAAGACATCTACTTAAATAAACAAACGTAAAAGCTTATATTTTGGAATTTGTTAAACATTTTTCTAGTCAATCGACATTACAGATTGAAAAAACATGTGAGATTATCGTCTATTATAGGTTACAGAATTTCGAATACTTACGCTTAACCACAAATAACGAAAGGAAATCCAAAACTGTAAAAATTAATTCATAAATCCTAATTCTTTCGAACATTGTTGACTACTAAAATTTAGGCAGACG
>CM063503.1:44223103-44260603 GCA_032207245.1 Pardosa pseudoannulata | reverse complement strand
ACCAATAAAAATGTAGAAAAAGAAACTGGGAAATGTTTGTCTTTGAAAGAAAAGTCCTTTTTTCTAGCACTGAAGTTTCCACAAAATTGACATGCGCATCTTTGAAGCATGACGTCCACTCATTTGTTGTATACGTTTTCTATTCAGCAGCAATTCAACGAAATAATATTGGTATGAAAGGTTTCTTATTTAATGTTTTCTTAGGGATTATTATATTACGTAAAACAACTTTAACAATTGTGAAGATTTAAAAATATATAGCGTATCAGCACTTATAATATAATTTTACAGGATTGAAAGAAAAAGCATGAATTTTCTGAACCGTTCATCCTTGAAACTTAAGGAATTTATCGAGTCATATTGATAAACAATCCTTGTAAATTTTCTGAGAAGTAAGTTTACGAAATATGGTTCTTGAATTTAATACACTTGTAGAGTAATATAGATTTAACAACATGGTGAGGATGAATGAGATGCGTCTAAAGTAAATGCAATGCACAGTTTTTCCTTTGCATATATATCTTTCTTCTATTTAAAAAAAAGTTGGATATTTCCACTATAATGAACATTGGGCACCATCGGCTTCCTCAACCGAACAATAGATGGAGACACACTGTTAAAATAGCAGACTACCAAAACATAATCGCCAACTAACGCCACAAAGATAAATTTTAAGGAAAACTATTCCTTACAACCAAAAATAACAATAGTTATAAATGAATTGTATATCTGTGCTTTACTCAATGATGCACGATAGTTGCAAAACATGAGAACGATATATTAAATTGAAAATCAGGCGACTGAATAGAATGTTACAGAATTAAGACATAATGAAGTATAAAGAGAGCTCAACAAAGAGCATAAATAAAATAATGAAACCTGTGGGAAGCAACACTAAGCTAGGTTGAAAATTTATTAAAATATCTTCACTAACAGTAAGGAAAACAACTATGACTAAGTGTGAAAAATGTTACCAATTACTAATTGAGGCAACTTTGGGGAACACATCCTTAGCAAAACAATCAGCAACATCACTAGCAACAACCCCAGTGAGATTTCCAAACACACATTGCACTATAATCTATGTTATTAAGTTAATAATTAACACTATTATCAGCGACTAATACCAGTTTTTTATGTCTACTGAAATAAGCTAAGTTAGAAAACAGTTTGACCAATTACATACGAGAGTATATTTGGGAACCTCATCTCTAGTAAAACAATCAACAAAATTTTATGCCTCAACGAGAGTTTCAAATACCCTGTGCAAGCCTCAAAAGGTTACACTATATACTAGTAAGGATGTAACTAATACAAGTATTAGTGACTAAAATCAGTTTTTTAAGTCCATTTTAACAGCGGAGTAAGTTAAATCCTAGTACGTTATATCGACAAGTACCTTTGTCCGACAAAAGGGAACACGTTTCAAACTAAATTTTGTAACAAACTGAATAGAAAAGAAAAGCATTACCGTTTATAACTATTAAGTTTATTAAGGTAACTGCAAATAGTTTGAAGACAACTAAGAAAAATCTGAAATATTACACTATAATGTATGCTATTAAGATAATAATTAACACTATTATCAGTGACTAATACCAGTTTTTTATGGCTTATTAAATAAACTAAGCTAGAAAACAGTTTGACCAATTACATAAAAAAGTATATTTGGTGCCTTCATCTCTAGTAAAACAATCAACAAAATTACTGTCCCAACGACAGTTCCAAATACCCTGTGCAAGCCTCAAAAGGTTACTCTATATATTAGTAAGGATGTGACTAAAACAGGTATTAGTGACTAAAATCAGTTTTTTAAGTCCATTTTAACAGCGGAGTAAGTTAAATCCTAACACGATATATCGACCTTTGTCCGACAAAAGGGAACACGTTTCAAACTAAATTTCTTAATAAACTGAATAGAAAACAAAAGCATTAATGTTTATAACTATTAAGTTTATTAAGGTAGCTGCAAATAGTTTGGAGACAACTAAGAAATATCTGAAATAAGTAAAGCTGATGATGAAATGTTAAACTCAAAAATTCACTTTTGGGCAGTTGTTTCAAAAGAAAATCATAAATTTCCTGTTACTGAATTAGTCATTTTTTCTTTCCTATGTAAACAAAGAAGACTTCTTCATTTCTTTTCACAGTTTTCGGAAGTAATAAATGTTCAGCTTAAAACATAATATTTATCTTACTTAAAATATAATATTTATCAGCTTAAAATATTTATTCCGTTGTTAGAAATAACTATTTTAGGAAGATTCTCATCTCCATTTATCATAGAATAAGTGAGTACTTTTCGTTCCGCGAAAATATTAATTTTGTAGGAAACTCAGGAAACTCTTTAAAGAGGAAAGTGGATTGTAACACGTTCAAACATCTACAGAAATTTTACCTCTAATTGTATCGTAAATGAAAATAAAATTCCCATTCAAATAAATCCCTTCTTTAAAATCATAGGATTGCCTTTCGTATTCATTGAAAGCACGTAATTACACCTGGTTGTTTCTAAATGAGTTATTCGACAAAATAAGTAAGAACAAGAATAGTGAGGATTTTCACTACTAACTTAAAGACAGCGGTGGGCAAAAGCCGGCCCGCGGTTCAGATCCGGCCCTTTTGCTTACTTTGTCCGGCCCGTTGAAAAATCCTGCAACCATGCAAAAATCATGCAATCTTCTCTTATAAGCGATTTTTTTTAATCAACAGTATTTGTATGCTTAGTGTACATTATAAATAATGAAAAATATATAAATAATAGAGAGTATTATAATTTGAAAAGCTGTAACCATATCCCTACTTTAATGTATGCAACATACATACTCTCATAAAGCATGTGGTCGGCTTACTACATAGAATTGAACGTGCACTCCTCTGTTTGTCTTTTCTTTTTATAATTCTATTTACTATTATATTTACAAAATGTAATATAAATATAAAAATGTAATATCTATGATCAAAATAAAATAATTTGTATCGTTAAGACATAAAAAATATGAAAATAAAATCTTTAATTAACTGATTTATTTAATGACCATTAATTTATATAATGGATCATATTTCTTTAAAAATTACGTGACATATTTTACTTGTCACAAATTGTTCGCATATACACCTAAGTAAGACAATTTATTATTAATATTATCTATTATCTATTATATTATTTATTATTATGACAATTTATTAACTGTCAAATTTCTCTGTCCAAATGCTTTAAATGATACTTATAATGTTTTTGTCAAAAACATTTCTTGAGCAGGGAAAAAAATCCACCCAAAACATCCGCGTGTGCACAGCGTACGCGATATAGTCTCCGGCCCGTGAGACATTTTGAAAATTTCATTTTGGCCCGCGCTTAAATGTATTTGCCAACCTCTGCTTAAAGACGAGAACAATGATGAAATTTTTAACACTTTTTGTCTTTTTATAACTTCAAAATTATGGGTTGAGTTTTTTTTTAATTAAATATAAATGTATTCCTCAGATTCTGAAAAATGTTATTCAATTCGTAGAAAATAAACCACATATTAATTACTACTATTGGAAACTAGATACTACTATGGAAAGTTAATATTTGGAATATGTACTTTGAGGATTGTAAATTTTTTAAAATTTTAAACGTAAAAAAATAACATTTAAGGTGTTTTGGAAAGTACCAGTGTCACCTTTATTCAAAAATATATTACTTTAATAGTACTGAAATTTAAAAAATAAATATCTAATCTATAAGAAAAATAGTAAATTCTTGAATTTTGTTGAGGTATAAAATTTTTCTTACCAAAATGTGTAAATTTAGGTTCAAACTGAAGCTAAACGATATTTACACATTATAAAATTTACAAATTACATGTTATAAAATTTACAATTTATTTTTAACAAAATTACAATTATAAAATTTCATATCAATGCTTGTAACAGTTTAAGAGTAAACGTGCGCTGAAGAATGAAAAATTGCGTGTTGAGATAAATGATTTGAAAGATTTAATTTATTATGTATTTTGTATGAATTAGCTGATTTAATATACACTATAACTCATTAAATTACAAAATATTTATCAAAAAGTTTTTCAATTGTACAAAAGTAACCATATAGGGTTACTTCTGTATAATTATATCCATAAAGTTTATTTTTATGAAAAATTGTATGTTTTGATATTTTAAGATTAGGGAAGCGCCCTAAACTTCTGAAGTGACTTTTCGCAAAAGTCCAACGTCGCTTGAAACATTTTTCAAAATCTCTATTTCACGGCGGCTCCAATCTCCATTACAAGCAGCTGCTTAATATCGGCAAACACGTGAGCCTAATGATAAGCCCACATTAAAGGTCAAATGTTATATGGTATCGATTTTTTTCCCGAGTGACATTTCATGTGTTTTCGTCGCTTGACCTTTCGGATACCGCCCACATTCGAACTTGGAAGAAATCGGTGCAAAGGTATTTCATTCATGGGCCGCCGCACCTTCCCCTTTCCCTGTGTGCGTACTACGAAACATCGATCCCAAATTTATTAATAAAAATGAACACACTCTTTTCAACCAAATCGTCGGGTTCTCTCCCAAACAGGTTACTCACGATTGAGAGACGGGTTACACCAAGACGGAATTTTAAAATATTCCTGCGCACCAGTAATTAAAACTTAATAATTTAAACTCAACAGGATAGAGGAATGCTTTGAAAACAAATTTTAAATTTTAAATTATACTTAATCATATTTAATAAGGTAAATACAATATAGTTGATATTGATGTTTTAGTTACTTTTATTTCGATATAAACATTACCAATGGATTATTTTTAGTACATATACATGCATGATTAAATTTGGAGTAGAAATAACAGTCCCAAATTCAAAAAATTAAAATGAATTCGTTCTTTCCACAACTCTCAGTGGGTTCACTTCCAAACACATAAATCACTTTTCAACCAGATCGCCATTTTTCTGCTAAGCAGGTCTCTAAAGATCAAGAGACAGGTTGCACTAGGTAGGAATTTTAAGTCAGTTGCTCACCAATATTTAAAGTGTAATAATTTAGACTCAATAAGTTAGAGAAATGCTTTGAAAGCAACTTCTAAACTTTAAATGATGCTTAGAATATATCTAATAAGGTCAAAAGATATAGCTGCAATTGATAATTAAATTACTTTTATTTGATATAAAGATTCCCAGTAGATTATTTAAGTTTAATTAAAATTTAGGCGCTCTTTCCACAGCTATCACTGGGTTCACTTTCAAACACCAGATCTCCGTTTTTCTACTAAACAGGTCTCTAAAGATCAAGAGACAGGTTACACTAGGTAGGAATTTTAAGTCAGTTGCTCACCAATATTTAAAGTATAATGATTTAGACTCAATAAGTTAGAGAAATGCTTTGAAAGCAACTTCTAAACTTTAAATGATGCTTAGAGTATATCTAATAATGTCAAAAGATATAGCTGCAATTGATAATTTAATTACTTTTATTTGGATATAAAGATTCACAGTAGATTATTTTTAGAATGGTTACTTGTATGAATAAATTTGAAATAGAAATATCATTTCCAAATTATTAATAAAAATAAACACGTTCTTTCCAAGCAAATCGTTGTGTTCTCTCCCAAACAGGTTACTCACGATTTAGAGACGGGTTACTTTAAGACGGAATTTTAAAATATTTCTACGCACTAGTAATTAAAACTTAATAATTTAAACTCAACATGTTAGAAGAATGCTTTAAAAACAAATTTTAAATTTTAAATTATACTTAAGCATATTTAATAAGGTAAAGACAATATAGCTGATATTGATGTTTTAGTTACTTTTATTTGGATATAAACATTACCAATGGATTATATTTAGTACAAATACACGCATGATTAAATTTGAAGTAGAAATAACAGCCCCAAATTTAAAAAATTAATATGAAGGCTCTCTTTCCACAACTATCTCTGGGTTCACTTCCAAACACATAAATCTCTTTTCAACGAGATCGCAGTTTTTCTACTAAGCATGTCTCTAAAGATCAAGAGACAGGTTACACTAGGTAGGAATTTTAAGTCAGTTGCTCACCAATATTTAAATTATAATAATTTAGACTGAACAAGTTAGAGAAATACT
The DNA here is from genome assembly GCA_032207245.1 of Pardosa pseudoannulata. Classification (NCBI taxonomy): domain Eukaryota; kingdom Metazoa; phylum Arthropoda; class Arachnida; order Araneae; family Lycosidae; genus Pardosa; species Pardosa pseudoannulata. The sequence continues at coordinate 44,254,506 of CM063503.1, read as the reverse complement.
TTGAGAGCAACTTTTAAACTTTAAATGATGCTTAGAATATATCTAGTAAGGTCAAAAGATATAGCTGCAACTGATAATTTAATTACTTTTATTTGGATATAAAGATTCACAGTAGATTATTTAAGTTTAATTAAAATTAAGGCGCTCTTTCCACAGCTATCACTGGGTTCACTTTCAAATACCAGATCGCCGTTTTTCTACTAAGCAGGTCTCTAAAGATCAAGAGACAGATTACACTAGAACGGAATTTTTAAGTCAGTTGCTCACCAATATTTAAAGTATTATAATTTAGACTCAACAAGTTAGAGAAATACTTTGAAAGCAACTTCTAAACTTTAAATGATGCTTAGAGTATATCTAATAATGTCAAAAGATATAGCTGCAATTGATAATTTAATTACTTTTATTTGGATATAAAGATTCACAGTAGATTATTTCTAGAATGTTTACTTGTATGAATAAATTTGAAATAGAAATATCATTTCCAAATTATTAATAAAAATAAACACGTTCTTTCCAAGCAAATCGTTGTGTTCTCTCCCAAACAGGTTACTCACGATTTAGAGACGGGTTACACCAAGACGGAATTTTAAAATATTCCTGCGCACTAGTAATTAAAACTTAATTTAAACTCAACATGTTAGAAGAATGCTTTGAAAACAAATTTTAAATTTTAAATTATACTTAAGCATATTTAATAAGGTAAAAAGAATATAGTTGATATTGATGTTTTAATTACTTTTATTTGGATATAAATATTACCAATGGATTATTTTTAGTACATATACATGCATGATTAAATTTGGAGTAGAAATAATAATCCCAAATTCAAAAAATTGAATTGAATTCCACAACTATCACTGGGTTCACTTCCAAACACATAAATCTCTTTTCAACTTGATTGCAGTTTTTCTACTAAGCATGTCTCCAAAAATCAAGAGACAGGTTACACTAGGTAGGAATTTTAAGTCAGTTGCTCACCAATATTTAAATTATATTAATTTAGACTCAACAAGTTAGAGAAATACTTTGAGAGCAACTTTTAAACTTTAAATGATTCTTAGAATATATCTAGTAAGGTCAAAAGATATAGCTGCAATTGATAATTTAATTACTTTTATTTGGATATAAAGATTCACAGTAGATTATTTTTAGAATGTTTACTTGTATGAATAAATTTGAAATAGAAATATCATTTCCAAAATATTAATAAAAATAAACACGTTCTTTTCAACCAAATTGTCGGGTTACTCACGATTTAGAAATGGGTTACTCCAAGAAGGAATTTTAAAATATTCCTGCGCACTAGTAATTAAAACTTAATAATTTAAACTCAACATATTAGATGAATGCTTTGAATACAAATCAATTATTTTAAATTTTAAATTATAAAGCATATTTAATAAGGTAAAAATAAAATAGTTTATATTGATATTTTAGTTACTTTTATTTGGATATAAACATTACCAATGGATTTTTTTTGTACATATACATGCATGATTAAATTTGGAGTAGAAATAACAGTCCCAAATTTAAAAAAAAATTAAAACGAAGGCGCTCTTTTCACAACTATCACTGGGTTCACTTCCAAACACATAAATCTCTTTTCAAACAGATCGCCGTTTTTCTACTAAGCAGGTCTCTAAAGATCAAGAGACAGGTTATACTAGGACGGAATTAAGTCAGTTGCTCACCAATATTTAAAGTATAATAATTTAGACTCAACAAGTTAGAGAAATACTTTGAGAGCAACTTCTAAACTTTAAATGATGCTTAGAATATATCTAATAAGGTCAAAATATATAGCTGTAATTGATAATTAAATTACTTTTATTTGGATATAAAGATTCACAGTAGACTATTAAAGTTTAATTAAAATTTAGGCGCTCTTTCCACAGCTATCACTGGGTTCACTTTCAAACACCAGATCGCCGTTTTTCTACTAAACAGGTGTCTAAAGATCAAGAGACAGGTTACACTAGGTAGGAATTTTAAGTCAGTTGCTCACCAATATTTAAAGTATAATAATTTAGACTCAGCAAGTTAGAGAAATACTTTGAGAGTAACTTCTAAACTTTAAATGATGCTTAGAATATATCTAGTCAAAAGATATAGCTGCAATTGATAATTTAATTATTTTTATTTGGATATAAAGATTCACAGTAGATTATTTCTAGAATGTTTACTTGTATGAATAAATTTGAAATAGAAATATCATTTCCAAATTATTAATAAAAATAAACACGTTCTTTCCAAGGAAATCGTCGGGTTCTCTCCCAAACAGGTTACTAACGATTTAGAGATGGGTTACACCAGGACAGAATTTTAAAATATTCCTGCGCATCAGTAATTAAAACTTAATAATTTAATCTCAACGGGTTAAAGGAATACTTTGAAAACAAATTTTAAATTTTAAATTGTACTTAAGCATATTTAATAAGGCAAAAAGAATATAGTTGAAATGGATGTTCTAGTTACTTTTATTTAGATATAAACATTACCAATTGATTATTGTTAGTACATATACATGCATGATTAAATTTGGAGTAGAAATAACAGTCCCAAATTTAAAAAATTAATATGAATGCGCTCTTTCCACAACTATCACTGGGTTTACTTCCAAACACATAAATCTCTTTTCAACCAGATCGCCGTTTTTCTACTAAGCAGGTCTCTAAAGATCAAGAGACAGATTACACTAGGACGGAATTTTTAAGTCAGTTGCTCATCAATAATTAAAGTGTAATAATTTAAAATTAACAAGTGAGAGAAATGCTTTGAAAGAAACTTCTAAACTTTAAATGATACTTAGTTTGATTTGAAGTGCTACGGTCTACTTTTTGCAACACGAGGGTTAATGAGATCGGGACCTACAACTCAAACCCGTTTCCGAACGGCTAGGAACAACCCTGCCTCAGGGGGATTCGAACCCACGAACTCCAATACCTAAGACAAGCACCCTAACCAATCGGCCTTCTTTCGGCTTAAATAATACTTAGAGTATATTTAATAAGGTCAAAAGAAATAGCTCAAATTGATAATTTAATTACTTGGATATAAAGATTCACACTGGAGTAATTTTAGAATGTATACTTGTATGCATAAATTTAAAATAGAAATATCATTTCCAAATTATTAATAAAAATAAACAAGTTCTTTTCAAGCAAATCGTCGGGGTTTCTCTTGAAACAAATCTCGTTACAACCAAATCACCAGGTACAATCCCAAACTAATACATGTCTTTTCAACCAGATCGCCGTTTCTAACCTAAACAGGTTTCTAACGATCATAAGATAGATTACACTAGAACGGAATTTTAAAATAATTTCAACACCTAAAAATTAAACACAATGATGTAAACTCAACAAGTTAGAGGGAATGTTTTAAAAGCAACTTCTAAATTTTAAATTATATTTAGCGTACTAGTATATAGCCCGTCATATGACGGGATCAGTAAAATTTTTAATTTTCCAGAATTATAAAGTACCCTATAACGCAGATAAAAAAAATTTGTTTTTTGGTTGATAATTATCTGGTACAGATTCAATAATTTGTTTATTTTCATACTCGTCTAAAATCTCGCGATATTGTGAATGCAGTTTAGAATCACGTTGAATTCATTTAGAAAGATAATTCAAAGTTTTCTTAAAATTATCGTTAAGTTCTTCCCAATTTTTTTCCACAGTAATTAATGGGTGTAAAGAAATGAAACTATCATTTCCACTACACCTTGGAGGTCGATAGAATTTATTGATAAAATAGGTGATAAAATTTTCATTGCAACAAAAAATAACAGATGATTAAATTTAAAATTATCAAATATGTACCTAATCTATTATTTAAGCCAAATATAAAACAAAATTATTTGCGTAATATCTACGTTCTGTGATAAAACGTATTTAAATAATGCAGACGATATTTAAATAATTTAAAGTAAGAAAGGATTAAATAAGATTGTTAAAGGAATAACGTCATATTGCTAGAAAAAAATGTTATTTTTACCTATTTATTATTCGTTAAATTGTTAAATTTAATCGCCTATATAGACTTCATTTGTACAGCCACAAATTATTAGTTTTGAAATTTTTTTTCAAGTTTTAATTTTTTTAATGGAAAATTTATATATTAGGTTAGAATTCTGCCCCCAGTTATTCAAGTGAATATTACGAAAAATAGAATATGCTGATTAATATGGTTTTTAAAAGCCAAGAGGGTTGAATGGTTTAGTAAGTTCTACTTGAAATTTAGAAAAACTTGAATATGAGGTGTAATTTTTAGTACTTTTTCCAATTTTCAGGAAATTGTTCCAAATTCTTTCATTACAGTCTAAAGATCTCAAATCTAAATAAAATGAAAGAAAGACAATTCTTCATTTGTACAACAACAAATTATTAGTTTTGAAATTTTTTTTAAAGTTTTAATTTTTTAATGGAAAATTTAAATTTCAGGTTAGAATTCTGCCCCAATTATTCAAGGGAATATTACGCAAAATAGGATATGCTGATTAATAGGATTTCTAAACGTCAAGAGGGTTGAATGGTTTAGTAGGTTCTGCTTGAAATTTAGAAAAACATGAATATAAGGTATGATATTTAGAATGTTTTCCAATTTTCATGAAATTGTTCCAAATTCTTTCATTACAGTCTAAAAACCTTAAATCCAAATAAAAAGAAAGAAAGAAAATTCTTCATTTGTACAGCAACAAATTATTAGTTTTGAATTTTTTAATGGAAAATTTAAATTTCAGGTTAGAATTCTGCCCCCAATTATTCAAGTGAATTTTACGCCAAATAGGATATGCTGATTAATATGATTTCTAAAAGTCAAGAGGGTTGTTGAAATTGTTCCAAACTCTTTCATGACAGTCTAAAAACCTTAAATAAAAAGAAAGAAAGAAAGATCTTCATTTGTAGAAAAACAAATTATCAATTTTGAAAATTTCTTTTTTTAAAATTTTCAATTTTTAATTTTCAGTTTAGAATTTTACACTCAATTATTGATGGGAATATACCACTAGAGATTTTTATCTGTACACAAAAAAATCTGGAAGCAACAAGTGAATATCAATTCCTAGAGAGATATAAATAATTTTATAATTCGAAAGGTCATGTTTACTGTCTTTTAGCAGCAAGCAGCTAGATCTTGTTTCATGCAGAAGGAATAATGACAGTAATGAAAAATAATGTTCTGCGATAAAATAGCTCATGAAATTTTTTTCAGTCGCTGCATACTATGGGATAAAAGTAAATAATTAGGTTCTTCGGCTACGAAAATTTCTAAACATTTGTAGTTTTAAAATATTTTATATGCTGAACAGCAAACATTTCATGACCATTTTGATATCCCCGCTTTTGTCACATCTTAAATGGAAGAACATTTATGTCAAATTAAATTATTTGCACCATGTGTCCTGACTATTTTGATATCACCGCTTTTGTCATATCTCAAATGGAAGAAAATTTATGGCAAATTAAATTATTTGCCCTATGTGTCCCGTTTGTACTTAATAAATAGTTTTATAAAAATTATTTAATTGTTTTACATGCAGTAATGTATTGGAGAAATAGTCACTGCATTCAGTCACAGTTTCAGACGCTGCATACTAAAAATAAAAGTCAATAATTAAGTTTTTCGAACTATTAAAATTTCTAAAAATTTGTATTTTAAAATATTTTATGTACTGAACAGCAAACTTATCCTGACTATTTTGATACCATTGCTTTTGTCATATCTCAAAAGGAAAGGCATTAATAGCAAATTAAATTATTTTCACCATGTGTCCCGTTTGTACTTAATAAAAACTTTAAAATGCTTTTACTCAAATTTAGTATTTTTCGGTTATGGCGTTTGATTTTTAAAAACTGAGGAGGCATAGTATGTTACGAGTTGAAAAAACTTCATTATAACAGCCTATCTTTTATTAAATTAAAAATTAAAGGTTTTACTTAATGCAGAATAACTTATTTTCTAAGCATTTATTAGGGATCCAGTTTTATAAAACGTATTTACTTGTTTTACATGCAGTAATGCATTTGAGATATAGTCATTGCATTCAGTCACAGTTTCAGTCGCTGCATACTAAAAATAAAAGCCAATAATTAGTTTCCTCGAGCTATTAAAATTTTTAAAAATTTAATACTTGTATTTAATACTTGTATTTATAAAACAATTTATATACTGAACATTAAACATTTCCTGACCATTTTGATACCACCGTTTTTGTCATATCTCAAATGGAAGAACATTTATTGCAAATTAAATTATTTGCACCATGTGTCCCGTTGGTTATTAAAAACTTTAAAATGCTTTTTCTCAAATTTAGTATTTTTTGTTTAAGTCGTTTGATTTTTAAAAACTGAGGAGGTTAGTATGTTTCGAGCTGAAAAAACTTCCTTATAACAGCCTATTTTTGATTAAACTAAAAATTAAAGGTTTTACTTAGTGTAGAATAATTTGTTTTGTATTTAATAGAGATCCAGTTTCATAAAAATTATTTACTTGTTTTACATGTAGTAATGTATTTCAGAAATATAAATATATACATTGCCATAAAGAAAAATATGAATCCACTTACTACTTAGAAGTTATACTTTTTATACTGTAATACGCTATTATATTATTCTGAGTAATATATTTTATTTTATTGTATGATAAAGGCTAATTTTTATATTTTCAATTTAACACCTTTGTTTTTTTTAATTTTTAAAATCTCAGATACGTTTAAGTTTTGGATTACAGAGTAACACAGCTACTTAATTTCAATTTTATATAAAATTTTAGTTACTAATATACACATTTCAACAGCTATCTTGCGGGTAAATGAATTTTATTTTTTTCCTTTGGTGTTAAGTTTTTAAATAAAAAATATACTACTTAATATGACAAAATTAATCATTTTCTTGAAATAAAGAGTTATTAAATAATTTGATCAAGATACTTTATAAAAGTAATACAACATATCTTTTTCGGATTATTTAAAATAAGACTTTTACAATAACTATTTTTAATCTAGGCAGGTATCATGCTCCATTACTAGATTCCTGACATTTTATGTAATAATGCAAACACAGATATGTATGATTAAAGTTAACTTTTGTCATTATGTTTTAATGTTATTACGTTTTATGTTTTTTCTACTTTGAATACTAAACACTAATATTATTTTCATACTTTGAAATTTTCGTATAGCTACTTTTTACTTGCATGGGTTTTAAACTATGTATGCTGAAAAGATAGTCGTAGTAATGTGGGTGAAAATGTTTTATTGCGAATCTAAAGCATCTTGTCACATCATGCCCAAAACTAACTCTAAAATATGCATTTTAATGGAGGTAATAAAAAAAACTGATTGGCATATTACTAATTCATATAAAAAATTTTATACTGCTTAATTAATACTTAGGAAAAGAGATATTTCTTGAAATGAATAATCTCAGACAATAATTGAAGAAATAAAACTAAATACGTATGCAATAGAGATAGGTTTCATTTAGCTTAGAGCACTACGGTCTAAATTTTGCAACATGAATGGTAATAAGACAGGGACCTACAGCTTAAATATGATTCTGAACGGCAATGAACATTCATGCCAAATGGGGTTTGAACCCAATAACTCCGATACCAATGATTATCCCCTTAATCATTCGACCATCATATATCTATAATAGGGATAGAGTGCTATATATGGTATGTATGAGGCAGAATGGTACAGATATCACCACAGAAGAAAGCGGAATTTTTCCAAAAATTGCTTTAACAATCCAGCATTTAACTCATTACATTCACAATTTTATTAAAATTATCTGTAATAAATTTCACATTGTTATAATAAAGCATTTTTTATCACGTTATTACAGAGCAATAAAACCTCAAAACAGAGTTTCTCAAAAAATGCGTTTAAAGTTTTTTAGCAGAAGGTGTTTACAAAATATTTTTTGAAACTACTAAAAAACTTCCAAATTTATAAATTGGAACTAAACTAAAACCACCAGAAAAGGTCTATTTTGAAAATAAAAACTCAAATTTAACGACTTGTTTACAAATAAAATCCATTAAAGATATTACTTCCGGTTTTTTTTATTGCGATTTATGGTTTGTCGTGAAAAACAAAAATTGTAATAACTTTTATTTCATAGATTGTAAAGATAAAAGTAAAACGGTTTAAGGAAGTTATCATTATGGTCATTCAAATAAATCAATAAAGAAATTTCAAATTTTCCATCGAAAAACTGCCATTTAACTAAGTCTGTTGATACCTAAAACCTCATGTAACCCATAGATCGAATGAATATTAATAAAGAGTCCATTCAAATCTACTTAATGTTTCTACTATATGAGAGGTGTGGTTCTTTATTAATTCTGATGATATATAGGACACCTGTATGATAATTATAAGATATTAGAGGAAATATATTCAGAAATATATATAATTCTAACTCATATATTAGATTTTACAACATAATAAATGGTTTGTCGATTAAAAACTATAATTCTAATAACTTTTATTTCATAAATTGAAAAGGCAAAAGAAAAACTGTTTTAGAAAGTTATCAATAGGGTCATTCAAATAAATCAATAAAGGAATTTCAAATTTTCTAACAAAAAATTGGTATTTAACCCAGTCTGACTGATACCTAAAGACTCATGTCATTCATACATCGAATGGATATTGATAAATAGTCGTTTCACATTTATTTCATGTTTCTACTCTATGAGAGGTGTGGTTCTTTATTAATTCTGATGATATATAGGACACCTGTAAGATAACTATAAGATATAAGAGGAAATATATCCATAAATATATATAATTCTAACTTATATATTAGATTTTAGAACATAATAAATGGTTTGTCTGTTATAAATAATAATTGTAATAACTTTTATTTCATACATAGTAAAGATAAAAGTAAAACTGTTTTAGAAAGTTATCAGTATGGTCATTCAAATAAATCAATAAAGGAATTTCAAATTTTCTATCAAAAAACTGCTATTTAACCCAGTCTAAAAACTCATGTAACTCATACATCGAATGAATATTGATAAATAGTCCTTTCACATCTATTTTATGTTTCTACTACATGAGAGGTGTGGTTCTTTATTAATTCAGTAATGATATATAGGACACCTGTACGATAACTATAAGATGTTAGAGGAAATATATTGAGAAATATATATAATTCTAACTCATATATTAGATTTTAGAACATAATAAATGGTTTGTCTATTATAAACAATAATTGCAATAATTTTTATTTCATAAATTGTAAAGATAAAAGTAAAACTGTTTTAGAAAGTTATCAATATGGTCATTCAAATAATTCAATAAAAGAATTTCAAATTTTCTATCAAAAAACTGCTATTTAACCCAGTTTGATTGATACCTAAAAACTCATGAAACTCATACACCGAATGAATATTGATAAATAGTCCCTTCACATCTATATCATGTTTCTACTATATGAGAGGTGTAGCTCTTTATTAATTCTGATGATATATAGGACACCTGTACGATAACTATAAGATATTAGAGGAAATATATTCAGAAATATATATAATTCTCATATATTAGATTAAAGTCATATATTAGATTTTAGAGCATAATAAATGGTTTTTTCGGTTATAAACAATAATTGTAATAACTTTCATTTCATAAATTGTAAAGATAAAAGTAAAACCATTTTAGAAAGTTATCAATATGGTCATTCAAATAATTCAATAAAAGAATTTCAAATTTTCTATCAAAAAACTGCTATTTAACCCAGTTTGATTGATACCTAAAAACTCATGAAACTCATACACCGAATGAATATTGATAAATAGTCCCTTCACATCTATATCATGTTTCTACTATATGAGAGGTGTAGTTCTTTAATATTTCTGATGATATATAGGACACCTGTACGATAACTATAAGATATTAGAGGAAATATATTCCGATATATATATAACTCTAACTCATATATTAGATTTTAGAACATAATAAATGGTTTTTTCGGTTATAAACAATAATTGTAATAACTTTCATTTCATAAATTGTAAAGATAAAAGTAAAACCATTTTAGAAAGTTATCAATATGGTCATTCAAATAAATCAATAAAGGAATTTCAAATTTTCTATCAAAAAACTGCTATTTAAGCCAGTCTGATTGATACCTAAAAACTCATGTAACTCATACACCGAATGAATATTGAAAAATAGTCCCTTCACATCTATATCATGTTTCTACTATATGAGAGGTGTAGTTCTTTAATATTTCTGATGATATATAGGACACCTGTATATTAGATTTAGATATAAATTTTAGATATAAATTTTATATATTAGATTTTAGAACATAATAAATAGTTTGTCGATTATAAACAATAACTGTAATAATTTTTATTTCATAAACTGTAAAGATAAAAGTAAAACTGATTTAGGAAGTTACCAATATGGTCATTTAAATGAATCAATAATGGAATTTCAAATTTTCTATCAAAAACTGATATTTAACCCAGTCTGATTGATACCTAAAAACTCATACTCATACACCGACTGAATATTGATAAATAATTCCTTCACATCTATTTCATGGTTTTACTATATGAGAGGTGTGGTTCTTTCTTAATTCTAAGGATGTATATCGTACAGGATATACACCTGTGCGATAATTATAAGATATTAGAGGTTGGTTGGTTGGTCGTTTGAAATTTAGTGGCGCTAATTCCTTTTGGGACAAACTGTACCAAAATAAGATATTAGAGGAAATATATTCAGAACAATAAATTGTAATAATTTTTATTTTATAATTGTAAAGATAAAAGTAAAACTGTTTTAGAAATTACCAATATTTATTCAAATGAATCAATAAAGGAATTTCAAATTTTCTAATTCAATAAAACTGTTATTTAACCCAGTATGATTGATACCTAGAAAACTCATGTAATTATACACCGACTGAATATTGATAAATAGTCTAACTCATATATTAGATTTTACAACATAATAAATGGTTTGTCGATTAAAAACTATAATTCTAATAATATCGTACAGGATATACACCTATACGATAATAAGAAAAACTGTCTTATGAAGTTGAACATTTAGTGGGCTAATTCTTTCAAATAAATCAATAACAGAAATTTCTAATTTTTCATAAAAACGTTATTTAACTAAGTCGGATACTTTAAAACTTTTGTAATTTATATATCTATTGAATATTGATATATATTCTCAATACAACTATTCCACGTTTCTACGAGATGAGATTTGTATTTCTTTTCTGATTCTAATGTTATCCGGTACATATGACGATAACTATAAGGTATTAAAAGGGAATATATTCTGAAGAATATATACAATTCTAACTTACATATTAGATTTTAGAACATGATAAATGGTTTGTCGATTAAAAACTATAATTCTAATAACTTTTATTTCATAAATTGAAAAGGCAAAAGAAAAACTGTCTTATGAAGCTAACATTACGGTCTTTCAAATAAATCAATAACAGAAATTTCTAATTTTTCATAAAAACGTTATTTAACTAAGTCGGATACTTTAAAACTTTTGTAATTTATATATCTATTGAATATTGATATATATTCTCAATACAACTATTTCACATTTCTACGGGATGAGAGGTGTGGTTCTTTTTTAATTCTAATGTTATCTAAAACACATGTACGATAACTATAAGGTATTAAGAGTGAATATATTCTGAAGAATATATATATATATATATATATATATATATTTCTAACTCAAATATTAGATTTTAGAACATGATAAATGGTTTGTCGAACCAAAAGAAAATTTGTAATAACTTTTGCTTCATAAGTTGTAAAGACAAATGTAAAAATGTTTTGGAAAGCTAACATTATGGTCTTCCAAATAAATCAACAAGAGTAATTTCTAATTTTTCATAAAAAACGTTATTTAACTTTGTAGGATATTTTAAAACTCTTGTAACTCATATATCAATTGAATGTTGATATATATATTACCAATACAACTATCTCACGTTTCTACGAGATGAAAGGTGTGGTTATATGCTAATTCTAATGTTGTCTGAAACACTTATACGATAACTATACGATATTAAAAGGGAATATAGTCTGAAGAATATATATAGTTCTCATATATAAAACTCAAATATTAGATATTAGAACATAATAAAGTGTTTGTAGATTCAAAAAAATAAATGTAATAACTTTAATTTCATAAATTGTAAAGACAAAAGAAAAACTGTTTTGTAAAGCTAACATTATGGTCTTTCAAATAAACCAATAAAAGTAATTTCTAACTTTACATAAAAAACGTTATTTAACTTAGTCGGATATTTTAAAACTCTTGTAACTCATATATCAATTGAATATTGATATATATATATATTACCAATACAACTATTTCAAGTTTCTAAGAGATGAGAGGTGTGGTTCTTTTCTAATTCAATGTTATCTGACACATGTACGATAACTATAAGGTATTAAGAGGGAATATATTCTCAAACATATATATAATTCTCATATATAATAACTCAAATATTAGGTTTTAGGACATAAAAAATGGTTTGTAGAACAAAAAGAAAATTTGCGATAACTTTTGCTTCATAAGTTGTAAAAACAAATGAAAAACTGTTTTAGAAAGCTAACATTATGGTCACTCAAATAAATTAATAAAAGAAATTTCTAATTTTTTACCAAACCGTCATTTAACCCAGTCCGACACCTTAAAACTGTAACTCATATATCTGTAGATATATATATTATATATATATATATTATATATATATATATATATATTCACTATTTCACTACTACGAGATAAAGAGGTGTGGTTCTTTTAATTCTAATGTTATCTGAAACACGTATACGATAAATATACGATATTAAAAGGGAATATAGTTTTAAGAAAATATATATCTCATATATAAAACTCAAATATTAGATATTAGAACATAATAAATGGTTTGTAGATTATAAAAAATAAATGTAATAACTTTAATTTCATAAATTGTAAAGACAAAAGAAAGAACTGTTTTAAAGCTAACATTATGGTCTTTCAAATAAACCAATAAAAGTAATTTCTAACTTTACATAAAAAACGTTATTTAACTTAGTCGGATATTTTAAAACTCTTGTAACTCATATATCAATTGAATATTGATATATATATATATTACCAATACAACTATTTCAAGTTTCTACGAGATGAGAGGTGTGGTTCTTTTCTAATTCTAATGTTATCTGAAACACATATACGATAAATATAAGGTATTAAGAGGAATATATTTCAAAAATATATAATTCTCATATATAATAACTCAAATATTAGGTTTTAGGACATAAAAAATGGTTTGTAGAACAAAAAGAAAATTTGCGATAACTTTTGCTTCATAAGTTGTAAAAACAAATGAAAAACTGTTTTAGAAAGCTAACATTATGGTCACTCAAATAAATTAATAAAAGAAATTTCTAATTTTTTACCAAACCGTCATTTAACCCAGTCCGACACCTTAAAACTGTAACTCATATATCCTATGGATATTATTAAATAGCTTATTTATATCTATTTCACTTCCTACTAGATAAAAGGTGTGGTCTTTTCCTTATTCCAGTGATATCTGGAACACCTGTACGATATCTATACGGTGTTAAGAGGTAAAATATATAATTATAACTTAAATGCAAGATTTTAGACAATAATAATACATATTCTTAAAAATTAAACTTATATTTCATTAGGTATTCAATCCCTTTTGTTTCTTGTATGGCTATGCAATATTCGAATACACATTCTCCTACAATAAATCATTGATTATCTGAAGAATTTTATCAATTGAGATGTAGGTGATAACGGTGAATATTGCACTGATGCTGTTGCAAAATATTATCAGCAGTACTTCGGTGCACAAAACCAGTTAAATTCAGTTAAAATAGTTGAATTCATATAAACATTAAGTAAGATATATATTTATATTTATAATTTAGTGCATTGTATCAAATTCTAATCATTAATTTTATGCAAATTTCGAGGTAGGTACATATTTTTATACTTAATTTAACGTTATTCCTACTTATTTAATCTAGTTGTTTGAGAATGGGGATAATTATTTTTCAATGAATGTCAAAAATTAAATTTTATATGGTATGTGTTAATAAATATACTTAGAGATAGTCAGCTCATGGTTTTAATTTTTTTAAGCTGATGTATCTGAATTTTGAAAAAGCTAAAACAATTATAAAAGAAGTAACTAATTTGGTTTATTTTAACACTGTCTTCGATAATATATTTTTTGAACAAATATCTTAGAGACTACTTAAGGTAAACACTTGTTTAGTATGATAAGGAGAAACAGAATAAGTATATTACTGACAATCACTTAATTTTCACAACAATGTCTACAGATATGATTTGCCGAATATGTTTTATAATTAAAAAAAATTAAGTAACTTTGATTTTCGTTTTTAGAATAACTTTGAATCACTTAAAAATATCTATTTTGAAATTTTAAGGGTATATTACTCAATGATATTTCCTATTACAGTATGTAAAAGTAATAAATGCATAAACAAAATTATATTTTAATTATTACACATTTCATTTATTACTTATTAAAATATTAATTATTAACATAAGAATTAATTGAAAGTGATATTTATTTTATTCTTGACAGCAATTTTAATTTTTAATCTCTTACGTCTTATCTTCAAAACATATGAGATAAATTGACATTTATGTACAAAGTCTAACACATTGTCTACACTTCTACACGTAACTCTATCTACACTTAAAAATTTCGATAGAAACAGCAGACATTTTAACTAAAGAAATTTTTTTATGCTTTACAACCATGGAAAGTTTAATATTGTTATCATACGTTAATATAGGATTTGCTTTTTACTTTACACTAAGTTTCTTCATGAGTATTAAATAAGAGTATTAAAACTAAATACCAATTGTTTTCTAAGAATTACACTCGCCAATTTTTCAAACATACATTTTAAAGCCTTTTTCCTTAAGACAGTTAAATTATCAAAAACATTTTATAACTATGTTAAAACCAGTTTGTAGGATAATTTTAATTTTTGTATTTTTCTACACGGGCATGCAGAAATGGCAAAAATTGGATTCTTTCACAATGTAATCTGTACAAGGAAAAAATATTAAAAAATTGTAGGTGTGATTTGGAGCGCTATGGTCAATGCTATGGTACACGAGAGGCAAAGCAAATTTTGAAGGAACTTCCATATGAACGTTGCTACATAAATTAAATGACTCTGGTACCCAAAGAATAATGCCTTCCTATTTGATCATCGTCTCAATTTTAGATAATAATAACTAAATTTTAGATAATTTTGAATATTATTAATTTCTTTATACTTTATCTAAATGGTTTTGCAAATATTTTACGCCCAATTTACAAATATTTTAAAAATACACGAATTAACATTTTGGCCTTTAATAGCAATACTGTAATTTTGAGTAAGATTTCATTAATTTACT
Organism: Pardosa pseudoannulata; assembly: GCA_032207245.1. NCBI lineage: Eukaryota > Metazoa > Arthropoda > Arachnida > Araneae > Lycosidae > Pardosa > Pardosa pseudoannulata. The sequence continues at coordinate 44,239,019 of CM063503.1, read as the reverse complement.
ACTATCCATTTCAGCTATTCTCCCAAAAAAGAGTCAAATTTCTTAAAGATTTTTATAAGTTACTAAATCGAAAGTTTTAAAGATTCTCTAAGTAGGTTTTCGTTAATATTTTATTTGTTTTGGCACTTTTTCGAACCTAATATTTCCTACCAAGACGTTTAACGCCTTGTAGTTTCTTACTTTTTCCTACATAAATTTATTTAATTGAATGTTACACAAGACTCGCTAAGAATAAAATTGAAACCAAAGATTTAATACCTAAGAAATTCGGCTTGACCTCCAGAAATGCAATAAATCAATTATAGGGCTGACAGTTAATGCATTAAATACTGTACTATCCTGGCAATACGTGATAAAAGAGTAAAGACGATCCCTAATTTTTCGTTAGTGAAAGTGAGAAAAACAATTCATTCCGATATAAAACATTAGAAATGGGTACCAGCGACCTTATGTGACATCGATATGTCCCCTCGCAGCAGGAGGCACCATTTATTTCCTTGTTCTATTTGCAGAATGACGGTACGAATAGAGGAGGAGGAACGAATCACTATATAAAGAGGACATCTCCTCAAATATCTTTCCGAACTTCCGTGTTGAAAAATAGACAAACTGAGCAAAGGTACCAAATTAAAAGAGAAATAAAATGCTTGGATAAAGAAACGCTTTTAATAAAGATTTGGATAGTAGAAGCATAAAGAGAAATTACAGGTGTTTATTAAAATTGGTTAATATCCAATATTAATAAAAAATCCTATTAAACTAAGTTTTTATTCATGATTTTGTTATACTGCAAACCCACAAACGTAAACTAAATAGCAAAAATTCATACAGCAGGTTAACTTTTTAACATTTTTTTTGAATATGCAAAACATAATCGTTTAAAATTTTTCACCGAGTAAAAGTCAATCACAGTTTTCAGTGGTTATTCGATAAATTATACTTAGAACAAACATCATTCAGAAATTCTTAATAAAAATTTAAATTTTATAATCATGTATAATAAATAGTATGAAAATAATGTTATAGCGTATAAGGAATTATTGTCAATGATTGCATGATTTTTTACACACACTCATATATTACAGAAAATAATGCTTATTTAAAAAATTCAAATATTTTTGATATTATTACTCATAATAACCAGATATTGTATCAGCATATTAGCAAACAGAAGTGTTTTGAGCTTTAAAGCAAACATTATGTCACAAATTTAATAAACTCATTGATTCGACGTGGGCATATGAATATTTAAATGATATAAGATTTTAAACACATAGAAAATATATAAAAATTTTCGTTTAAAAAATTATTTGAATAATTTATTTGATTATATATTGAATGTTGAAAATCAAAGTGATTATTTAAACTTCGAAAGATTCACAAAATATAAGTTATATATATATATATATATATATATATATATATATATATATATATATATATATATATATATATATATATATATATATATATATATATATATATATATATATATATATATGTATATATATATATATATACATATATATATATATTATATATACATATATATATATTTTATATTTATATATATATATATATATATATATATATATATATAATATATATATATATATATATATATATATATATATATATATATATATATATATATATATATATATATACATATATATATGTATACATATATATATACATATATATATATTAAATATACATATATACATATATATTTTATATATATATATATATATATATATATATATATATATATATATATATAATATATATATATATATTATATATATATATATATATATATATATAATATATATAAATATATATATATATATATATATATATATATATATATATATATATATATATATATATATGCTTGGTATTTATGTTTACATAAACTGGAATTTGTACAATTATAGAATAGAAGTATTTTACAAATTAAATGTTGCAATGTTGTGAAAAACTCAATGGAATTGTTAATACTTTTTAACTGTACTGAGATGCTGCATAGTCTATAAGCACTATCTTTGTTAATTTTTACAGCATAAACATAAACTTTTTTATACGTTGTCCTTTAATATTATCTACAAAATTATAAAATCAACTTTTTACTGATTGAACTATTTTGAAAAAATTAATCAAATATCATCATAGGTTAGATTTAATATTTTAAAAAATGTAAACATATTGATACAAAAAATATTTTTTTCAGACCAATTCAAAGTTTTTTTTAAAGATATAAAAAATCTCGCTAATTTATTTTACTTTATGTTTGGCTTTCCTTGGCACACGGATGCTCGACCACAATGTTTCAAAGCAAACATCTAATGAAAAAGGAGAAGAAATGGAAAAGTCTGAGAAAATATATGCTCTCTTTAAATAATTTGCTCTTATCTAACGACGATTATTCCTTTATACATTGTCAATAATATATGCAATATTTGTTTTAAAATTTAATGTTTTTTCTTCGTAAGATAAAATTCGAAACCTTTTATGCATCCAGGGATCTTGGTAGGCAAAGTTGGCTTTGTCTATCTGTAGCAATATGAACAAAAACATATCGAAATTAAACACAAATTCAAATACAAAGAATAGCAGCAACAAATTCAATAATTTTTATAGATATAAAAATTTTCGGTTATTTCTCGTATATTGTTTTATGTCTGGCTTTCTTGGCAAATCCAAACTAGATTGCAAAGTTTCAATGCAGACATTTGAGGAAAATGATAAGAAGCGGAGTAAATCATGATTTTTCTCCGTATGAAAGATGTGAAACATTGCATGTATCAGTGTATTGGGTAAGTAAAGTTGAGAGTACAAAAATAACAAAATAACAGGTAACATAATAAATCAGATACCGCATTATTTTTCTCTTACTTGATATACACCATAGAGTTTCATTGAATTTAAATTTTTAAAATATCCATTTCCATAAAAAATAAATCAATCAGTGGTTACTCTCGTTAAAAAAAAGCATTTCTGTAATTGAATGAGTTATAGTGTAAACTGCATCAGCTGATTCATAGAAAATTTATGATAAACGAAATCTTTAAATTTTTCTTTTATCAACACTAGATTTTTTTTTATTCTTGCACTCATGTTTATTCTTAAACTTTTCTATATATTTTCGTGATTTTTTTAATACGCAAAATATCCAATACATTCAATTTAAAATTTTAGCACTAAAGATCTATTTTTACACCTCTTCAAATAGCTGAAAATCTCCTATTTTTTCCTACCACAAAACCTATTTTAATATATCAGGACAGATAGAATGATGTGTTTTAGGTTCAGTTTGACACTGGTACTCCCAAGAACATGTTTGATGTGATATACTGCATTTAAAATTGAAAATAAAGTTACAATCGTGCACACATAGTCTAAATCTCAACTTTAAATGATGGTATCTGGTTTTTAATTAATTTGACTAATATGTGGTTATTTTCTGCTTATCGGATATTTTTTAGAAGCTGAGAATTTTTATATTTAATACAAGATGAATAAATTCAATTTCTATTTTTGGAGATATAGTAAGCCAAAATCTGTGAAAAATTACTCTTCGGTCTCGTCTTTACGAGTAGTGAAACCATTTAACTAAGAAATTTATAAATATTATTCTGCTTACTGTGCACAAAAGGCAAAAGTTAACTTTTTGTGGGTAAGGCAGACATGATTCGATCATGGTTTCCAGTTACATTGTTTGTCTTACATTCACACTGCTATCACTCACGTGAGGTAGATATTTTTCTCTGGCCTCATTTTGTATAAGGTGAATAGGCAGGATATATATTGTGTCTAGGGTGAAAAATGGATGTTTCTATTGATAGTAGGCCACCAGATGGTGGGCGGATTGGATTTGATCATCACGAAGTTCAACGAAGCTCGTTAAAATTGAAAGGGGATTTAAACCGAATGCGGATTGCAGTGGCTTCAAATTAAAACACTTTATACTAAGAGATATTTGTGTGAGAAAAAGAGAAAAGACAGGTTGAGCCAGCTATCAAATAAGAACCACAAACGATTCCAAGCAGACTGCATTTGAGCTTTGAATGTCGTTTTGCAAAAATCAAATAATCTCCGAATCCTGTGTCCACGCTACAATTGAAAAAAAATGGTTTACAAACACTAAGATCAGTCCACTACGTTCAATTCCAATTTGCTCCTCATCTGGTGAACACCTAGCCCTTTGAGGAAAGGAGAAAAAGCTTACGTGTATGAGGGATACCTTTCCCAGGAAAACACAGGTAACATACAGTAGTGGCTACAAATTATAACTCACTGAAGTGAGGCATGTGCTTGCGCAAGGGAATTTTTCTATGTGTATTTTTCCCGTTTTCCTTCATCATTTGTTTATTTTTCAAATATGAAAAAAATGTTTTGAAACAGATCGATGAAGAAACAAAGACAGTTTTATAAAATGAAAGATCAGCATAGAAATTTAGAGAGCTAAAGAAGCGGGACGGAGAAACATCTATTTAAATTTCATAGTATAAGCTAGAGAATTTCTGTGGTTGTTTAACACGAAAAATAACTTTCTTCTCATACCTTGTATACTTTATATCTATTAAAAGTGTGCAAGTAAAAAAGATATTGACTTAAACAACTTTTTTATGGGCACATAAAACCTTTGATTAATACCATAATACGATGACTTATAATCTTCATAATAACAGCTTATTCTCGAATCATATTAAAATAAAAGTTTTATTCCTATTACATAACAGTAGTATTTTTGCAAGATTTTAGCAACTCTTTAACTTCAAAAGAAGTTTTGTCATTAAAAGTGGACTATTTTTAAAGTAGAATGACATAAAAATACTCTTAAAAATGAAACTAACTGACCCGCAAGTTACGTTTGGAAATATATATTACAGAATTTTGTTTTATATCAATTACCTGTACTTGATATAAAAATATCAATTACAGGTAATTCTAACCTTCTATGGAACCTTAAAGTTTACCTGTAAGTTAACCTTTAAGTTCCTTAGTTAAAGGTTACAAGAACCTTAAAGGTTACCTGTACCTATAAATCATTTTAAAAGTTTTTTTTATTCAAAAACTGCTAAGAATCTGAAAATATATAATAATAGACTTTACCTATTATAAAATTAAACATATCGCTTATATTAATATAATTGAGGTAAACAGAATTAACGATTAGCTTCTATTTAATAAAAAATAGTTCCTAATTTACCTATTTCAAAAGTTATTTTATGGGTAAACGGAATTGTATTTTCTTGCACTTGGTGTATATATTTTATGTTTTTTTAAAAGTACACGTGAAAGTATAAAGTATCATTACAATATAACTAAATAATTATTTTAAACTTAAATCCTTAGTAATAATTTAGAAAATTTTTTACACTAAACACATCATAATATTTATTTTATATTTGAACAAAAATAAGGTGTTATTATAAATATCTTTTAGCTCGAAAGATACTGTATATAAATAAAAAATATAAATTTAAAATTACATTTCTAAAAGCAATTTCTATGGATTTATTTCATTACAAAGTTTTGGGTAATATTTTACTTAATAAAGAATAACGTCTGCCATCCTAAAAGAAATATTTGTGGTACGTGCCTAGTATACATAGTCATGCATTAAAATCTATAAAATAACACTTCATATATGAGAGTATGAAATATTTGTACCGGAATTTAGTATTATACTGTAATAAGCCGACGTATATACCCTTTATAATAATAGCCTTACTTATCTGTCCGTCTAGCCTCGAATTTATGAAGTGGTTGTAAATGGAATGGATAGAGGTATCCATATTGGATTCTTGATGAGTTAGGGTTAGCAACGTTCGAAATCCCCCCTTCTTCCCTTTCCTAGCATTTAATACTATTATTTCAAGCCTTATTTTCCCCTATTAAGAACAGGCGATTAAATTTATCAATATGTCACCTAATAAATAGGAAAAAAATGACATTTTTTTCTGGCATTATGACGTTATTCCTTTAACCATCTCATTTAATCATTTCTTATTTTAAATTATTTAAATATCGTCTGCATTATTTTCATACTTTTTATCACTGAACTTAGATACGTAAATAATTTTTTTTTTTACATTTGGTTTAAATAATAGTTTAGGTACATATGTGATAATGTTAAATTTAACCGTAAATAATTTTGTTGCAATGAAAGTTTTATCACATGTGTTAAAAAGAAATTTTATCTACCTCCAGTGCGTACTAGAAATAATTGTTTTATTCCTTTAATTCCATTAATTAATGGTGCAAAATATCGTTAAGAACTTAACGATATTTTTAACGTAGCTAAGAAAACTTTGAATTTTCTTTCTAAATGAATTCAATGTGATTCTAAACTACGTTCACATTATCGGGAGACTTTAGAGGAAAATGAAGATAAACAAATTATTGAGCGTGTACCAGATAATTCTCAGCCAAAAAACAAATCATTTTTTTCATCTGCCTTAAAGGGTACTTTACAATTTTGGAAAATTAAAACTTTTACTGATCACTTCATATAACGGGCTATATGCTAGTACATGAATAAAAAGCAAGTACGCAGACAAATATTTTGTTTCTGATAACGCGCAACATTCTCAATGCGACAGCACTCACTGGCATGTCAAAACAGACCGAACCAATTGTGCTTTTACAACGTTTCAACGTACAAATGTGCGTATCTCACCAATAAAGATTGACCGTAAAAGGTTGAGATTTTGTATATAGCGCTGTTATAACGTCTACATGCTCACCTCTCTTTTAGATTCATTCCATTCTTTTATCAAATTAATGAATTTCAATGTAACTCTTTGTATAGAGCAATAAAATTAAATACGAAAATCATATTGATATATATTATATTTATATATTGAAATATACTATTATACATCTAGTTAAGCACCTCCATTTTTAATTGCAATCCAACCTCTATATAACAAAAAAGTCTCAATATTACGTTACTTATAAACAATATAACTTAAATATATCCACGTATTATTTTTCAGTAGTAACAATGATAGGGGACGTAATTCTTTTATAGACCATTTTTAGAAAATAAATTTAAAATTAATTTTTACACAGGGTTATTGAGTTTTAACTCCTTTTAAAATCTTGTACGGAGTGAAGGAAGCATTGTAATATTGTAATACATAAATAATATACATTATATTAATATATTATATATAAATAATATAATATATATAAATATATATAATAATATATATATTTATATATAATATTATATATATATAATATTTTTATATATATATATAATATATATATAAATAAATATAGATATATAAATTATATTTTAATATATATATATAAAAATTCTATAATATATATATCTATATAAATAAAATATTTTTTAATATATTTTATATATATATATATAATATATATATATATATATATATATATATATATATATATATATATATATATGTATGTATAATATTTATACCTTATATTATATTATCTATATAATTATTTATTTACACATAAATATCTATAATTATGTTAATATATAAATATATATATTTTAAAATAAAGTATATTGCTTCACTTTTATAAGGCAAAAAGGTCTAGTTTTACTGATACAATCATTTATGAGCCTTATATGCAATTTAAGAAGCCAAATATAAAATTTTTATATAATACAATAAAATGTCTAAAATTTATTATTTGCAAATACAAAGAAAATTAAAGAGCAACCAACAATAAACAGAAAAAATAAATTTAACATAGATATATTTACAAAAATAAATATATATATATATATATATATATATATATTTTTTTATAAATATATAATAAATATATTATATATAATATATATATATATATGTATATATATTATGTGTATTATATATTTATATAATAAAAAATATGTTAAAATTATCTGTTTCATAATAATATTTTGATATATTACATTATATATATATATATATATATATATATATATATATATACATATATATTTGTATATATATAATATTTCTTTATATTATACAATATTATATATTATATATTATATATCTGTATATTATTAATATATTATAATATATATATTTATATATATATATTAATAAATATATATATAATATATATATTTATTATATATATATAAACAATTATATATTGTATATATATATATATATATATATATATATAAATTTTTGGTTTATGTATATTATTAAATAATACATTATATATAATATTATAATATTAAATATATATTATATATAATATATATATATATATATATATATATAAAATATATTATATAATATATAATATATATTTGTAATAATATAACAAAATATAATATTTTATAATAAGACTTATATAATGTTAACAATTTTATAAAAATATTATATTAAAGACATAAAAAATGTATAGATAAATTTTATATTTGTTCGCTATTTTTTAAATATAAAAGAACTTAATATTCATTTTCATTTATGGCTAAATTAAAGCTATAAAGGAAAAAATTTTGTAGATATACTATTTTTCGATAAATATTTTGATATATTAAATAAAATAAATATAAAATATATATAATATATACATATATAATATAATATATATAAATAATATATATAATATATATATAAATATATATATATTTAACTATATTTTATTCTTTATCACATACAGCTGATATAACATTACGATACGTCATAAAACTTTTGCTCACAGGCGTTCCATCGTCAAACGAGAATTTTCTAACTCACTGTGTTGAACGAATTAACATCCTTGATGTATGTACATTATGTATTAAAAATATTTTGGTTTTTATCGTTGGTTCCTGTTTGCAAAATCCCCCTCCTCATAACCTAATTGACGACACTGAGTTTGTAAACTACGGACTAGTATGAGTAATGATAATGATAATGCATAAAAAAATTAATAAAAATAAAAACAAATCAAACTTCTAGGAAAGGTTCGCCAGGACTGTTTTATATAACCGAGTTTTAATAATTACTAAACTATTTCGGCTATACGTGACAAAGGTACAAAAATGTTCTATAATGTCTCATTAGTGAATACGAGCACACACAGTTTATTTCCAAATAGAGCATTAGAGATTAAAATCAGAGACGGCAGGTGACATATCAGAGCAAAACGCAGTATTTACTTTCTTTGATTTGCAAAATGAACTCACAAATAAGAATACACCATAGACTAGAGAGAAAGGAAAAAACTCATTAAATAATGTACCTAACTTTCATGATGCTAAAATAAATGGTGTAAAGAGAGATAACTAAATTTAAAAACAAATCAATATGCTTAGAAATTAATAAAATTTTTATAAACATACATAATTTGCTATCAGAAATGCATATACAATTATTAATTGCAATTGTTTAAACTTTTTTGTTTGAAACTATCACATTATTGATATCATTTTAATACACACACATCTATCTATCTATATATTATTACTATCTATCTATATGAAAATATATATATATATATAAATATATATATAAAAAATATTATATATATATATATATATATATATATATATATATATATATAAATGTGTATATATATTGTATATAAATATATTATATATATGTATGTAAATATATACATACATACATATATAATATGTTATATATATAAAATATATATTATATATATATGTATATATAATTATATATGTGTTGGTGTTATAACATATGTGTATATATATATACATATATAAATATATATATATATATATAATATACATATATATACATATATATATATATATATATATATATATATATATATATATATATATATATATATATATATATATATATGTATATATATATATATATATATATATATATATATATATATATATATATATATATATATATATATATATATATATATATATATATATATATATATATATATATATATATATATATATATATATATATATATATATATATATATATATATATATATATATATATATATAACCGGTTTCTCCCTCTCACCACTGTTGCAGTTGTTTTTCAAATAATCAAAAATATTTTCAGAAATGGAGAGGAAATTATTATAGATTTATTTTCTAGATAGACTTCTGTTCTCTCACATCGAAAAGTCACATTAAATCTGGAAATTATTGGTGGCACAGATTGTTGAGACAGCAAAATGTGAGTATTGTTTTCTACAAGGAGAAGCCAGAATACAAATGAGGGACTTATTATAATTATATAAGTACAGTTCTCTCATAAAAATTTAACTTAATGGCTTGGTTCTCACTAACTGATTAATATGTGAAGAAACGAAACTTTGCTTAATGACGGAGAAGAGTATATTTTAGGTGTAGATTCACCAAATAATCATTGCAAAACTTTATTGGAATTTGAAATAATTTAAATTTATTTTTTAAATATTATTACACACACTTGCATACATATATGTTTTGTGTATGTGTATTTATAAAGATATTTTTCACCACACCCCGTGTAAGTAATATTTAAGGAACTAAATTATTGCCAATTATCTCAGTCAAGGTCTTCCAAAAATGATATATTTCAATTACATAACCCACAGTATTTTCTTTAATGTTGCGGTTAAACAGGATAAAAATACAAAAACACTCCTTTTGTTTGTTAGTATATATAAGAAAACAAAGTTTGTTCTGATATTAAGCATTTGAATTTGAGGCTAGCTACCGTAAGTGAGAACTTGCTGCAGGAGGTACCATTAATTTTCTTCCTTTCTCTACAGAATGGAAGTATAAACAGAGAAAGATGATTGAAGAAAGAAAGAGTGAAATTCCAATAATTATTTATCTAACGTTTGTCTTCACAAAGGCTTTCGCACCATCATTAAAGTAAAGACTATTTGGTGAAACGCCACCTTTTACTGCAAGCGATGCTGTCTCGCTTTCCAGATCTAAACCACATGCGATTTTTTTTCAGTGTGTTACTATTTGAAGTAAGGTATATCTTCGTAGGCTCTTATAATTTAATGATAACATTGCGCCATGGAAGTGCAGAACAGTATACAGATTTTAGAAAATAAATTTAAATAAATTTTTCAAAATTATTAGCTGATTTTACGACGATATTTTAAAGCAGATTAAAAATTATTATACTTCAATTTATATGTCTCCAAAAATTCATAAATCATAAAGTTAATAATTTTGGCAAAAGTTTTGCAAGTTCTACCGATCCCGTAAAAACGATCGTGTAAATGAAGGTTTGGGAATTGTTTGGAAAATGAATTTTGGGTATTATGTAGAGCCTCAAGTTGGTGTAAGAAAATGGGCTTAATTATACTAAGAAATTCCTTTCTACATATAGCGTCCGAATATTTAAGCGTCTGATTGCAATTGGACATGCCATCCCGGGATTTTAAACATATTCTGTGACCCCAATAACGCAGTCAGAGTTTTTTCGGGAGGGTAAGAGGACTTAATTCAAAGTACATTGAGCTTTAAATCTCAAATAAATATTCATTACACGCACATACAAACGTACATACATGCATACATACAAACATAAGTCTTATACATCCATCTATAGTTTTGCATACGTACATAAATACGTCAAAAAACGAATCAGCAAGAGGAAGCTTAATTTCATTGTATCTTGAAAAATATGTTTGCAATCCCATTGCGTCTTTTATTGCACAATCTAAGTTTTTACGAGCCTGGAAATTACTGTAGCATATATAATTTAAGCTCCAATATTTACTAAACGCATTTAAAATAATGTAATTTTCTAAATAACGAGGTAAATAAAAATATAATAAAAAAGGAATTATGACATATTATTTTATTTTTCTTTTACAAAATTGCATTCCTTTTATGGCATCAAAAACTCGAAACATTATGGTATAATCAGTAATTTATAAAATAACATTTTATAGTCTTAAATTAATTCTTCCAGCTTTTAAAGCCAGCTTGTTCAAACTTCAATCTGCATTTATATTCATGTCCACACGCATCGAAATAAGCCAACCTCTAATCAATTATAATCAGAAGAAATGTTTTTAATTCTTTTCTTAGTTGAACTTAGTTACTATCTTTCAACACTTGCAGTGGAAACTAGTGATAAACGGAAATTTTAATAAGTTTTAAAAAAAATCTTGTAATGCCAACATTGAAAATATTTCGGAAGAGTTCCAGACCCTTCTCCTCCTATATATATGTACTTGTATGACCCGTTTGTCAGCTGGTCCCAATTTAGGCTTATCTCATGTTCAAAATTATTTTAGAAACTGATGATGGGACATGAAAATTTCAATATCACGAAGATAGTCGTAGAATAAATGTGGAATGAAAAGCTCAAAGCTTTGGACTCAAAACTGTGTTGATAGAAAGAAGAACTAACATATCCACTGACCTACGTATTATTTTATAGTGTGGTCGAATTTTCTTTAACAGCGTTCTAGTAAAGTAAAAAATGTTCTAGTTACTTCTAGAACTAACAGAAGATAAGCATATTTAAACTTGCATATATAAACAGCATATTCTGTACGAATGTCGCGGGTCTTCTCTACCTGGACCTTTATGTTACATTTTCTAGATCATCTATAATAAGAAATAATAATTTTCTATACTGACTGAGATTATATTTTCTAGAACTGAATGTTTCTTTTCTTGGAAGCTAGCACGGTGACTTTTTTCTTGGGGAATATTCATCTATGAGAATACGATATACATATCATACACAATATAAACAATATAGATTCATAGTATATCTTATAGCTTCCAAGGGAATATTGGTACATACAGAAAGTGCACATGATTCGATAGCCTATAATTTTGTTAAATACTTAATAAAATTGTATAAAAATACATGAGACCATTCCGAGCTCTTTCAACTCTGGTAAAATCATAAAATAATTTGTTAAAATTTATAAGTATAAAAAATGTAAAACACTAAATTAAAATTTAGAAAAATATGTATGTTACATTAATGACTACAGGGTAGCTATTGGACCGCTGTCCTATAAACAGGACACCAAATAAAATTCCATTTAATAATAAAGTTATAAATATTTGCTGAGTGGATTTTATTTTAACACCTTTAAAATAGACACACTTTAGCATAGTAACAAAAAAACTGAGAAATCAAATTATATTGTATTGTAAAATTTATTTTCAGCAACCTCTTCAAAATTGTCATTTTTTAATCTTTAATTTTATATTTATTATTATTATTATTTAAGCGTTGTGGAGGTTACTTTTATTTTAAAAACAGAGCTAATAATGTAGCTGAAAGTTTTTGTTGAAAAATATATTTTACATGTGTATTTTGTAAGTATAAAAAAGGTGCCCTAAAATTAAGACAACGATCATATCCTGATTATTTTTCTATGAATTCGATATTTCATGATAGCGCACATTCTTTTCTTGTCTTTCAGTGAAAACCAGTTCAAATACCTGTTCACACATCTGGACACAACAAGGCTAAATTGATGTCTATTCTATTCAGAAAACTGGAGATTTTTTTGCATGATAAACTTACTCTCTCACTGCCAGTTCAATAAATGCAAGAGAAAACCTACAACACTATGCTTAAAATGTAATGTTGGACTTTGTTTTGACTGTTTCCCCAAATTTCATCTATGAATCAGCCTAATGCAATGGAAGTGATATTTGTTAAGTTTTAGTAGTGTAATAGACCGTTGTCCTATTTATAGGACAGCCAATTACATAAAAAATTAAAAATATTTTTTCAAAATTTTGGTTTTATATACTTAATTACACCATATTAATGATATGGATTAAGTTTTAATAATTTACAGAAATATTTAGTTGGTGTGGTACAATATGGGTTAAACTACACCTGAAATTTCAAAAATCTAAAATCTCCATTCAATAGAATCAGTGAATTACACAGAAATATCTTGATACCAGATGTTTAAAAATTCTAGAAAATTCGAGTAAAGGTAGATATAATATGAAAATATAGATATTTACTAGTTGAAAAACTTAATGTTTAATTATCTCAATGATAGTAAATCTTTCTGTAAGTAATACAAATATAAACACAGATAATAGAATTTTAACTTATCTATTATTGATATATATTTCTTTTATTTAGATTTGTCTGTATTAATTGATCTATATATTTATTGTAATCCATAAAAAAAAAGAATTTCCTAAATTTATAAGAAATGAATTTAGTGTTGAATAGCTCACCGACTTTTGTACAGTCTTATTAAATTTATGAAAAAATTATACAGGCATATTTTTAGCATACATCGATTTCCATTAGAAAGTATGATACCCTTTAACCACCTCACCAGAAGGTATGATTCTTTATTTATAATATAAGGTATTGGAGTCAAAGAACATTTTGAAATTGGATCTGCTTCGAAAGCCCAAAAGTTTTTAATCACTTAAAAAGTATATATAAAATCTTGTGAAACATTTCTGACCTGTTTTATCTCTTAGGAAGTCATGAAATAATGAAATATAACATTAAATAATATTAAACACAGAAGAAGAATGTTAAAAAATAGAAATCTACTAACCCTCAAATAAACTTTACAAATTTGAAAATTAAAAACTAAAATTCTATATATAAAATTAAAGCTAATTATGTTTTTTGTTCTGTAAATCTCAATCATAAAATTAAGTGCTAATTTTTTTCTATTTCTTAACAGTTTTAAAATTTTTAAATGTCATATACATTTAAAATTTAGATTTACAAAATAAACAAATAATGTAGTTCAATTCAATATAAAAACTTAGTTTTTAATATACATATTTCAAAAGTTATCTTGTGGGTAAGGGTTTGTTCTGTAAATTTCAATCACAAAATTAAGTGCTAATTTTTTTTTACTTATTAACAGTTTTCAAGTTTTTAAATGTAATATACATCTAAAATTTAGATTTACAAAATAAAACAGATAATTTACTTCAATTCGATATAACAATTTAGTTTTTATTATACATATTTTAGAAATTATCTTGTGGGTAAGGAAATTTCATTATTTTCATTTGATGTGTTTCAAAAACAATACTATTTGAAATGACAAAACTAAATAAACTTTTAAAGCTAAAATTTTATGAAATAACATATAAAAAAACTCAATTTGAAGAATGCAGAAATTTTTATTTTATGATAAATCAAGAAAAAAAAACTTATGAAGATTATAAGTTTAGAAAGGTACTATATTTACTTAAATGAACATATTTCAATGAACTATTTAGTGCTTAATTTTAAGTCTTTAACCTATAAAATATATCTTTAGCATATCTTTTAAAAAGTTAATATAAACTATATTTAAAAAAGGTTTTTGTAATAATCTTCTGTAATATAATAATTACTAATATATCTCTTAAAGAGCTAATATAATCTATAATTTTTTAAAAAAGTTTTTGCACTAACCTTCTGCGTTCTTTTAACTATTAAATGAATCACAACGATGAAAATTCTCCTAGGTGCAGCACCACTTTTCTCAATTGAAATATTTTGTCATCTAATGTGCGTTATGAATTTAATCATCTCAATTTTGTTTGACCATATTTCGTAGATGCGCTGAAGCTGAAAATTACATAGGTAAATGGCAGACATTTGGGCCACCTATGTGCAGACGCATTAACTTTTAGGTCAAACTAAAGCCGAAATATACCTAATTCATCTAAATTAAGATTGACATATGAGTGTAGACAGTAAACAAAGAAGAGCAGATACGGTTAAATACAGGCATAATGTCATACGTTATAGCAGAATTATTTAAAGTGTTTGGTACCATTTAACCGTTAGAGAATCAATCTAATTTTCAAACTTCTACAAATTCAGAATATAGAAATAAGTTATAAAAATTATATTTTAACTGACTTTTAAAGTAATCTTTGTCTTAAATTGAATTTTTTTAGATTTCATTGAATACTTTAAAAATTGAAATTTATTTATTATCAGTTATCTAATTGCGCAGT
>CM063503.1:44150603-44218103 GCA_032207245.1 Pardosa pseudoannulata | reverse complement strand
AACGACTTACTATAAAAATAAGATTTTCATGCAATGTTAGTCTATATTATCTTACTATTAAGATAATTGTTTTACCGTTTTCTCTTTAGGAACAACTGATTTTATGTTAGAGGGAAATCAATATCCGTTTCATTTATTTTAGGTTTAATATGGAGAAAGTTATAATAGAGAGACAGGTAAAGTAGTAGACATTTCGAAATACTGTGGTAGATGTTGTTGAATCCACTAATATAATAACTAGAGAAGAAAATAAATTAAAATATTTACATTAAATAGATTTAAAAAGGAGATTTAAAAAATATATAGCATTAAAGGAAAGGGTTAATTGCAAAACCATTGTTTGTAAATTTAATGTATAATTGAACTTAGTTTATACACACAGAAAAATGTAGTTATACTATAAACAAACATAAATACGAAATGAGTATATCAAATGTAGTTATAATTTGCAATGCTTTAATAATTCAATTTTAATACACATTTTAAGACATAAACACGTAGTACTGATTATATATATTTGGGATTAGAGTTACTAACAAAATGAAATTACAGAGGAGTCCTTCCTCCCCCGGCAAAAAACTGTATAATATTTTAACTAGACTTCCAGGATTAAATAAAACAAATATGACTCATAAAAGGACTCCTAAATTACAAGAACCTCGTATTAGGTAGCCATAGAGTAATCATATCGGAAAAAAATACTTTTAAATAAAGCTAAGTTTACAAAATTTTATGATGCCTTTATGAGGATTTTAGTCATGTATGTCTTTATAGTCTATACCTTGGACAATGGACAAATCATTAAGGTGCTGACTTTCGGTAACGGCATCTGATGTTTGAATATCGGTTGAATTTTGGTACCAGTTTGAACCGACTTTCAGCAGATAGTTTCAGTTTAATTTAGCCGTCGAAAAACAAAACTGTAGCCATTCACATCAAACAGATTACTTTGCACATTGTGTCAAACAATGGTCAAATGGTTCTAGCTGTGATCTTCGGTACCGGAGTTGGTAGGTTCGAAACCCTCAGTGGCATGGCTATTTGTAGTCGGTTGGAATCGGCTTGAAGCAGTCGGTCCTGCTCTCCCCCTTCGTGTTGCAAAACAGTAGACCGTATCTCTCCAAACCAAACCTTGTACATTGTGTGGAATCAAAGTCAGTGGATGAGTTCAAGAATTATACTTGTCATTAATATTTCAAAAGTTACTATTAATCCTTAAGTACTATTTACTGGCAAAAATAGCCGTCGTGTGAAAAAATATTCTTGAAATAAGTAAACCAGAGCGCACTAATTAAACTGTTACCATGCAATACATCTTATATACATGAATCTTTAAGAATACTGTTCAGCCCTTTGAATGCATTTGGATTCATTCATCGTAATACGCCTTCCATGAACATTTCATAGATGTTTTTAACTAGAAAATACAAACCATATGTATTAACTGAACAAAAAAGGATTCAGACCTTTATTCTGTGTAGTTGAACGTGCTTCATTTTATTTTTTCTCTTAACTCACGAAGATATTTTTATCGGTGATTATTTCATCAAAGTAAATTTCACTGACTTCCACGTTTTCTGAGGAAACGTAAATTAATCTCTTAATATTTGTTTTCTTTGTCTTTCTTTATTTTGTAATGTAAGCATGTTTAATTTTGGTTATAGAAAATCTGCGAGCGGGGGAGGAGTCATTTGTACAGCCTCTGTAATTTTTGATGACGTCTCTCCTATATCCAAACGATTCACTTACGCACTTAAGATAGTTAACACAGGAGTGAAAGCATCTTGCGTAGGCCACTACTTTGAATATCAGATTTTAAAATGTAGGATGCTGAAATTGTAGGCGTGAGGAAACTTTGATATAAATTTCGTAAACATTATCTATTTTTAAACAAGATGCAGATCTAATAGGTTTCTCAAACTTATAACAGTTTCTGCAGCCTACTGAGAGATTATTACTTAATTTGATCAAAAAAATTTTAAATTAAATAATGTGTAATTATTTTTAAAACCATTAAAATTCAAGAAATCATTTATCAATTTATTTTTATTTCTAATCTTCTTACAGAAACGATAAATATAAGACGGCAATTAGTTCTTCAAAACTTATGAAAGTGGTAACGTTCCAATAAGGTTTCAAGTAAAAAGAATACTGTCTTCTAATATAGGGGAATCTAACATTGTTAAACAAATTTATCTACTCCTTCTAGCGTTGAAAATATTAAAGTTTCCTCCATAAAAATCTTATTTTCGGTAAACTTAAAAAAATTTTTTTCACCCACCTTCCTTCATTTTCTTTCTATTTTTCAAATTTTTGTCCTACGATGTAAATTATTTCCGTTTGTAAATAAAGTGTACAAATTTTTCCCAAAATATTTCAATCAAAACTATTTACCGATCTTTTGAAGAATATTTAAAGGTACCTATGCAAAGATTATTTTCTTTTATCAGGTGGAAAAGATATTTGAAAAAGTTTTTAATCTAGCAATATGTAAAAATACTTAGTTAATAGGTCAAAATGAATTACGTAAAAACAATATTTCTGGTATGCTACATCTTTAGCATCAACACAATATGAACTGCATTTTTATGTGTATCAAAACTATTTATTTTTATTAGCATTTTTTGCGCAATTTATACGTTTATGAATTGTAGTTATGATGCCGACTTAAGTTTTACAATTTCAGTGTCTGCCAACTGTTGTTTTAATACTAGGAGCTAAATATTTTTCTCGTTTATTTTACAATTTTTTATAATATTTTAAATAATTGTTTTTCAAAAAGAATTTTAAAATTTATATTCCTTTATCTATTCCCTTTTGACATAGGCCTTTAAAATATTTTTATCACTTTATCTAAAATATCTTTAAATTTCTGTGGGTAAAATGAATTATTTTCGTTTTTTAATAAAGTGCGCAATATTTTTTTCCAAAAAACTTGTAACCAAAACTACTTTCCTAACTTTTAAAAAAGTATCGAATGTTTCCTATGCAAAGAATATTTGATTTTACCCTAAAGTAACTGTGTTTAAAAAAGTTTTTAATCCTTCAATATGCAAAAATATTTCCTTAACAAGCCAAAATATGTTACATAGATCACTATTTTAGATACACATCGTCTGTATCCTCAACTAAACATGAACTGCATTTTTATTAGCTGCAAAAGTATAAGCACAATTTTTACGGATAAAAATTGTAGTTATGCAGGATAAGTTCATGTTTTACATTTTCAGTTAGTGGCAAAAATTATTTAAGTTTCATATGCTAAAATTTTATAATTACTTTTGCTTTCTGTTATACTTTCTTATGGTAGATCCGAGAACTACTTTCAGCATAGGTATTTAACAACTTCTTGGTTGGCTTCGCATGTAATGCAACGGAAAGACTAAAATGTATCGTTAAAATTATATCAGTAGTCATTTACACATTTTGTTATATTTCTTTCTGTTTTCTGTATTTAATAAAATAAGAATGAATAAACAGTGCAGTACTAATTTGAGCGGTATGATATAAAATTTTCCCCATCTGTAAGTGCAACGAGGAAAATTCTTTTTCTCTTGTTCCTAATTCGGCCCATATGGTTAGAGTTACCCTCAATAATTCCGGTGTCAAGTGGTCTGCTAAAGCATCCAATAGTCTTCCAAATTTCTTCTCTGCTGTGTTCACTAGCTGCTGTGAACACAGTTTCATACTCTGCTGTGCATTCCTCCTCTGCTCTCTATCTGCAGTGTTCACTAGCGGATGGCACCTGCAACACGACGGGTGCTCTCAGGTTACTTCAAGGGCTACCGACCGTCGTTGAGTGGTCCATTACTTACGATCTGCTTACCATCACCAGGAGATGCCTGAAGGGCCTTACGGCCATATGGGCTTAGTTTGGTACTCCATTTCTTTAACATTTCATCACTTTTTTATTTAGGTTGAGCTACACGCTTTGATTTGGTTTGGTTTGGAGAGTTAAGGTCTATTGTTTTACTCTCAAGGGCTTATGAGACTTAGACACTGCTTAAAGTTGATTCCGAAAGGCTACGATCATCCATCGGCACTCGAACCAGAGAACTCCGGTATCGTGGAACAGCTCTCTACCTTTCGGCCATCGTTGGGCCTTCACTCTTTGGACCTCCCGATAATACCATTCGGAAAATATCATTTTTTGAATTTTGTGAATGTATCTATCTGTCTGTATGTGAACCTAATATCTTGAGTATGTTTTGGCTTCCAGCCAAATATTAAATGCCTAAATTATATTTAAATTATAATATTGTATCAATTTTTTGGGTTACTACCCGCAACTGGAAATAGTAGTTTATCTTCTAATTTCGGGTTTTTTTATTCTATCAACTTTTAAGTAACTTCCGGCAAATTATTAAGGAGCATTTTATGTGGTTTATCTAGTTAACTTGCTACACCCTGTCTTGGTTACCAAGTAACACGCATTTTACTTAAGTTCATAAAATAAAAAGTAAAATACATATATAGTTTGTATGATAGTGTTCATATGTTTTGTAAAAGTAAAAACAGAAACTTGGCTAATGATTAATCTTTGATTTTTTTGTAATATTTAATATCTTCTAATACGAGCGACTCTTCATTTTAATTTTTATAATTCAAATATATAATTTTGTATAAAAGTGAGTCTTTCTTTTACGATTGCTATTTTTAATTTTAAACCACATGTCTGTTTTATGTAGTGAGAAATCTTAAGGAAAATTATTATGTTTCTTCGAAGCTGTCAATAATCAGATCCCATACAAACATTTGGCATCCTCTAATAATCCCATGAGACAGTAAATTACAGAATTAATCATTTAATAGCTTAACGAATGCTAAAATCTTTGACACCATTACAAGAATCTTAGTCATCAATTTTATATATTTCTTAAACAAAAATAGTAAATTAATTTAAGATTTCTTCTTTATTTTTTTTGAAAATACATATGAACTCAACTTGTGCTTAATATTCTATTTGTAATATTAAATTTTTTATTGTCCTACATTTTCATTCTAATCTTTCTATATGCAAAATTTGAAATGTGTATTTTAGTTATTTCAAAAGTTATTTAAGTATGTGCTTTCATGTAAAGGAACTTGTTTTACAAGTGAAAAAATTTCATCTTTTTTTTCTTATGTTTGTTTTTTATTGATATTCATACATTGATACGTCTAAAGCTTTTATTGCAGTTATGATAAAGTGCTAAATAATCTATACAGATTTTCTATAATACATAGAATTAATGTATAGAAAAGTAGGCCATTAAAATAAATAAATAGCTTTTTAAGTAAGAAAAACTAATTAAAGATTTAATAACTGTAATTATTATACAATTACATAAAATTTTTTTTTTTAAATCTGTATTTTAGTTATTCCAAAAGTTATTTAAGTATATGCTTTCATCTAAAGAAACTTCTTTACAAGTGAAAGAATTTCATGTTTTTTTCCTTATGTTTGTTTTTTATTGATATTCATACATTGATACGTCTAAAGCTTTTATTGCAGTTATGATAAAGTGCTAAATAATCTATACAGATTTTCTATAATACATAGAATTAATGTATAGAAAAGTAGGCCATTAAAATAAATAAATAACTTTTTAAGTAAGAAAACAAATTAAAGCTTTAATAACTGTAATTGTTATACAATTACATAAAAAAATTTAAAAAAAATTTGTATTTTAGTTATTTCAAAAGTTATTTAAGTATATGCTTTCATATAAAGGAACTTCTTTTACAAGTGAAAGAATTTCATGTTTTTTTCCTTATGTTTGCTTTTTTATTGACATTCAAGCATTGATACGTCTAAAGCTTTTATTGCAGTTAAGATAAAATGCTAAATAATCTATACAGATTTTCTATAATACATAGAAATAATGTATAGAAAAGTAGGCCATTAAAATAAATAAATAGCTTTTTAAGTAAGAAAAACTAATTAAAGCTTTAATAACTGTAATTGTTATACAATTACATAAAAAAATTTAAAAAAAATTTGTATTTTAGTTATTTCAAAAGTTATTTAAGTATATGCTTTCATCTAAAGGAACTTCTTTACAAGTGAAAGAATTTCATGTTTTTTTCCTTATGTTTGCTTTTTATTGATATTCATGCATTGATACGTCTAAAGCTTTTATTGCAGTTAAGATAAAATGCTAAATAATCTATACAGATTTTCTATAATACACAGAAATAATGTATAGAAAAGTAGGCCATTAAAATAAATAAATAGCTTTTTAAGTAAGAAAAACTAATTAAAGATTTAATAACTGTAATTATTATACAATTACATAAAAAATTAAAAATAAACTATAAGCTATTATACATCAAACAATTGAATCTTGAAGTGGTTTCTGTTTATTTAAATTAATATTAAACAATGAAAAGACGGGAAAATTACCTATATAGGAATGAAATGAAATTAATAATGTAATTAAATATAATTAACCCCTTCCGGTAAAATGACGAGTCTAGCTCGTCATTAGTTTTTCATTCCATACCGCACAATGACGAGCTACACTCGTCATGAGATTAAAGTTACTGTTAAATATGATAATTAATTTAGTTTAAAATTTCTAGTGTACTGAATTTGGCAACACTTTTATCACTTGCGAAAATCACAAGTCACTATTGCATATTGTTTACTTAGAATTTCTTGGTACAAGTCATTGCCAAATTAATGAGTCAGAATAAAAGAAAACCTACTAAGAAATGCCGTGTGTGTTTCAAGAATCAAATTAAAAGTGAGACTACTTGGCGGTGTAAACAATTAAGAATTCCTTTGCACTTTGTTTTGAAAAGTACCACTAGCTTGAAGACTATTATCTGTATACCTTATTAATGTTTTGCTTTGATATTTTCTTAATTTTACTGTTTCTGATATTATTTAACACTATGTAAAAAGTGGATTTTAATTGAGAATATGTAAGAATTGTAAAATGAAACAAGTTTTTTTAAATAAAAATTAAATGGTTATTTCTTGCACAGTTTTCCATTATTAAATCATACCGGAAGGGGTTAAAAATATTTAGTGCGGGTATTGTGGATGGTAACCTGCATTAACTAATGATCAGATGTCCACCAACATCTCTTTTAATGCTAATCTCGGATGATAGAGCAAAGACATATTTGAAAATTGAGTTTTGTACTGGTTTTTAATGAATTTTACCGAAGAAAAAAAACCAAGGAGCTATGGAATGTTTATTGAGAAATCTTTCACGGTTCTCAAAGCTGGCCTGGCGAGGCTCCAGCTCAAATCCTCTGGTCTAGATAACCTAGCAGCCAGCTGGAAGCCCCTGTCATATAAAATATTATGTCACAGAATACGGAGAATTTAGTAACAAACAGATACTTTACTAAGAAAGGCTAATCACGTTTCAAAATGACAAAATATGGTCACATGTTTCATTTTTAATTATTACAAGAGAAATTTTCACTCTTTCCCCAATATACGCAGCCCCAATTTATTAACGCTTTATTTTAGCAACTGTGCTCTTCATTTAATATAACTTCACAAAAATCCCATAATGCATAGCATTCTTGTTAATCAAGCAGATAAGTATTATGAGCTTTCACTTTCATTTTTCTTGTTAACTAAGTTAATGAAATTAGAACATTAGCATCTTCAAGCAATGACAAATAATTTTCCTTTCTTTATATATCCTGAAATAACTTTGGATTGAAATATTTTTCAACCTGTAATTGAAGGGTATACTAGATATAAACTAAGTTCCTATGGCTGGGGTAGGATACATACTCTAAATTTTTTTATACATATGTCAACATATAACAATATATTTATACTGTATATGTTCACATATACAATATAAATATAACCTTATTATCGGTAAACTTCTATCTGTTTATTTTTATTTCTAATCTTCTTACAGAAACGATAAATATAAGAGGGCAATTAACTCCTGCAAAACTTATGAAAGTAGTAACGTTCCAATCAGGTTTCAAGTAAAATGAATACTGTCTTCTAATATAGGGGAATCTAACGTTGTTAAATATATTTATCTACTCCTAAAGTTGAAAATATTAAAGTTTCTATAAAAATCTTATTTTTGGAAAACTTAAAAATTTTTTTTCTTCTTACTTCATTTTCTTGCAATTTTTCAAATTTTTGTCCGACGAGGTAAATTATTTCTGTTTGTAAATAAAGTGCACAAATTTTTCCCAAAATATTTTTATCAAAACTATTTTCCGATCTTTTGAAGAATATTTAAAGGTACCTATGCAAAGATTATGTTCTGGTATCAGGAGGAAAGTGTATTTGGAAAAGTTTTTAATCTAGCAATATAGAAAAATACTTCCTTAATACGTCAAAATGAATTACATAAAAATAATATTTCTGGTATGCTACATCTTTAGCATCAACTCAACATGAACTGCAATTTTATGTGTATCAAAATTATTTATTTTCATTAGCTTTTTTGCGCAATTTATACGTTTATGAATTGTAGTTATGATGTCGATTTAAGTTTTTTCATTTCAGTCTCTGCCAGCTGTTGCTTTAATACTATTTACTAATTATTTTTGTCGTATAGAAATATTGATAAAATTATGAAATAAAATTTAGCAAGTGGATGCTGCAAAGTGTTTTGGTAAAATATTAACCTAGATCTATAAAACTCTGTGCGCATATACAGTGAAGTATAAGTAATTTATTACAATACGTTTTCTAATACTTTTACTGTAAATATCAGTTTTTAAACTGTTTCTTTTTCAATTTTAAGATCCTTGCGTTTTAACTTTCCTAACAACTAATGCATAAACTCGCATTTTTATGCGATACTGGTAAATCTTATATGTGCTTAGATTCCTTATATGCTTTATATAAAACTTATGTAATGCAGAGCAAAAAATAGAGCAAGCTAAAAATAGATATATTAAATTTTAATAGGTGAACATTACAAATTTTACTTTGTAAATTGTTAATCCAGTATTATGAAACTTCATATGCATACACACTGAATTTTTTGGTAGTTAATTACAATAAAGCCTTTTCAAAAATGTTTACTGTCAATTTCAAATTTTAATTGGTTTGTTAAATTTTAAAATAATTTGAGTTTTTAAATTTGTCTTAGATCTCTACAAAATTTTATACAAATACACTTAACATGCATTAAACTTTTACTTACAAATAATCGGAATTCGAGCAGAAAGAAAAGTAATATTTAGTTTGGTTTTAACTTAACAGTTTTAAAAAAGCTGAGAAAGAGAAGTTTTATTTTGAAATTTGGATTGTTATGAAACATTTAATTGACTCAAACATTATGATTTCTCTTTTTTGTCATATAAATCTATACCAATTAGTCTCAATCATTACCTAGTATAGAATTAGCTATGCGAGATCAAGCCTATAACTGAATACTGTAATCCTCGTGCTTCTTTCTAACTTGCTGATTTGAGGATGCAATTTGCTTGATAGTTTAAAAAGATTTCTATTTTGATTGATTGGTAAGTCCTTTTAGCTATAAATAATCTTAAATATTGCAAACAAATCAGGATTGACACACTTGTGAAGCAACTGAGCAATCTAACATTATTCTGCAGAGAGTTCGCTGAAAACAGCTCTTGACGGAGTAGAGCCGTCAAAATTTACAGTGCCACATGGAATGACTGACGTTTCCTATTCGTAATTGTATATCATAAGATTAAAATAAATTGGTATCATTTTAAGTTGCAGCTTCATTTTGATCATGAAAATTGAATTCAAATTTTAAAAAAAGATTGAATTTTCATTAAAATCCAATTTACAGCCATATAAAATGATTTACTTATATATACTATTAAATAAATAAAAAATTACCAAATATGCTAAAATTAATAAATTAAATTTAGGAGAAGAAAACAAAAGTACCAGGAGTATTTCATAAAATGGTGTCATTTTAAGTTGCAGCTTCATTTGGATTATCGAAACTGAAATCGAATTTTAAAATTTTTATTAAAATTTAACTTACATGTAAAATTATTTACTTAAATAAACTATTAAATCAATAAAACCCAGCCAAATATGTTAAAAGTAATAAATCAAATTTAAAATTCGAATTTTTAAAAAATGAATTTTTTACTGAAATTCAACTTAAAATTCATTTTACATATAAAATCCTTTATTTAAATAAGCTATTTAATCAATAAAAAATAGCCAAATATGTTAAAAGTAGTAAATGAAATTTAGGAGAGAAAAAAAAGGACGGGGAGCATTTCATGAAATGGTATCCTTTTAAGTTGCAGCTTCATTTGAATTTTCAAAGCAGAAACTGAATTTTAAAATTTTTATTAAAATTTAACTTACATACATGTAAAATTATTTACTTAAATAAACTATTAAATCAATAAAACCCAGCCAAATATGTTAAAAGTAATAAATCAAATTTAAAATTCGAATTTTTAAAAAATGATTTTTTTACTGAAATTCAACTTAAAATTCATCTTACATATAAAATCCTTTATTTAAATAAGCTATTAAATCAATAAAAAATAGCCAAATATGTTAAAAGTAATAAATGAAATTTAGGAGAGAAAAAAAAGGACGGGGAGCATTTCATGAAATGGTATCCTTTTAAGTTGCAGCTTCATTTGAATTATCAAAGCAGAAATTGAATTTTAAAATTTTTATCAAAATTTAACTTACATGTAAAATTATCTACTTAGATAAACTATTAAATTAATAAATACCAGCCAAATATGTTAAAAGTAATAAATCAAATGTAATAGAAGAAAAAAGCACGAGGAGCATTTCATAAATTAGTATCCTTTTAAGTTGTAGTTTCACTTGAATAGTCATAACTGAATTCGAATTTAAAAAAAGTGATTTTTATACTGAAATTCACCTTAAAATACATCTTAAAAGAAACAGCCAAATATGTTAAAAGTAATAAATGAAATTTAGGAGAGAAAAAAAGCAAGAGGAGCATTTAAAAAAAATAATATACTTTTAAGTTGTATCTTCATTTGAATCATCAAAACTGAATTCGAATTTAACAAAAATCAAATTTTTATTAAAATTTAATTGACATATAAAATAATTAACTTGAACAAGCTAATAAATCAATACAAAATAGCCAAATATGTTAAAAGCAATAAAACATCTTAAGGATAGCGAAAAAAGCACGAGAAGCATTTTATAAAATGGAATCTTTTAAAGGTGCAACTTCACTTGAATAATCAAAACTGAATTCGAATTTAAAAAAAAAAGGAATTTTTTACTGAAATTCAATTTAAAATTCATTTTAAATATAAAATCATTTACTTAAATAAGCTATTAAATCAATAAAAAATAGCCAAATATGTTAAAAGTAATAAATGAAATTTAGGAAAGAAAAAAACACGAGGTGCATTTCATAAAACGGTAAATTTTTAAGTTGTATCTACGTTTGAATCATCTAAACTGAATTCAAATGTTACAAAAATAAAATTTTTATTTAAATTTAGTTTACATATAAAATAATTTACATCAAAAAGCTATTAAATCAATAAAAAATAGCCAAATATGTTAAAAGCAATAAAACATCTTTAGGATACGGAAAAAATCACGAGGAGCATTTCATAAAATTTGATAATTGTAAGTTAATAAATTATAAAGGTTTTGCAACGTTCCACTACTCCCTTAATAAATATGTGTAAAATTATGTGCAGTAATAAGACTTTTTCCACAAAAATTGAATTTAATAATGTTATAGGTATGCAACTTGAATTCATTAAATTTACTTTTGATTTCCTGAATTTTTTTACATTAATATAAGAATGTCCTTGCAATACAACTGAACTGAATAATTACAAGCAGGCAAAAAATCAAACATCTAGCTTTAATGTATTCAGCAAAAGAGAGAAATCATAAAAATAGCAAAAAGGAAAAGAAAAGCAGCCATTGAAGAAATTTACATTAAATTAACTGTGACAAAATATATTTATGTATTTTCTTACCTAATTACATTATGCTTATATAATAACTAATATATTCACCTCATTTTAATTAATCTGATTATGCAATGGCTAGATAATACTACCCAAGTGAAAAAAATTAATCTCACCTGTGGAAAAAACAAGATTTTTTTATTGTATTTCACTTTTTTGGGAACATTAAATTTTACACATCATATATCTTGCCGTCAAATGCTGAATGCATTTGTTTATGTTCATTTTGCTTTCGCATCTTGTACAATTCTGTTAACATTATTATTGTACCACCAGCTTTATTCTTAATCGCTTTCTGAATCAGGATTTGTTTCTGGTAAATTTCTATTATCACTATGTATTATTTTGTTATTATTATTATGTATGATGCTTTGAAAAGTAATTGATTTGGAATCGATGAATTTTATATGAGTACAGATACTGTATTTTCTCTAGTAATACTTCACAAAAAGAAACTATTGATAACTTATAGAGTATTATTTCAAAGTAAAAATGATAAATTTACAAATTTGTCTGATTTTTTTTAACAGCATACAATGCAAAGCCAATAGTAGTAAGGCACATATAGTGATAAACTTTATTTACGGTCTAATCATACATTAATCTGTGCTTGAAAAAGTATTTCATTTATTTTTTAATATGTAGAATAATATCGATGTATAAAAAATTAAAAATATTTATTCAGTTCTTAGGGTAAAACAAGAATTTTTATAATATTTTTAATCAATTAAAATTTGTCTATTATAATATTTTCTTATAAAAAAAAATTTTTATTATTCTTTTATTAACATATAATTACTTTAACATTTTTACTTACTTTGTTTAATTATGTTATATTATAAATTTTAATCTTTTAAAATCTTTTTTTTTACACAAAAATAATTTATATTTTAAACTGTTAAATAAAAAATTATTTTCAGCTTAGATATGATGTGTATTAACCACATTAAATAATCTTTTAATTTTTTGTGCATTAGAATTAGTTTATAATCAAATTAAAAATATACTTTTTGTTGATATTACAATTTGTTATTTTAAGCTATATTTAAAAAATATAATCTATTTGTATCTCATTTAAAAAAAATCATTTTTTAAAATAAAAATTGATTTTATTTAATGTTAGAAAATATTAAATAAATTTTATTTTTTTATTATGTGGTATTAACCATAATTTAAATATTTTCAGCTATATTTTATTTGTACAGTACAGTTGTTTTTCAGTCTCATATTTATGCCTCTTTTGATATCAATATTGTAACTTCTAAAAGGACTGTGTAACAATTATGTCCTTTAAGGCAAATTAAAAAAAGGCAGATTTTACTGTTTTAATTAGAAAAACAATTATGTATAATGAAAATTTCTTAGAATTTGGTGACTTTTTCTATAACTAATAAATTTTTATATAATTGTAGTTTTCCCCCTATTATTATATAATATAAAATTAATTAAACAAATTTCTTTACATATTTGTTATTTTTTAAATGCAGTCATTTTACTGTTTTTAATATATATACAAGAAATCTCGGAATCTTGTGTTATAAATATTTTCAAGTATACTATAAAAAATTAAAATTATCAAAGTCTTTAGAGTTGTATTCAGTTTGTCTGTGAAAATTATATACACACAGAATTTTCACAATCTAAAGAAATGTTTGTAAAGTAATTTATAGCTTCATGTAAAATTATTTTGATTATACTGAAAAATATCATTTTATTTTCGCTCTTCATTTATAACTATCTTTATTTTAAACATTTAATTTACAGTTTATAAGAATTCTTTTAAGCAGCAAGTTAGTATTATTTATGAATTTTATTGTTGCAATTTGGCTACAAAATTTTTAAAATTTATTTTTTAATTTTTTTACATTTACATTAAATATATTTTCTTTATAAACACATATTAATTAACGTCTTTAAAAGATTAAATTAATTACATTAAAAAATACATCTTTTTATTTAATTATAGAAAAATACTTAGAAATTTTTGTTATGATTCGAAAAATTTTATACTTTTTAATATATGAGATTGTTTAAAACACATAAAAATTGCTAAATAAATAAAATTTACGCAAAATTATCATTTGTTTTTTTATATGGGATCAAAAATATTTTTATTTTATTTTTTTAATATGTATTTTAATTACAATATTACAAAAAATATTACTTATTTATTTCTGTTAAATTTGAAAAAAAGCCATAAGTAATTTTAATTAAAAATACAAAAAATCTATGACTCATTCCTATTAAGAATTTTTTTATTGTTTATGGAGCTCCTATGTCCTAAATTATTTTATACATAAAAAATTCAAAAAAAAAAATTTTGTTTAATCGCTGAAAAATTATATTTTTTGCATGCCAGAAAAAATAAAATTTCAGACATAATGTAGATTAAAATAATTAATTCGTAGAATTTGTGTTTATCTAACCGAAATCTAGTTTATGACTGCCTGATAAAAATGTATACTGCAAGAATTGTTTCAAATTATAAGATGATAATAAATAATAATGATATTAGAATATTTCTAAAAATAATTCCCATTAAACAAATAATGTTTTTAATTTAAAAAATTTTTTAAATTTGTTTATAAAAAAAACATTTTCATGTTAATTTATTCAATTTTATTAATTATGAAATAAAAATTTTTATTTTTAAAATGAATCTTAACAATGTTTTAGCTTGAAGTTTTCTTATTACTTTTTGTTATTATTTTTAATAAGAATTTTATGATTAAAATAAAGATAAATATTAAAGAAACAAAAATAAAAATTTATTAACTGAAATGAGATTATAACTAACGATAATGTTATCTATAGAGATATTACTTAAAATTATTTATACATTATTTTAAAATGAGGAAATTTTAATCGCTGAAAATTAGTCATCTGCATCTGTTGCTGCATGCCATACTGCCATTTTTAGAACGACCAATAAGAATTTTAGCCTAAGTTAGTGATTTTTATATAAATGAATCTTATTTCGTAGCAATTTTTGTTTACTTAAAGTTTCTTAGTTCTCTGAAGTGTTAGTTATCATGATCTGATTTAAGTTAATATTATGTGTTACAAATTTAAGCACAGCATTTTCTGGTGTTAATCAATAAATGAGATAGTTATAACTAAACGGTAATAATTTCTGACCAACATTTATCTTTATAGAAAGATTTTTTGTTATTCTTATGGGAGCTTTCCCTATTCATCTTCTAAATAATTTTATATATAAAAATTACTTTTAAAATGAGGAAATGTTGTTTAATCGCTGAAAATTAATCATCTGCATTTGTTGTTGCATGCCATACTGGCATTTAGGATGACCAATAAACTTTTTTGCCTAAGTTAGTGATATTTATATAAATGAATCTTATTTCGTAGTAATTTGTGTTTACTTAAAGCTTCTTAGTTCTCTGCAGTTTTATTACTATTGTTAGTTATCATGATCTGCTCTAAGTTAATATTATGTGTTACAAATTTAAGCAAAGTATATTCTGAGGTTAACCAATGAGATAGTTATAACTAAAGGATAATAATTTCTGACCAACATTTATCTTTATATAAAGATTTTTTGTTATTCTTATGGGAGCTTTCCCTATTCATCTTTTAAATTATTTTATACATAAAAATTATTTTTAAACTGAGGAAATTTTGTTTAATCGCTGAAAATTAAACATCTGCATCTGTTGCTGCATGCCATACTGCCATTTAGGATGACCAATAAGAATTTTAGCCTAAGTTAGTGATTTATATATAAATGAATCTTATTTCGTAGCAATTTGTGTTTACTTAAAGTTTCTTAGTTCTCTGAAGTGTTAGTTATCATGATCTACTTTAAGTTAATTTTATGTGTTACAAATTTAAGCACAAAACTTTCTGGGGTTAATCAATAAATGAGATAGTCATAAATAAACGGTAATAATTTCTAACCAACATTTATCTTTATAGAAAGATTTTTTGTTATTGTTATGGGAGCTTTCCCTATTCATCTCCTAAATTATTTTATACATAAAAATTATTTTTAAAATGAGGAAATTTTGTTTAATCGCTGAAAATTTATCATCTGCATTTATTGCTGCATGCCATACTGCCATTTAGGACGACCAATAAGAATTTCAGCCTAAGTTAGGGATTTTTATATAAATGAATCTTATTTCGTAGTAATTTGTGTTTACTTAAAGCTTCTTAGTTCTCTGAAGTTTTATTACTACTGTTAGTTATCATGATCTGCTCTAAGTTAATATTATGTGTTACAAATTTAAGCAAAGTATAGTCTGAGGTTAACCAATGAGATAGTTATAACTAAACGATGATAATTTCTGACCAACGTTTATCTTTATAGAGAGAATTTTTGTTATTGTTATGGAAGCTTTCCCTATTCATCTCTTAAATTATTTTATACATAAAAATGACTTTTAAAATGAGGAAATTTTGTTTAATCGCTGAAAATTAGTCATCTGCATCTGTTGCTGCATGCCATACTGCCATTTAGGATGACCAATAAGAATTTTAGCCTAAGTTAGTGATTTATATATAAATGAATCTTATTTCGTAGCAATTTGTGTTTACTTAAAGCTTATTAGCTCTCTGAAGTTTCATTACTTTTGTTAGTTATCATGATCTGTTTTAAGTTAAAATTATCTGTTACAAATTTAAGGACAGAATTTTCTGCTGTTCATCAATAAATGAGATAGTTATAACTAAACGATAATAACTTCTGACCAACATTTATTTTTATAGAAAGATATTTTGTTATTGTCATTGGAGCTTTCCCTATGCATCTCCTAAATTATTTTATACATAAAAATACTTTTAAATTGAGGAAATTTTGTTTACAAAGAGTTTAGATATTTTCATATTTCGTTTTCTCTACTTATTTTCCTGAATTCAACTTGAGCTTTCTGACAAAACCAAAAATGAATATCACCTTAAAGAAAGAGCAAATAAAAGAATTATATTCCA
This sequence comes from Pardosa pseudoannulata, assembly GCA_032207245.1. NCBI lineage: Eukaryota > Metazoa > Arthropoda > Arachnida > Araneae > Lycosidae > Pardosa > Pardosa pseudoannulata. The sequence continues at coordinate 44,201,246 of CM063503.1, read as the reverse complement.
GCGGAAAAACAGATCAAAAGTTACTTGCATCTACGAAACGAAATGGAACTGAAAACTTGTAGAGAACTTGAAGAATTTGAACTTTTTAAAAGAGAATTATTCTCTTGTTTAGCGATGTACGCAAAACTAAGTCGATAACTGTGACAAAATAATTCATTTGCATTTGCTGCTACAAGCCATACTGTGTTTTTCTAAGATCTATAAAGATCCTATCCAAAGTTTGTGATTTAATTAAATAAATCTTTGGTCATTGTGATTTATATTTACATTCAAAACTTATTTGTTCACTGAAATTTTAACATTTCTTTTAGTTATCTTAATGTGCATTTAGTTAATATTTTGTTTAACCCATCGAGTGGAACACACCGAGTAAAAAAAGTCTGAAAAAAAATACGTTTAAGTTCTATTGTTTCAGTGACCAAAGTGTTCTATGATTTTTTACTTCACCCTTTGTCGACTAGATTGGAATACGGTAAACCACCCTCGTTATTGTCTCTTTACTTCCGGTTATAAATAGATATATAAATAGACATTATAGATTGTTAATTTTTAATACACACAAATCTCGTCAAGTCTCGTAGATCATTCCATAAGAAATAATGGATTCTAAAATTACGAATAAAAATATTTTAAGAGAATTATTTATATTTTTTTACGAAAGTCGTCCAAGATATTTAAGTGGTGCAATTAGAGATACATGTGTTACCGCAAACGAAATACTTCGAAATAGAGATTGACAAAGCCATGCGAAGCTATCAGCGTCTTTGTGCCTCAGGAAGTAGGGGTGCATCCCTCAATAAATGTCAGTCAAAGAGGGGTGCAGTTTGTAAACAATCGACCTGACCCTCCTACCTCTAAACTCCATGGGGGGAAAGCACTGGCAGAAATGGACAATATATCCATTTTCGGAATGGTTTTGGAGGTCGAAAATTGTACGTGACAGACGGCGGAATTGTACGTGTGAACCGCTTAGAGGGTTAAAAAAGATTTTGAGAGACTAATAAATAAGATAGTGGCTCTTATAATCACTTCAAACAGCATTTGTCTGTAAAAAAAGGTAGTTGATTTTGTTTCATGCTTAATTTTCTTCTTAGGTGTGTTAGACATTACGAAACATTTTTGTAAATTACTAACATGGATTTGTAAAACTTTTTACATATTTAGGGCTACATTTGACTGAAAAATTTTATATTGCTATCTCGCTGAATTGCGGATTATAACTAATATTAAAATAGATAAGGGTTATTTAGTATCCAACACTTCATAATTAATATTATTATTAACTTAACAGACAGCTCATTTACTTCTAGTAACTACTCAAAAGAATTAAATTTTTTTTTCGAATTTTATAAGTATTTGAAACATTCCAAGTGCATGTCTAACCACCATATACCTCCGATTATTATCCTCTATTTACTTTGAAGAGTATAAAATAAAAGTTAGTTAAAATTAATGTATTTAAAACAGAAAAAAATATATATCCTTTTATGTAGTTAAAGGATTATTATACATATTTCTTACGGAAAAAATGAGTATTTTAACTTATAATATTCTGTCTTACAATATTTTCAGCGAATGTTTAGGATAAATACTAAGTTTTATTTTAAGACCTAAAAGGTATCCCATAAGAAACAAAACTATATTATTCGTTAATATAGTTTGTTATGTTGTTCATTGTACATATCCAGCTATGCTCCTTTGAAATAATAAATAATTAATAACTTTTAAAATTAAGCTTTACCATTAAACTGTAAGCACTTTTACACAAATTTATTGTTAATTACATTAAAAGTTAATGCCAATTGGTCAAAAACCAAATAAATTAGCTTTGAAACTCTACATTCCCCTAAAATTGATAAATAGGTAAATCCATAAAATTTTTATGAACTTAAAATCAGAAGAACTTTTAATTCCTCTTTATAAAAATGTTCATTTTTTAAATGCTCATCGTGTAATGATTTTTCTTTCTCTTTCTCCCTAATTGTTTGATATATTTTATTCAAATATATTTGGTCTTTCGTTTGATTGATTCAATGAATAGTCATTGATAGTTATTTATAGTGATTGAATAGTCAGTTTATAGTCAAAAACCAAATAAATTAGTTTTGAAACTCCACATTCCCCTAAAATTGTTAAATAGTTAAATGTATAATTTTTTTTAAGAACTTAAAAATCAGAAAAATTTTTAATTCCTTTTTATAAAAATTGTTCATTTATAAAATATTCATTGTGTAATAATTTTTCTCTTTTCTCTCTTTTTAAATATTGTTTGACAAAATATATTCAAATGTATTTGGTATTTCTTTTGATTGATTGAATGAATAGTCACTGATAATTATTTATAGTGAGTGAATAGTCAGTTTATAGTAAATTATTAAATGCCTGTAAGTTGAACATTCAGGAGAAAATATATATTCAAAATTCAAATTGATTTTTAAAAATATAATTCTTTGAAATTCGAAATGAATGCATCGAATAAATTTATATAAATTTGGAAATTTTTTAATAGAATAAAAAGTGCAGAATTATGAACTAAAATTTGTATAAAAATGTTTTTTAAAATTTTGGTGATTAAATTATTTATAACTTAACGTATATTTTTACAATTTTTCAATATTTTTAATCGCCAGAAAAGGATTTGTAAGTTCTCAATTCTCTTAATTACAGCGTTCTCACTAAGGTAATGTATTGATACCTTTGATAACGATTTTATTGTACGAAATATTTATTGAAGCATAAATAATGAATGCCTTAAACATTCCGTCTAAATATATTTGCTGAGAAGAAAGCAGGGGTAACATTCACATCTCTTTACTGTAGGGGAAGCACGGGAGAAAATGAGATTAATGAAAAGGAAGATGATATTTATTTAGAGTATATATTTTGATCAGGATATTTTGAGAAAAATATGTTGATATGAATAATTAAAATGAAAAAAACTCTAAAATGAACTAAATTTTAAAGCAGTTATTAAATAATTTAAAATTTTTGATTAATTTATTATCTTGATGTATTTTTAAATTTTTCAATGTTTATAATCTCCAAAAATTTGTAAGTTCTCAATTCTCTTAATTACAGCGTTCTCACTAAGGTAATGTATTGATACCTTTGATAACGATTTTATTGTCTAATATTTTTAAAGCATAAATAATCAATTAAAAAACATTCCGTTAAATATATTGAGTAGATATATTACATTTTTACTGTAAGGAGATACAAATGAGATTAATAAAAAAGATGAATATCTTACCGAGTTACTAGAAAGCGTATTCTTTGCTCATATCACCCAGATATTACAGAAATTAAAAATGAGATTTACTGTTTAGTATCTTACCATATTCTATAACCATTCTTCTACTGATACTATAAGATATTTCTTTTGATATACGTCATATGATCTAATATGATTTTTAAAGCAGTTATTAAATCAATTTTTAAAAAAAAATTTTTGAGTTTATTTATTCTTCGATGTATATTTGTAAGAATTTTTTATGTTTATAATCTCCAAAAATATTGTATCGTCTACCATTATCTTCATTACATTGTTATTACTGTATTAGAAAGCGTATTTCTTTGATATAGGTTCATGTGATCTGATATGATTTTTTTCAGCAGTTATTAAATCAATTAAAAAAATTTTTGAGTTAATTTATTTATTCTTCGATGTATATTTGTATAAATTTTTTATGCTTATATTCTCCAAAAAATATTTGTATCGTCTACTATTATCTTCATTACTTCGGTATTACTGTATTAGAAAGTGTATTTCATTGATATACGTTCATATGATCTAATATGATTTTTTAAAGTAGTTATTAAATCAATTAAAAAACTTTTGCATTAACTTATTTATTCGTAGATATATATTTGTATCAATTTTTGTTTATAATCTCCAAAAAATATTTGTATCGTCTACCATTATCTTCATTAATTCGTTATTACTGTATTTAAAAGCGTATTTCTTTGATATACGTTGATATCATCTCATACAATTTTTTTAAAGCAGTTATAAATCAAATAAAAAACTTTTGAGTTAATTTATTTATTCTTCGATGTATATTTGTATCTTATAATCTCCAAGAAATATTTCTACGTCTACCATTATCTTCTTTATATCGTTATTACTATATTAGAAAGCGTATTTCTTTGATATACGTTCATATGATCTAATATGATTTTTAAAGACGTTATTAAATCAATTAAAAAACTTTTGAGTTAACTTATTTATTCTTCGATGTATATTTCTATCAATTTTTTATGTTTATAATCCCTAAAAAATATTTGTATCGTCTACCATTATCTTCTTTACTTCGTTATTACTATATTAGAAAGCTTATTTCTTTGATATATATTCATATGATCTAATATGATTTTTTAAAGCAGTTATTAAATCAATTAAAAAAATTTCTGCGTTAATTTGTTTATTCTTTGATGTATATTTGTATCAATTTATGTTTATAATCTCCAAAAACATATTTGTATCGTCTACCATTATCTTCATTACTTCGTTAGTACTGTATTAGAAAGTGTATTTCTTTGATATAGGTTCATGTGATCTGATATGATTTTTTTCAGCAGTTATTAAATCAATTAAAAAAATTTTTGAGTTAATTTGTTTATTCTTCGATGTATATTTGTATCAATTTATGTTTATAATCTCCAAAAACATATTTGTATCGTCTACCATTATCTTCATTACTTCGTTAGTACTGTATTAGAAAGTGTATTGATACCTGTCATAACAGATATTTTGTAAGAAATATATATTGAAGCATAAATCATGAGTATATTAAACATTCCTTCTAAATTATTTGCTGAGAAGAAAGCAGTGGTAACATTCACATCTCTACTGTAGAGGAAGCACGGGAGAAAATGTGATTAATGAATAGGAAAAAGATACTTACTGTCATTTCTAAAGTATATCATTTCTGCCCCACCCTCTAATACTAAAGCGATGTCTGAGATAGAAATACTGTTTGGTTTTTCTGTTAGCTATTTGAGTGAGACAATTATATTCTCCTTTGAAATAAGTTTATATAATCTAAAATGATATTTTTCAAAAACAGTTATTACATAAATTTAAAAAAATGTAAGTTAATTTATTTATTTTTCAGTATATATTTGTACAAATTTTATCTGTATATAATTTCCAAAATATTATTTGTAACGTTCGCTGTCTACTTTATTTCAACATTATCACTATATTAGGTAGCATATTGATACTTTTCATAACAGTTCATTCGTACTGAGCATGTAGCGAATCATAAATCATGAATATATTAAACATTCCGCCTAAATTATTTTCTGAGAAGAAAGCAGGGGTAACATTCACATTTCTCTATTGTAGAAGAAGCGAGGGAGAAAATGTGATTAATGAAAAGGAAGATGAAGTTTACTGTCAGTTCTAGAGTATATCTTTTCTGCCCCATTTCATGATATTGCAGTATAATGTCTAAGAGAAAAATACTATTTGATTTAAGTATAAGCTATTTCAGTGCAGTGCCCCCCAAAATTAATTTGTCCTTTGACATTCATTCCTATTATCTAATGCAATTCATTTTAAACATCGGAAAAATTATATTAGATAATAAAAAATGAATAGAAACGTGGTATTTACTATCAGTTCTAGAGTTCATAATTTCTGCTGTATGCTTAGAATGTTGCAGCATTGCCTAAGTGAGAAATTATATTTAATTTTCCTGAAAAAATTAAATGTTCTTTGAAATACGTGCATATTATTTGACATAATATTTTAAAAACATTTAGTGAATCTTTTCTTTTGGAATAGTCTCAATTCGTTTTCTATTTTAACCCTAGTTATGGTGCCAAGTTTCAAAGCTTTTTTAAATTGAACTACATAGGGTTTGTTTATTCTCTGTTCATTCTTAATAATTTTGAAAAAAATCATTTGAACACCTTAAAAGCATTTATAAAATTATAGCGATCGTAAAATAAAACACAGTTTTCAGAGAGAGCATATTGATATTATATTAGATTCCCAATTGCAAATAAAAGAATAAAAAAATAGAAGACTTAATGCAAATGGTTAAATAAAAAAACTGGGACATAGATACTGTCTAAGGACAGGAAATAGTTATTGAAACTAATACATAATAATAAAATATCAAATGTAGCAATTTTATTTCTTTAGGTTATAGTGTTTGTTCACAGGGTTTTTAATAAGGGAAAAGTGGGACTTATCAAAATAAGGGCACTTTTTATTAGATGAAAGGGCCCTTTTTAGAATGAAACGTCATGATTTGTATAAAAAGTCACTTTTCAATTTTTAACTGATTTTTGAAATTTATATAAATCTGAAATAGAAAAAAATAGGCAGGGAGCTTCAACGTTAAATAAAAAAGGGCAGGGTGTAGCATTCATCAAAAACCGCGAAATGTGAACAATATTAGGTTATTAAGTATATAAAAATATTTTGAGTATAAAAAAATACCTTATTTGCCTTATGAAAATAAATGATTTTATTATTTTTTTTAATTTTCTAATCTATATAAAATTTAATCATGATTTTAACTTAAATATAATCTTAATTTGAGAAACTTAATTACACTGACCAAAGATTAGTCACGAAGTTGCTACATATTATGCAAAAATGAAAATTATTAAATTGTTTCTCCTCTATAAAAATCCTAATTACTCCACCCATTAGTGCAAATATGGTAAGCAATTGTGTGTATTGTAGATAAAGCTGTGGAGTTTTGAACCACCAACAGGGGTTAACAAACAACATTATGCACATACTTATTTATTATACAGATTATCAATTGGTTATAAATCCCATGTGACAACTTTTGACGACTGAGGTCGTCTAATTTAGTCTTCGAAAATCCATTTATTTATCGTTTTATTACTATGTTTATTAAAAGTCTTCAGCTGCCATATTACATGACATGGATTGAATTAAACATACTAATTTTTTAGTTATTTCCGGAATTGTACCTTATTTGTCACAAACTACGATATTCTTTAACAATGATTGTATTGTCGATCTGTAATATAAGTTTAGTTTGAAGTTCTACGGTAAATATATTCGCCACACTACAGCAAACCAGGACTGTTAATTAAAGGAGATTGATATCGGCTACTATCATCTAAGCCATTAATGGAAAAAAATTTACACAAGTATCAGTATTATACCACACGGAAGAAACCTTACGAATACTGCAAGTTTTATAATAAAGCATTAGAACATAAATATTTTTGAAATCTTAAGTGTATAACATGCAAAAATGAAAAAAAAAATGAAGTGCAATACAAAAAAGAAGACAATTGAATAAAAACATGGTTGAGGTGATTTTAGAGTAGACAGGTATCTTAAAAGATTGTTGTAAATCTTCTTTATTTCATTTCGAAAAAAATAATAAGTTACCTCATAACGTTTGTCAAAATTATATTCAAAATTTACCCTTTTCCTTTTAAAAATTACAATAGGAAAATAATTGATCTTTTTTATTGTTTAGACGTATCGCTTCTTCATATAGTACTGAATTACAATAATGGAAGTATACTTTGAAATGCACAAAAAGTATTTTCGATTTGAAGGAAATATTTAAAAAAAATATTACCATTTTTTTATTTTACTACTATTAACCGACAAGCTGTCAAATAAGTGTAAACATTGTTCATAGGAATAATTTATAATCCAAAAATAGACCTAGCACTATTAACCAACCAACAAACCCTAATACAGTTAACTGTTTTTAAATTTCTATTTAAATATTATGAATTTCTTATTGACATATAATGACTTTTGAAGTTTCGTCTTTGACTCAAAAAGCCATAGACGAAATTATGTTTTTTTTTACATTCACATTTAAATGTGTAATTTTATATCATATTTAATTGTGCATTTAAGATCCTAAAAATCATTTTATTTTTATAAAGTTGAAATTTATATTACAAAATAATATAGTTTCAAAATCATTTATCATAAAATCATTAGAAACCGTTGTTTTCTAATATGCGTGCTTGATTACAACAAAAGCATTTTAGATACTGCTTTGAAATGTTGTATACTCATAACAAAATTATGACTATAAGATTGACTTGAATTATTGAATTTTGATGAATTAAACTAAACATTTTATTCAATATGTTTGGAAAGAATTACCTATATTTTTTAAATGTACATTAAAGTATATTACATTTTACTCAAGTAAACAATTTTGAAGATTCTAGTTCAGATTATTAACTACAACAATATGTTTAATATATAGTAACTTTTACTATATATTAAACATATTGTTGTAGTGTATTATTGTTTGCATATTGTTATATTTACTGTTTATGTACCACAGACATCGAATGTACAATGATGCAATATAATTAGTAAAACTAACCAAAAAGCTCTAAAAAAAGGGATTAATTTTAAAATGGGCATATTTTTAGTTTGTAGTCTCTTTTTAAATGTATAAATGCTTTATTTAACAACGCTAACAGTTTTGGGTTTATATTGTTACCTGCTTTAAAAAAAGAACTCAGCTTTGTTTTGAGGTAAATAAATAAGGCAAAAAATTGTTTGATATGTTATTACACTTTTTGAAAGCTATGAAAAACATTTTAATACCGAATTTAATTATGAGATGAAAGTATCTCATACGACTGACTGGGAAGAGCGTGGTATTAACAAAATCGATATTTTAGGAAAGACCATATTCCTACCGAGTTGATGTTCTAATATCTAAAAATACGCCTAGGAAAATTTAGTTTTACTTCTCTTTTCTGTTTAATGATGAGCCCCAAAATAAAATAAAATACACTCGTTTCTATATCAGACAGCTGTTGCTTAAAACTTCATATCAAAATACAACTGAAAAAACAAAATGATAGATAAGTGAATATATTTAGTAGATATATGGATCACTGGGTATATTTAGTAGCTAAAATATTTGGTAGATAAACAAATGTACATTAAAGTAGATTAATTTATTTTATAATGAGTAATAAACTAGGACAGATATGGTTAAATTGATTTAAGACATGTTTAAATTTAGGTATACCTTACAGCGATGAGATTCTATTTCCATGAAACCTATGTTTAATCTATATATACCATAACGGGTCAAGTTAAAGTCTGTAAAATGCTGTATATTTTACATTCTATGTATGTATAGTATAAATATTCACTTTATGTAGGATTAAAACAGCTACGTTCATTAAATGGTTCATATTTGTTTATGTATTCATATAATACCGAAAAGACACAATCTACATCTTTTTCTGAAATTAAGGAAAATCCGCTTGCAAAGCGTAATCATACTTAAAATATATTTTACGAATGATTGGGTATTGGAAAAGACATTGGGTTTAAATTAAATTACATTTAAAACATATTTCTGTAGTTATGTCTTGGGATACAAATTATAAACAAAATAATGAAATATGAATTATTGGTGATGAAAAATAAAACTAAGATTAATAAATAAAACTAATAAAAATAAAGATTCATGAAAAATAAAACTAAAATTTAACATTCATATAAGTAGAAAAAAACCTAAATACATCAAATTTGTAAATCAAGAGCAAAAATGACTTCGATATACATGTCAGATACGGCAGGTCAGAATTTTATCACAGAAATTAGGAGATTTTAAAGACGCTTTCTAAAATTGTAGGGTTATTGTTAAATTGCTAAAATTGCATTATATTGGTTAAATGAATCTTCCCTATAGAAAGGTGCATTTGTCTGTATTTCTTAACAACAAAAGGTAAAATAAGAGAGGAACAAGCATATAAATATAAACTGGATGTAATCTAATATAAAAAATCATAAAATAAATTAGCATTTCGATGAAATTTTTTTTAATAGTTTAAAATGAACAATACCTTTCGATAGATGCAACAAATATTAGAATTATAAGCTGTTCCTTTTGGTTAAAGATTAACTTCACCTCATAAATTTCTAGCAATTCCTATATAGATAAGTTATCCCTTATTATATATATAAATTACGAGTTACAGAATTTCCATTAAATTTGGTATGAAACTGTACTGTTATGAAAGGTTAAAAAAAAGAGCAATGCCTAGGTTAAAAAAAGGTAATTAGCAGGTATTTCTAAGAACAACGATTCAATCTGACTCTTGGAGTACAGAGCAAATTGATTCAGATATTTGTATTTCTGATTAAGAGTTAACCTTTAAATAATAGCTAATCGTGTTAATTTTTTACATAACTTTAATAAAAATGTTGAGTATTTTTAGATCTCCATGAATTTTTAAATTCAATCTTTAGCTGAGTTACTAAAAAGTTGTTTTGATTGTTAATTAAAAATTTTGTACGAAATATTTACTTGGAAGTGAGGGAAATATTTTAAATAATTTTCATAGAGAACTGAGATAGAGTAGCTAAGCATGTTTTAATATATATGAATGAATGTCTTTTATGTCACAATTATTTTTATTACGAATTTGCTAATTTTTTATTGTAAATATAATTATTTTAAACAAAATGTAACACTGTCGAATATAAAATTTCTTTAAAAAATTAAAATGGCGATCAACGAATTGAGATGACTTGAAAGAAATACTTAAAAGGCTAAGAGAGATGCCAGTTTTGAGAAAAATAAAAGAAGCATTTTAAAGGCAATTATCATTTATTTGCTATGAAGCACAAAATTCTTCAAAAAATTAATTAAAAAATAATTCGGAAAATATAACCTAAGTATTATTTCTCAGTATAAAATTTATAAATATTTAGATATAAACACATGTATGTAATAGATAAAAAAAGTATTCCCCTGAAGTTTTTCAACATTCTAAAAATTATAATTATTAATTTTCTTAATTTTAATTTTATCAGCCACCAAAAATTAGTCAAGGATTTGAATATCTGAGATTGCATTCCTTTCCCATTTTTCAAAACTAAAAATGGAATTAATAACTGCTACATGGGATTTTTTTATTCTTTTCTAACCAAGCTGTCAATTATCCCAACAAATTCACAGATATTTTTCCTCTACAATTATTTAACAAGCCATAAGCGGAACGCTGATTAAAGGCTGTGAAATTATCCTCATGATTATCCCACTCCTCAGCACGATATTTTTATAAATCATCAGATACCTGGTTGTGTCTTGACTGTGCCAAACGTATACGACAGTTCTCCAACTTTAACATAAAAATACAAAGATTTTTGATAAATATCTGCCTGGTCTTAGAGTTCGGACGAGTTGCCTTCATCGACATGACTGCAGTAGAATTGCGTCACCTAAGGTCCTGACAAAGTTCTGGCCATGACATTACGATTTTAGAGTGCCAGGTAGTTCCCCTGATCCATTAGTTTTATAGAAAATACCTGTAATTCCATGAAAAATAAAATCGGAGTGTCTAAGTAGAAGCTTTGGTATAAAGGATTCTTCGACACAATATGGCTGACAATAGACTCTGCTTATTTTGCAATCCACTGATTTTATGACAAAATTACTGAAGATGGCAATGAAATATAAAAAGGGGACATAAAATAATATTAATTATAGTGTAATATCCTAAGTCCACCCATATATATATATATATATATATATATATATATATATATATATATATATATATATATATATATATATATATATATATATATATATATTAGAATATATATATAAGGAATTAAAATGTAGATTATTTTAAGAGATTTTAATTAGGATTCTTTTATTGAGAGTGACGCGACATGAGGAGTTAGCCACATAAATACGGCTCAATCGTAGTGATCTAGAGAGCAGTAACTTTCCACGGTCAGACCTGTAGCTGAAGCAGTTAAACCTGCCTTTGTTAGAAGTTGGGCCCATGTGAGACGCCATTGTAGAGTATGTGTGATGAGATTTAAATAAAGCGAGGAAGTGGTATTCCGAACTCTAGTGTCATTTAGTGGGACCTGTCATATTATATATGTGTGTGTGTGCATGAGAAATATAAATACACGATTTAAACAAAATCCACTTTTGAGTGATATGAGTGATAAGGAAAAGTCTATAACCTCGCAAATCCTTTCATGGTCCCCGTAAATTGTTATAAAATATAATTATACTCACACACATTATCACTCATAGTTAAGTATGCCAGTGTGTAAAATGATATCAGGTATAACTAAAAACAACTTAAGATGAACCATCACAACATTTTTATCACTGGTGTATTTTTCTTTGAACGGTAAACTGCCTTTTCCACTCTGTTAGAAAAATTTCTCAGCAGGCTCTTATTTGACATGGGCGACAATAAATCATTATTCTTCGTCAACATTGTGTCTATCCAGGTGAGGTAACTAACCACACACGTAGGTTCAAAGCATTAACAAATTAACTAAAGCGTTATAAAATATACCAGAAATGAGTTGCTCATAAAAAACTAGACCAATAGATATGTCCTATAACAAATGTCCGTGAAATATTTTAGGCATGAAATTCTTTAAATCTGGACTGAAAATATGAATTTCTAGTTAATATTTAAAAAGCCCTAATTTTATTAAAAATAATATTAAGACTTATATTTTATTAAAAGTTTAATTACTCTAAACAAATGTATGAATTTACTTCATACTAGTAAAAAAATTAATAAATAATTATTATAAGGATGCATATGAAAATTTTATATATTCTCCTACATACACTCATCTTTTATCGCAAAAAGACTTAAGATAGGAAGCTTCGATATTAAGAAAAAATGATGTGTTAAAGGGCTGTTTTACAAAAATACCTTCTCAATATCTGTTAAATTTCGATTTATAAGTAATGATTTTGCATAAATTAATAATTTAATTTCAGTTTGGCAAACCAATGCAAATCTCTGATTAATCATAGCATTGACAACTTTCTGGCATGTTTATGAATTGTGTTACAACTTATGTTCTAACAATCTAGAAAGCGAAATTAAAGTAGCTTGCTTAAGAATTGATATTTTCCTGTCCTAACAATAATGCATCATTTTTGTAAAATTTACTTAATAGAAATTCAATGATTTTATAATATTTGATCTCCAAGAAAATGCTAACTCCTTAGCACTTTAGAAACTGACACTGGTGTAGTTTACACATGAAAATGCTTTGAAATAATATTCAGAAGACTTTAAAATAAAAGTAGAATAAAAGTGATAAAAAAAATCTTCCTAACTACTTCTGAGGTGTAACAGTCATCTTGTTTCACTAGATTGCATTTCTTTTATCATTCTCTGATTCATAAATTTCACCCTAGAATCTTACTAAGAAATGTATAAAATTTGAGGTTCTTCGTTGAGTGCAAAGGTAACGCATTTTGATTGTTACAAAGTGGTTCCATAACTTTAAAGTTACAGCGATAAAACAGCAAAAAAAAAACCACAGTAAGTGGGTGAATGTCTAAACTACAAAATGCAAGCTGCTTTAAATAAAAAAAATTTAAACCTGAGGTTGTAGAACATATGTGCATCATTTTTGTAAAATTTGCTTAATGAAAATTCAATGATTTAATAATATTTTATCCCCAAGAAAATGCTAACTTCTTAGCGCTTTAGAAACTTACACTGGTGTAGTTTACAAATGAAAATGCTTTGAAATCATATTCAGAAGGGTTTAAAAATAAAAGTAGAATAAAAGTGATAAAAAAAATCTTCCTAACTACTTCTGAGGTGTAACAGTCATCTTGTTTCACTAGATTGCATTTCTTTTATCATTCTCTGATTCATAAATTTCACCCTAGAATCTTACTAAGAAATGTATAAAATTTGAGGTTCTTCGTTGAGTGCAAAGGTAACGCATTTTGATTGTTACAAAGTGTTTCCATAACTTTAAAGTTACAGCGATAAAACAGCAAAAAAGACCACAGGGAGTGGGTGAATGTCTAAACTACAAAATGCAAGCTGCTTTAAATAAATAAAAAAAAAAATTTAAACCTCAGGTTGTAGAACATATGTGCATCATTTTTGTAAAATTTGCTTAATGAAAATTCAATGATTTAATAATATTTTATCCCCAAGAAAATGCTAACTTCTTAGCGCTTTAGAAACTTACACTGGTGTAGTTTACAAATGAAAATGCTTTGAAATCATATTCAGAAGGGTTTAAAGTAAAAGTAGAAGAAGAGTGATAAAAATTTTCCCAACTACTTCTGAGGTGTAACAGTCATCTTGTTTCACTAGATTGCATTTCTTTTATCATTCTCTGATTCATAAATTTCACCCTAGAATCTTACTAAGAAATGTATAAAATTTGAGGTTCTTCGTTGAGTGCAAAGGTAACGCATTTTGATTGTTACAAAGTGGTTCCATAACTTTAAAGTTACAGCGATAAAACAGCAAAAAAAAAACCACAGTAAGTGGGTGAATGTCTAAACTACAAAATGCAAGCTGCTTTAAATAAAAAAAATTTAAACCTGAGGTTGTAGAACATATGTGCATCATTTTGTAAAATTTGCTTAATGAAAATTCAATTATTTAATAATATTTTATCCCCAAGAAAATGCTAACTTCTTAGCGCTTTAGAAACTTACACTGGTGTAGTTTACAAATGAAAATGCTTTGAAATAATATTCAGAAGACTTTAAAATAAAAGTAGAATAAAAGTGATAAAAAAAATCTTCCTAACTACTTCTGAGGTGTAACAGTCATCTTGTTTCACTAGATTGCATTTCTTTTATCATTCTCTGATTCATAAATTTCACCCTAGAATCTTACTAAGAAATGTATAAAATTTGAGGTTCTTCGTTGAGTGTAAAGGTAACGCATTTTGATTGTTACAAAGTGGTTCCATAACTTTAAAGTTACAGTGATAAAACAGCAAAAAAGACCACAGTAAGTGGGTGAATGTCTAAACTACAAAATGCAAGCTGCTTTAAATAAAAAAAATTTAAACCTGAGGTTGTAGAACATATGTGCATCATTTTTGTAAAATTTGCTTAATGAAAATTCAATGATTTAATAATATTTTATCCCCAAGAAAATGCTAACTTCTTAGCGCTTTAGAAACTTACACTGGTGTAGTTTACAAATGAAAATGCTTTGAAATCATATTCAGAAGGGTTTAAAGTAAAAGTAGAAGAAGAGTGATAAAAATTTTCCCAACTACTTCTGAGGTGTAACAGTCATCTTGTTTCACTAGATTGCATTTCTTTTATCATTCTCTGATTCATAAATTTCACCCTAGAATCTTACTAAGAAATGTATAAAATTTGAGGTTCTTCGTTGAGTGCAAAGGTAACGCATTTTGATTGTTACAAAGTGGTTCCATAACTTTAAAGTTACAGCGATAAAACAGCAAAAAAAAAACCACAGTAAGTGGGTGAATGTCTAAACTACAAAATGCAAGCTGCTTTAAATAAAAAAAATTTAAACCTGAGGTTGTAGAACATATGTGCATCATTTTTGTAAAATTTGCTTAATGAAAATTCAATGATTTAATAATATTTTATCCCCAAGAAAATGCTAACTTCTTAGCGCTTTAGAAACTTACACTGGTGTAGTTTACAAATGAAAATGCTTTGAAATCATATTCAGAAGGGTTTAAAGTAAAAGTAGAAGAAGAGTGATAAAAATTTTCCCAACTACTTCTGAGGTGTAACAGTCATCTTGTTTCACTAGATTGTATTTCTTTTATCATTCTCTGATTCATAAATTTCACCCTAGAATCTTACTAAGAAATGTATAAAATTTGAGGTTCTTCGTTGAGTGCAAAGGTAACGCATTTTGATTGTTACAAAGTGTTTCCATAACTTTAAAGTTACAGCGATAAAACAGCAAAAAAGACCACAGGGAGTGGGTGAATGTCTAAACTACAAAAGGCAGGCTGCTTTAATAAAAACATTTTTTTAAAAACCTCAGGTTGTAGAACATATAATGAGAAAGGGCTTGTGGGAGGAAAGGATATCACCGATAAAGTAAATTTTTATTGCAGCTGTTTCTTAAACTTAACCTTTATTAAAGGTTTAGCTCTACCTCTCAAGGGATATTTTTTCACTAGTTCCAGGACGAAGTTGTCGTGGGATGTTCCTGCCTTCAAAATACAGACATTTATAAAAACTAGGAGAAAAAAAAAGTAAACAAATTTCAGTTAAAATTCAGGTAATATATGAAAAATACTTTTCTTCAAATAAACGCAGATTTCTATAAAGTAAAGGTTTAGAGATTCATTTTGTTATAAGATTTTTAAAAATTTACAGTGTAATTTTATTTCTCTCATACTCAATCGCTTTCCTAAAGCTTATCAATAAATATTCAAATGAATTAAATTTAGTTAGTGTAAGGTTTAGTGTGTTATAGTTACTATATTCAAAATATTTAAATCTGTTTAAAAATGTAAGACAATATTAATTTTAATTTAAATACTTTCTATTTTAATCTTTACGTTTAAATCTCAACCCCCTGATATATCTGATTCAGCAGTTTAGTATCTAATAAAAAAAGGTCTGATTGGTCAAGATGAAAATGTTTTCAAAAGGGTTTTGATAATACTGTTACATTACTTGATAATGTTATGGTTTAGAACTTAAAAGTGAACTCAATTTTCAAAATTTTCCTAGTATTCGCTGTGTTTGAATTGGACTGTTTTGTTTCAAGGTTTCTAATGATGATATTAAGATACAACGACTGTTTCGTTTGGGTTGGAACGTTATGGTCTACTTCTTTGAAACACGAGGGCTAAAGCGATCGGGACCTACTTTATAAAGCCGATTCCAAACGGCTATGAATATACTTGCTATATTGGGATTCGAACCTACGAAATCAGGTACCGAAGATCAGCGCCCAAACTATTCTGCCATATTTCGGCTACAACGACTGTTATGAAAAACAGAATAGTAATCTTTGGGAAGTCACTTATAACTATTTATAGTTATTTAGAATAAAGATTTTTTAAAGTAGAATACTCAAAACTAATTAGTATCAAATTTCATTTCACTGCTGAAAAATATAGCAATATTTCATTTAAACGAATTACATTTAACTATACCAAAACAAAGACCAACTATTTTCTACTCTGGGATAAACAGAGGACTTCTCATTCAGAGAAATGTTATATATACGTCTATAAAATCTGCATAATGGATTTCTAAACACATACACTGTGCCTCGGGAGAAATTTTGTAATATATGAACGGAATCAAATGTACCTCAATATGTCACTAAATAAAAAAAATTCACTCAGAAATCATGCCAACCTCGAGATATAATTGTTGGAGCCTCTCATTCAAAATTTTCACCGTTATCTATAAAATCATAAAAATCAATTGCAAGCAGTCTTTGCGCAAGTCGTCTCAGAATTCTTGCAATAAATTTAAGTAGTAAATTTCTTTCACGGCAATAAAAATTACATGTTTATCTGTTTATTTGTTTATTTTTCTTATACTTTGTTTTACACTATACGACAGATGAACTATCATTTAACATTATTATCATTGAGTTTTCCGACTAACTTTAAATCTAGATTTCATAATAAAAAAGAAGTGGCATATAACGATTTAAGAGTTTTCTCTCGTATTAAGATACTGTCCTGTACTAATAACGTGTTAAATGTAAAAATGTATGCTGTATTAATTTATTAAAATTTATTAGCGCATACATATATACATAAAGTATGAAATGATGTTACACATCCAGTGTTAAAATATGAGTTTCTGTAGGAAGAAATTCATGTGTATCCAACAATACGAATTTTACCATAATGAAACTTTTTCTACGGCTCAAAATTCAACTTACCCGAATAAATCAGAGTATAAAAGGCGGTTACGGAAAAGCCAACGTCGTTTAAAAAGAAACAGAATAATATCAAGAGCATTTCAACCTGAATTCGAATTCCTCTCACTGCTAGAGAATTTCACTAGTAAAAGCTGCCAGCTTTGATGCCCGGGAACCAAGTTCATTTTTCTCCCCTAGCAAATGATCAATACATTACCTACAAATACGAATAACCATTGGATCTGTATATAAGTAATCAGTAAAATTATATGGTGTTTAAAGATTGAAAGCGATGTTATATTTTCTAGAACAAGTGTGATATTTTTTATTAGCACGTATGCACACTAAAAAGTAATTATCCTTATAAAATTGTACCAGCATTATAGCACTTTAGTACTGAAGAATATTTTTTTAAATATCCTTTTCTGACAAATCATTAAGTCAAATTTTAGGTCCTTATAACCTTTACACATTATAATTTCATATTAGATTTTCTAACGTAGGCCAATTCTAGAAGCTTTTCATTTATTTACTTCTTCTGTGAAGTACTTTTCCAGAAAAATTAGTATTCATGAAATAAATCTTGATAGATCAAGGGAGAAAATTAAAATTTTAATTAAATAGTGTATTACGTAGCCTTTATGTTTGTTAATTTTTAGTTCTTTGTATGATTACAATGTATTTCTCTGGGTTTTCAGGGATAGAATAATCCTGCTTACGTAATGCACTTCAATAGCTGAGATTGGAAATCTGAAAGAATGATTTGTGACAGAGAAATATCAAAGGTTCTATAGCCTGTCTGATTTTTACCTCTGCTATAGTCATATATTGATGTGATCTAAATAAAAATTACACAATAAAAAAAACAACCGAGAAAATTATATGTTGATTCTACACTTTTTGGTGTTAAAAATGAACTGGTATTCCCGCAAACTTTTTCTTATGCGTTTGTCTCTCATTATTCCCATGTAATCAGTTCCAGCAATCGTCCACAAAACCTTTAAGCCGAAGCATGGGGTAGGTGCCTGCTCTATTTTTTGCACCGTAATCTTTAGGCAATGCTCGTCCCATGTCAGCAGCCCAGATGCCAGCGAGCAGCAAACAGTTGTTGTGGCGCTTGAATATCCTTACTGCCCTGTATCGTGCATAGTCAATGGCGACAGTGACGTCACTGCGAGCCCCAACCAATCGATAGGAAGCATTGACGTCACGCCCAGCTCTATCTAAGACAGTGTGGTGTAGTGGGAAGGAGGGGGGTAGTATCTCCATCTTCCCTTTCATTACATTTTTTCACAGGCAATAGGAGAATTTTAATTTTTCCTCTTAAGCCAACTCAGATACATTCAAAAAGCCAGCGTAAATACTATTTACGTTTCATTGTGGATCCATATGTAAGCATTCTATAGACCACATATGCATGAATACAAGTTTACATTTGGCCATGTGTGTACCGCTATACGCAATGACTTTTCTTCTATGTTGTAAAAGAAGTGAGAAGCTGGGTTTCGTGCCGTTAAATCTGCTACAATTTGCAATCACTGTTTCCCTCGAAAGCAATCTCACTGACAACTATGTATCTACCATTATTCTTCATACGCGTTAACCAAATAATATTATCCTCTTAAAGAAAATGCACTTGTTAGTTCATTTTAGGGAAATTTCATGCTTTTTCTGGCGATTCTGGGAGATACAAATATTCAAGTATTCTTGTTTTACGCTTTTCTAGTCTTAACTATTACCACAATATTTCATAAATGAATAAAACTAATATCGATGGGCATATAATACCTAAGTATGCTGGTATTTGTGCGCATAAATGTATGATATATATTATAGTTTCATAAATAATTGTAAAGGTTGTATCACAGTCTAGGATTCATACTCGTTCAAATAGATTTTAGTTCTGCAAATTCGTATATTATAGCACTTATTTAAAAATCTGATATTGGAGGAATGACTTTCTAATAAAGTTATTTTTTAATTAAGTTTTTATGTTCTGACATCGTAAAACATAGCATAATTTTATATAATTTTTGTTTACTTCTGGCATAAATCATTATGTAGGTTACATAGGTGAAAGCAGTTGCTGAAATTGGTATTGTCATTTATTCGTCGGAAATGATTAACAAGGTTAGAAGCCGAAGTAATTTTGTTTCTAAATATGACTCTAATGATGAAAGCCATTTTAATCTTTATACAATTTCAGTTTACAGCAAGCAGTTGATGAAATTTAGTAAACATTTGTATTATTTTTCAAATATTTTTATACAGTGATAATACATTAAAATAATGAAGCATTTTTAATTTTATATACTCCAAAATTAATCGGTGTGTGAAGTGATAATTTCATTGACACTAATTTTTATTAAAAACAGAGCACATTTTTGGCTGATTTGGAGCACTACCATTAATATTTTGCTAATAAACCGCTGGTTAAATATAGTTGGTTAGGTAGTGTTTGAAATATACATAGTACCTTCCGAAACTTAAAATTTTAATCCTAACATATTTCTTTTTCATTAATAAAGTAAAATGTTCTGTTCATTTAAGAATACATTTTAAAAAACTTTTTAAAAATGCTTTGAATCCAAAAAAGTTTTCTTAAAAGTTAGTTAGTTCATGCTTTAAATAGACATACTACTTTTCGAAACTTAAAATTTTAATCCTAATAAACTTATTTTTCCTTAATAAGGTAAAATGTTCTGTTCCTTTAAGCATACATTTTATAAAATTTTTAAAAATGCTCTGAATCCAAAAAAGTTTTCTTAAAAGTTAGTTTGCTAATTTAAAGTTATATTTAAATGATTATAAAATAGGATGAATGAAAATTAAATAAATAAAAAAATAGACTGGAAAATAAACTAAATAAAATTAGGAAATTCTTTTACTTACAAGATAAGTTTTGAAATATGTTTATTAAAAACTCTTTTATATATCAATTTAAAACTATTTTCTTTATTTTGTAAATCGAAAACTTGAAAGGCCTCTAAGATTTTAAAAGTTAAAAAAATTAAAACCTTTTAAGAAATTAATAATTACAAAATACACTATCAGCATTCTATACATATATAAATAGATTGGTCTTATTAATATTTAAGGTACACAGAATAAAAATGCAATTTGATAGGAAAAACCAGTTTCTTATCTTTGCAGTTCAAAATGTTTTGCGCATAAATGAATTTCTGCAATTTTCACTTTGCATGTATATTTGAATAAAGAATTATTGAATCAGATAAGAAAAGTTGTTTTTTATAAAGGACTTACAAATTTTATAAAAAATTAAAAAAGAGCAAAAGTTGTAATGAAATCGTTTAAACTCAGAAGGTAGTACATCCCGTTTACAGCCAATTCAGAAGAGTCAAAACACCCTTCCTAAAAGTGGGACTCAAACATTAGGTAGATTTTGTGTCCTAACTCTTTATTCGAAAGTTTTAGTTTTATTCGGAAGCGCATGTATATGATAGAAACTTTTTTACATATTGTATCGATCTGCAGGTGACCATGCTTAGTGTAGTTATTTATTATTTTTTAAAGCAGTTTTGGAAGAACATAGAGCTCATATAAAAAATATATTGTTATTTACCTTTTAATTTTTTTATTGTTCCCAATGCAGGAACACATGCATAAGAAAAGTGTTCCCGCCACTACAATACCGCAGATTTTTGTTCAGTATTTTTTATCATGGGACCACCATATAGGTGGCCAATATTACTACCCGGAACAGCACAAATTGGGTCTTCTTGATTTAGAAGCATGGACAAACCTGAAGACTTCCAGAGTTGGCCTGCCACCACCGGAGGTATGTTTGGGGAGGACATTTCAACCACGAGCCATTTTTATATGCCCCAGCGTCTATTAAGGCGCATGGCGGTTTTTTTGTCCGACTCGAGCTTCGAACTGGTAAACTTCTGGTTATGAAAGCGATACTTTTTCCGACTGATCTACCCCGGCTCTTACCCCAAAATGAGGATAATTTCATTTCTATTCATTTTCATCATATAAACGTCCTTTTTTGTTGTTGATTAGAAGTATTATTTACGATAGTTTGTCACCTCCAGAGATGTCGTTTGGGGACTTGAAGGACATTTCAACTATGAAGCATTTTTATATGCCCCAGCGTCTCTTAAAGCACATGGCTCTTTTTATCCTACTCGAGTTCCGAACTGGTGAATTTCTGGTTATGAAAGCGATGCCTTTTCCGACTGATCTACCCCGGCAACCAAAATGAGGATGATAATTTCATTTCCACTCATTTTCATCATATAAACGTCCTTTTTTGTTGATTAGGAGTATTACAATAGTGCGCTATACAACAGCTAGTCATATAGAATATACTGCTTAAAACCAATTCAGAATAGTTAAACTGTTTTTGCTAGAAGTAGGATTCAAATCATTTCATTTATTTTGATTTCTGGGACTCTAGTTTCTTTCAGAAACACATAATATAAGCTGTTTTTATGGAACGTATCTACATACAGTTGATCTTGCTTAGTGCAAGTATTTGAATCAGGTATTAAAAAATTATGTTGATATTGTAGAAAATTGTTATTTCCTCGTTTACCCTAAAATTACTTCGAGTGTAGGATGATAATTTCATTGGCACACAATTACATTACACAAAAGACTCTTTCTTTGGTTAATTAAGAAAACTAGTACCAATAGTTTGAAGTTAAATAGATGGTTAGATGTAGATCTACTGATTCAAACGAATTCAGTAAAGTAAGGTATTCCAGAATATGCCGATGAAAATAATTTCTTCAGTATGATAACCGAATAGCTAAGGTGTTAAATTTTGAGAAGAGTTTAGAAATTTGAATTCGCTTTTTAATAAAGATGTTTGTAGCTATCGGAAGCCTAATTTAATCCTATGTCGCTCACTTATGGCATAGAAATCAGAGAAAATCAAATAGTGTAGATGTAGATCTACTGCTTCAAACCAATTCAGTAAAGTAAAAACATCCTTTTATGATGTCGGAGTCAAACCGTCAAGCCCTAAATATGTTTGAAAGAATCTTCAGTGGCCAAGTTCAGAAGAAGTAGTCTATCTAGAAAACAATATTTCATAATTATTGTTCGACATATATTTTCACCTTAACCAATATATGTGAAGGTACTGACATGCCATGACTATAAATAGATAAAACTAGATAGATAATGCTTCGCTTTGGTCATATCTGTAAATTGAATTGAGAGGTAAGTTAATAACATAATATATGTTCTTCAACTGCTTTTTTTCATTAAATTTGTTTTCCCTTAAATTTGTTTTTAAAACATTTATAGTAATATTGTAAAGACGAACAGTTTGTTTGTATGCCAGGAATATCTCTCGAACTACTGAACCGATTTTAAAAATTATTTTACTAGTAGAAAAGTACACTATTATTGAGTAATTTATAATACAAGCAATAATTCATTTAGATAAATTTAAGTTTATAGTTTGTTATCGCAATATTTCTTAATCAAACGGGAAGTAAAAGTGATTCTTGACTACTTTAGTGGATTGGATATAAGAGAAAATAATGTATTAGACAAATATGCTAGAGAAATATTATAGATCTAAATAAATGTCCAGATCTACCTAGTTTTTAAATTTATATTATAATGTTATGTTAAAAATAAACTATCAAATGACCTTTTATGTATATACAGTTATCCAAACTGATCCAACTCGAGATCAATCCTGTTATGGAACCCGGATGATTGGGTAACTTTAAAAAAATGTCTATGGTAATTATTTTATGTAATTTCCCTTCATACTCTCCCAGACTAAGAACTGATAGTTGTAGTATATATTTTAGGAACAATTCTGTAAAATTAACTAGATAGAATAACCTCAATATATATATATATAAAAGTTATATATTCTGATCTTAATATACTTGTGTATTGTTAATGTAGAATGTTCTTAAAATAATAGCAGTAAAACTTGACATATAAGTTTGTTTTCCAAACCTATCCGACCTCGACCCCGAACATGAACTGAAGATGTAGTTGAATTTTTGCTGGGTAGGGAGCAACAATTTGGAAAATACAGAAAAAAAATGCCTGGTCCTGGATCGATCAGGGTAATTAAACAATCCCGGTGATCAGATCTCTACTGTATACTAAAACTTGTGCCAAACCAACCACTTAAGTGGAAGTTTAATTGATATTTCGACTTCCTCGTAATTATTCTTCCATTTTAGTACATTAATTCTGAAAATTACATCTAGCAGCTAAGATAGACATGTGTTGTACTCTTGCTTTATAAAAAATACAATTCGGAACATACAGGAAACATTGTCTGGTCCTTGATTGATCAGGTTAATTAAACAATCCTGGTGATCGCCGCTTTACTGTATACCAAAACTTGTGCCAAATCAACCACTTAAGTGGGAGTTTAATTGATATTTCGAGTTCATCGTAATTATTGTTCCATTTTAGTACACTAATTCTGAAAATTGCATCTAGCAGTTAAGATAGACATGTGTTGTACTCTTGCTTTATAAAAAATACAATTTGGAAAATACAGGAAAACCGTCTGGTCATTGATCGGTTTGGTTTGGTTTGATTTGGAGTGCTACGATCTACCTTTTGCAACACGAGGGCTAATGAGACCGGGATCTACAGCTTAAAGATGATTCCGAACGGCTACGAACATCCACGCCACAGTGGAATTCGAACCCACGAACTCCGGTGCCGCAGGTCAGCACCCTAAACAATCGGCCATCGGCCGGCCTGGTCATTGATCGATCAGATTAATTAAACAATCCTGGTGATCGACGCTTTACTGTATACTAAAACGTGTTCTAAATCAACCACTTAAGTGTGAGTTTAATTGATATTTCGAGTTCATCGTAATTATTGTTCCATTTTGGTACACAAATTCTGAAAATTACATCTAATAGCTAAGATAGACCTGTGTTGTAGTTTTTCTTTATAAAAAATCATAAGAATTAAATGTAATCAAAATATAAAAAAACCCAGCCGAGTGCAAAAATTAAACACCAAATATCGTCAAATAAAATGCTTATATCCATCACATAATTTATCTGAAATAAAATTAGTTCACAAAAGTGTTTTTTAAAAGATCACGTGATGCAAATAAACCTGTTTATTAAAATCAAAGGCTAGTAACATTACATTTCTGAAAACAGTTAAATTTTTTTATGGAATTGAAAATTTCTATTTAAATACCATAGTTTTCAGTTCTAGCTGACGGATACAAACCTAAAAAGAAGGGACCATTTTGAGAGTTAGATGAATTCCAGTCTGAGAACTCAATCTAGATGGGAAGTGTTCGAAATAACTATTCCTTCTCAGTTGTATCGATCAGGCAATGTAATTTGGAGTAGGTACTTTATCAAAACGGGTTTCTTACAATGATCAAATTTCGGATTCTTACTTTTAACAAAATAAAAAAGTACCCTATTGTGGTACTTGATCGATATAGTCAATACTGATCTATTACTTTCTGGTATGTTAGAACATTTTTACAGTATAATTTTCTATGATAAATGTTTTATAATTAAAGTAATTTAATTAGATTAGTTTTTATACTTCCATGTAAAACTTTTAGACTGATCAGAAATTTTGTTGGAGTTAGTGAAAGCTAAATTCAATATATCTCAGTAAAAAAGATATATCTAGAAACTCATTGTCTGAATAAGAGAAATAAAATAAAAGATTTCCTAAATCATCAACTATTTAATAATAATACTCCAGACAGATGACTATGGAGCAGAATTTTCCTCACAGAATACAAAAGTAAGAACTATAATGTAGGATGTGATATTTATTTTAATGCTGTATCGGTCTGCATATTAATGACACCACGACTTGTGTTACATCATCATTCCGACCATTGACTAATGAGTTTTCGAGGATTATTTCATTAAGCTAAAATGACACGTAGCCAACTTTTTTGTTGGTAGGAATTAAAATATTAAAACTGTTATTAAATTAGTTCGAAGTTCTGAATGTAAAAACTTTTAACCAAAGCGAAATTTAATGGAAATGGTACATTCAGAAGTCACATTTGCAAGTACACTGTAGAACAAAATATTTTGGGGTAACTATATGCTTTTGCGTACATGAAAACGGATAAAAAATCTGTAAATTTGTTTATCTTGGAATTTATAATACATATAATCGAAGTCTTATATTATCTATATTTTCACCTCAAATAAAAATTCTTCTAACATGTGTTTTTTTATCCTATACTCAATATTTTATAAATGGGATTTTATACTTTATATATATATATATATATATGTATATATAAAGTATAAAATCCCATAAACAATATTTGTATAATATTATATATTATATTTTAGTACATTTTTCCTAATAAAAATGTATTTAACAAATTAGAGAAAGAAATGCAACCCCAGGCAGGGTTCCAGTTTGTCTGACCATTGACATGATAATGCTGTTACTAGAGATTTGTAGTTAATTTATTTGCTTATGCAAAAAATAAATGTTGAAACGTGCAGTTATGGGAGTAAAAAGCAGAGGATAGAGACGTTTATGTTAAATTTATGTTTTTGTAAAAAAATATATAAATTAAAAGTAAAATATACATATATGTCAGGTCTAAAAAAGGGGTAGTTAGAAATTAAGTGAGTTATAAGCGATTTTAAAAAGGGAACTCTTTTGAAATAATAAAATAAATGAAAAAGACCCACGCTCGGGTAAGCTTTTAGGATAATCCGTTCAGACGGAAGCATTTTTGAGCTATTTGATGAGCTTGCAAACAGATAAATTTGAATTGGCGCTTGGACATGGAGCGGTCAACGCCTTCACGCATAGCTCCGACACGAACAATGAAAATGGCGCATGTTGCTTTCCTTAAGAACGATGAATTAATAAAACTTATTGTTATCAAGAAGACTGTTTTCCATTCGCCTTAACTCTGGATCACGACATATCATATATACTTTTCTGTCCAGTGTTACAAATGTTATTACTTCTAATATTTTCTATGACATCGCAATAATTATCCTAGCATGGTAGATTTTAGGTGTATATTATAGTCAAATTTTTAGAAGAAAGCTACTTTTAATTTTATTTTCTTTATTAAAATATTTATACTAACATTCATACAGTATTCGAGCAAATATTAATTCAACAGCATGGCTCTAATGTAAATCTACAATTATTATAAGTTAAAAAGATATTCAACTTTATCTCCTAGAATATTTTTCAGACAGGAAACTCGAAATAGTCAATCAGTAAACAAAATTATATGCTGGTATAAATAACTATTTTTAAGCATGAATAGAGAACAACTATTAGGGTTTCATTAAATTAAATATTTTTTAATTAACATCAGTTATTAAAAAATTGCCTCCTTACGACATGAACATAAGAAATTATAATTTTTACTCTTCTAAACTGGCACTAGAAATTCTAATGGTATAAGAATCCTTTTAAGGTGCTCATAGACTTACAAGAATTTTTCTTGTGCATTTAATAAACGAATGAATACTTTTGAAATAAAGTTTTCATTTAGTTTCATAAAGAAAATTATTGTTGTGGACTTCTTAACGTTCTCAAAAAACAACAAAATTCTGAAATTTTATGGGTTTCTTTTATATAATATTCATTAATTCCTTTTGAGGTTACACGCTACCTAGAATTTTCTATCACATATGCAACATATAAAGTTAAGAATTTATAAAACTCATCCTTATCGTAATTGTAATTTTATGCATATGGTTAAATGAAGGGTCTTATTTCTCACCTGAATAACTTGCCTACATCTAAAGAATACTCCCCTGGAAACAATTTATTTCCTTCTAATTTTTCTTAACCATAATTTAAAATGAATGCTTAAGTGGGTTGTCAAGATTTTAATTAGTTTTGCTACAAATTGTTATTACTGCATTTTAATGCTTATTTTTTTCTATCTTTAAACTTTTTAAACTACCAAAAGAAAACCAAATTTATATGGTGTTATTGTTCATTTACAAAATTTGAAAATTTTAATCCACTTGTAAATATGGCTGTTTATAGCTATTGGAAACTTTCTTAAATTCTTTCTTGAATTCACTTTTTAATAAGGATGTTTGCAGCTATTGGAAGCCTAATTTAATATTATCTCGCACACTTATGATATGGAAATGAGAGGAAATCAGTTAGTGAATTATTATACTTAATACGGTATTTCAAATTATACCGATGAAAGTAATTTGTTCAGCATGATAACCGAATAGCTAAGGTGTTAAAGTTTGAGAACAGAATTTATAAACTTGAATTCACTTGTTAATAAGGATGTTTGCAGCTATTGGGAGCCTAATTTAATATTATCTCGCACACTTATGATATGGAAATGAGACGAAATCAGTTAGTGAATTATTATTCTCAATACGGTATTCCAGATTATGCCGATGAAAATAATTTGTTCAGCATGTTAACCGAATAGCTAAGGTTTTAAAATTTGAGAACGCAGTTTGTAAATTTGAATTCACTTGTTAATAAGGATGTTTGTAGCTATTGGGATTCTCATTTAATTCTATCTCGCACGCTTATGATATGTAACTGAGAGGAAATCAGTTAGTAAATTATTATACTTAATACGGTATTCCAGATTATTCCGATGAAAATAATGTTTTCAGCATAATAACCGAATAGCTAAGGCGTTAAAGTTTGAGAACACAGTTTGTAAATTTGAATTCACTTGTTAATAAGGATATTTGTAGCTATTGGGAGCCTAATTAAATCCTATGTCGCTCTCTTGTGATGTGAAAATCAGAGAAAATCAAATAGTGAATTTCTATACTTTAAAGGGTATATTTGATTATACCGATAAAAATAAATTTCTCAATATGATTCTGCTAAATATAATTGAAGGAGTCTGATAGAAGGGTTGAATGGATGAGGAGGCTGCAAACACATGTATGTTTAACTAAAAATTAGATAGTGCATTTAAATCAGAATTTTAAAACCTCAGAAGCACTGAATATTGCTGAGGGAGACACCAAAACCTTTTCTTAAAAATTTATTTTTATACCATAATATTTATAAATAAATAAAACTTCATATCGTAACTTACCAAAACAATTTCTAATTAATGAATGCTTATTTTTATTTTTCATACATTTTTATGCATTCAATTAAATTACTGGATACAAATTATTTGGATAATTTTAAAAATGGAGCCTTTACAAGCTCTCTGTTTTGGTAATGCATAAGTTGACTTTCGTCAAGCTCTAGTTGACGAAATTTATTCAGTGATTTACATTCCCAGTTAACTTTTTCTCCCTTGCATAGTAGGAATAATTCGGAGTTGCCGATACTGAATGGAGAAAGACACTACCCTTAAATTTTGATACCTTGATGTAGTTTAATTTGCAATTTACTATAAAAAAAATCTGCGTGTTTATGTATGTTACAGCAAAAAGTTCTTAGTATTCTGTTCGTTGTATTTATTTTATAATAAGTTACCATTGTTTAAAATGAGTCTATATTGTTATACCTGTTGTAAAAAGGCTTAAGGCGGCGAAATAAAATAGGGATTCATAGAAGCATACATGCTGGAAAACCACTGACAGAGATGATAAATTTTATATTAACTTTTTACATTATTACTAATGGTACTTCAAAATATCCATAGTAATAATACAAAAATAAATCACAAACAAAATGTTTTGTTTATGTGTTGACGTTTCAAACAAATCTGAAATTTCAATTTTTCAGTCTTCTATTACCAGCTGTTATCGAGAACTAAGTTAAATTTCATGCCCCATAAGAGACCTAGATGTATGAAAGTTATGACTACAAAAGATTACTGAAAAATTGTTATAAACTATTTTTGTTAGATAAAATAAGAACATCATATGCATTTCAAGTTGACAAGAAGGTTGAGCAAACATGTAGAGATGACAATAGTTCTCTAGGATCATTAACTGTAGAGATTTAAAGCAATTGTTTACCTATTTTCTTTGGTTTCTGTGAAAATTTTTTTCCAAATTGTATAGTATGGCTCTGCAAAGAAGTTGGTGTAGACCACACAATAGAGAAGAAAACAACGACAGGGTAATAAGAAACAAAAGATACATTGCCCAAGTGAATATACATGGGGTACATAAAAAGCTAACTGACAGAGTAACATTTATGGCAGAAGCAAATGTCACGGCAGTTAATACACACAGCAGAAAAGTAACATCACCAAGGTTGAAACTGCAAGGCACATTACGCCAAACTCACGGCTGGTCAGGCACCGCATGGTTTAAGGCAGATTTCATCTATAACAATAAAGATGCCCAAAAAAGTATGTATCCAACAGGGTCAGTGAGAGGTTACGTTAAAAAACCCATAATCTTAGGCCACGTTCATGCCTTGAGATATATCCATTAGAAAAAAATAGAAATAGATGACCATAGAGTGGCATATAGGCTGGCAGAAGGAGGAAAAGAACTCATACAGTTAGCTGAATCAGAGTTACCTTATCTCTGGGTTACCCGACCTATGACTACAGACAGCCATCCATGTCTTTCCTCTATTTCAAAGTGGAATAAAAGTCCATGAAGGCTTATTACTTAAAAATAACAGATCTTCAAATTGTTCTTTCGTAGTTTTGAACAGATACAAAATATGTGATTGAATACCAGGAAAATTATCTTCATTCCTTGTATTTTTAGACAATGATGGAATGATCCCATTTTATTTATAAAATTACAATTCCTATAATACAATATTTATTACGAAGAATTTATTTTATTCCACAACGAAAAAAAACTGAAAATTTTATAGAAACAGAATAAGTTAAAATATGAATGAATATCTTGAATAAAGATATTATGAATTTTATCACTAATTTTTTCAGACTAAGAAATCCTAAAGAAATAGTGTTATGTAATTTTTAGGAATTGTTTTATACATAGTTTTATGATATTTTTAAAAATTTATAAAAGAAAATTTCATAAACACATAGACAAAATGTCTAGGAAATAGTGACGTGATTTTAAATTTTGTTTTATACGAATATGGAAATCTCAAAACAAAAATAATATCAACATTTCCAAATATATCAATACGATTTCAAGAATAAATAACCTTGTCTATATGAGAAATTTATATGGTGAAAGGCTCTTCTAAGCTTTAAAACGAGTTAAAAATTATCTACAAAAATCACCGATTTATAAATATTGTCTATATGAGAAATTTATATGGTGAAAGGCTAATTTTATTTATCTACAAAAAAATATTAAATATGGTTTCTGTTTTATACATCGAAAAATACTTTTATATTAATAAATAATTAGTTTTAATTAAACATCAGAAAACAGAATTTTTAAATAAAGTTTAATCCTATTTATAAACTTACTTTTTTTTAATTTGAGAAAGAGAATTTTAATTTTTAAATTTACACACAAAATGTTCGAAATTTCTAGAAAAATTAAACTTCATTTTTGTATTGTAAAGTTTTATTAATGAAAATTTAAGATTTGTTTTAGTTTTCACATTATTAATCTTGGTTTTTTTATTGTTTTATATTTTTTGTGAGCTCTACTTCTGGGGAAGAGGGAAAGAAAGAAAATATCTAGGGCCCTAAATGGATTTAACATGTCTCTGATAATAAATACATTTTTGGATTTTAGGTAAAAAACTTACCTATTTATAATTAATTATTTTAATTACTAACTATACTTCTGAAACTTTCTGCTTCAAATTTTAGTCTAGAATTTTATTTTATTGAAATTACACTGGTTTGAATCTAAAGATCAAATAGATTACTTTTTAACTACTTAAATAATTTAGTGAAAGTAAATGAAGTAATCAATAGCTGTAGTGAAAATAGAAATCAGATACTTCATAGTTTAAGACAGTTCCTATAAATATTATTAGTAAGGTTCTATAAACCAAAATTCCATGAAACTCATTAGAATATTCCAGAAGGAAAACTTTGTTTATTATAAAATTGTGGTTTCTTCAATTTCAAGTGAAATCAATTTTCTACTTAAACAAATGCTTTGTAGAAATGCGGCAACATTTTAGAAGATTTTCTTCTTCTGTCATAAATTGTCCTTCTTTTATGCCGAAACATTCATTGTCTATATTTATATTAATTAGTCTTTCGAATACTTTTAAAATGAAACGAACAGACTACGAGGTTAAAAATAATGAACATTTTGTTTAAAGCTTATTTTCTGTTAACAATTAAAAGTAAGCTAATCGGGGAACTAACAACATTCTTCTTTAGGGCTAAAACGTAAGGCACCTTATTTTAATTCATAAATACCTAGTGTTCCATTTAAGGGACTGTTAAAAGATAGATTGTAGGAACCTTATATTTTCTATGAATATTTTTTTTTCTTTTCAGTGAATCTAGATGGCGACCCTATAAACATTCTCCCAAATTTTCGAGCACAGCAAATTTTTTTAATTTAATAATTTGTATCGAAATTTTATGATATATCGAGCCTTGAGCATGAATTTATTTTTCTGCAGGTACTTTGACTTAAATTATGACGAATAACTTTATCTATTATAAATCCTGACTTTACAGTAATTTGCTTATATGTGATGTCAAATAAATTTCATTTTAGGAAGTTATTCTTTTATTAGAATGACATCCTACGATGATCAAAATGACAGCTGTTAAATAATAACATATGTTGTAAGATTCAAACTTGCTTAAATGTCGTATTTGATTTATTATATGCCATCCATAATAACTTAAATCCATAAATATATATTTATATTCGGCATATATTCGGAAGAACTAGCTCCAGCATTAACGGGTTTATGCCCAAATCATATCTGCTGAATATATTATATTGATGAATATTTTAAACAAACGTTTTTATGGCTGTAATATTCATAGTTGCTTCAATTTCATATTTTTTAATTCTTAAGAGTCTATGTGACATTATAGTACTATGTTTACATATAAAACTAAATAAACCTCGTATCCCGAAGTTTAAAATTCATTTACGTTTTACTCTCAGGTGTCTATAATTATTAAGATAAGATATTCGTCAATCCAATTCGGAAGAACTAGCTCCAGCAGTAACGGGTTGATTCCCAAATCATATCTGCTGAATAATTATATTGATGAATATTTTAAACAAAGTTTTTATGGCTGTAATATTCATAGTTGCTTCAATTTCCTATTTTTTTATTCTTAAGAGTCTATGTGACATTATAGTACTGTGTTTACATATAAAACTAAATAAACCTCGTATCCCGAAGTTTAAAATTCATTTACGTTTTACTCTCAGGTGTCTATAATTATTAAGATAAGATATTCGTCAATCCAATTCGGAAGAACTAGCTCCAGCAGTAACGGGTTGATTCCCAAATCATATCTGCTGAATAATTATATTGATGAATATTTTAAACAAAGTTTTTATGGCTGTAATATTCATAGTTGCTTCAATTTCCTATTTTTTTATTCTTAAGAGTCTATGTGACATTATAGTACTGTGTTTACATATAAAACTAAATAAACCTCGTATCCCGAAGTTTAAAATTCCTTTATGTTTTACTCTCAGGTGTCTATAATTATTAAGATAAGATATTCGTCAATCCAATTCGGAAAAACTAGCTCCAGCATTAACGGGCTGATTCCCAAATCATATCTGCTGAATAATTATATTGATGAATATTTTAAACAAAGTTTTTATGGCTGTAATATTCATAGTTGCTTCAATTTCCTATTTTTTTATTCTTAAGAGTCTATGTGACATTATAGTACTGTGTTTACATATAAAACTAAATAAACCTCGTATCCCGAAGTTTAAAATTCCTTTATGTTTTACTCTCAGGTGTCTATAATTATTAAGATAAGATATTCGTCAATCCAAAGTCAACAAAAATGATTTGGGTATTAATGCGTTAAATTTGGACTTTTATCCAAATTCTCTAATTTCTCCAAATTTAATTCTTTAATTCTTAAGAGTGTATGTGACATTATAGTATTGTGTTTACATGTAAAACTAAATAAACCTCTTATCCCGAAGTTTAAAATTAAATTACGTTTTATTCTCCAATGTCTATAATTATTAATATAAGATAGTCGTCAATCTATGTTTAACAAAAATTATTTGGGTATTAATGAGTTAAATTTGGACTTTTAAAGGGATATAGTGATTTTCGAAACTTAAAAGATTCAAGCCTTTATTTCATTCTACATGAAATAAAATCTTCTGTTCCTTTCAGAATGAAATTTTTACAAATTCTTTACTAACACAATATCTTTAAAAAAAACTACTAAGTTTTGCCATTTCAAATCGCTTATATTTTTAATGTAAAATACGTACTAAAGGAAGAAAAAATGAAATTTACCTACCCTCAAGATAAATTAGAAAATATGTATATTAGAAGCTAAAGTTTTACATTAAATATCAGGTTTATCGTGCAAACAAAAATTTTTAGTTTATATTATATTTTCAAATTTCTTAAATTAAAATAGATAAGTAGATGTTTAACGCATTAGTATTTATCATGCTATAAAATAAAATATATTAATCGCATTGATGTAATTTTAGTTAAGAGAAGAGAAGTGATAATTATTTACTATTTGAAAAAAAAATGTTTCTAAATTCAAATATTTCAAAAGTTATGCTGCGAGTAAATATATTTCTATTCTTTTTTTAGTGTACATATTTAATGTTTTTACAAAATGTATTTATTTATAAAACAAAACTAAATGTAATAAATGAAGTAAGAACTTTAGTTTTGACCTAGAAACTTTTTCCTACTTACACATCAGACTATATTATTCAATATTGAGTCAAACATAGACTGTTGTAATAAAGATCTATCCCACTGAACGGACGCGTCGACGGGGGTTCGACAGCGAATTCCTGTTCGAAAACGGACCTGTCGACCCCTTCTCGTTCGCAATCGTATAACTCGTATCCCACACTTTTGAGGAAAAAAAATATTACAAAGCGATAATAAAATGAAAGAAACTAATTTTGAGTAACGGAACTCCTTTACCTTGCAGGGAAAATAATTTAAAAGTAGCCTAACAACTTTTAAACCAGCAACTCTAGTATGGTAGGCAAGTTCCATCTGGAATTTAAGAAAAGGGTGACTGTTTTGAAACTGAAAAAGGTGGGGAAGGTGGCCGGTGGATGGGCTATACAAATTGATTGCTTTGATTTTGGAGGTTACTATGGTTAGATACGGTCTACATTTTGCAACATGATGGTTAATAAGACCTGAAACTACTGCTTAAAGCTGATTCCGAACGGTTACGAACATCCATACCATAGTGGGATTCGAATCCACAAACTCCGGTTCCGAAGGGCAGCACTCTAACCATTCGGCCATCGTTCGGCTTTATACGAGTTGAACAGTATTATTTCTTGTTATGCATATCTGTACTTTAATCGTTATCATCTAATAAAATTTTATATTTCTTATCAATATGATATAAATTTTGAAAAGTGGAATTAAACTGTATGAGGTATGTTACATTCTATTTTAAATTTTTGTAAGGATAAACGTTTCTGTTTAGTGAGGTAAATATTGGGATTTTCGTGTTCCAGAAAGTTTTCTGTAATTTCCATCTCACCTCATTCTTCAGAAAAGTTAAACTTTACCCTTAAGAAATGATAAATTTAAGAAATTTTATATTTCTTATCAATATGATATAAATTTTGAAAAGTGGAATTAAACTGTATGAGGTATGTTACATTCTATTTTAAATTTTTGTAAGGATAAACGTTTCTGTTTAGTGAGGTAAATATTGGGATTTTCGTGTTCCAGAAAGTTTTCTGTAATTTCCATCTCACCTCATTCTTCAGAAAAGTTAAACTTTACCCTTAAGAAATGATAAATTTAAGAAATTTTATATTTCTTATCAATATGATATAAATTTTGAAAAGTGGAATTAAACTGTATGAGGTATGTTACATTCTATTTTAAATTTTTGTAAGGATAAACGTTTCTGTTTAGTGAGGTAAATATTGGGATTTTCGTGTTCCAGAAAGTTTTCTGTAATTTCCATCTCACCTCATTCTTCAGAAAAGTTAAACTTTACCCTTAAGAAATGATAAATTTAAGAAATTTTATATTTCTTATCAATATGATATAAATTTTGAAAAGTGGAATTAAACTGTATGAGGTATGTTACATTCTATTTTAAATTTTTGTAAGGATAAACGTTTCTGTTTAGTGAGGTAAATATTGGGATTTTCGTGTTCCAGAAAGTTTTCTGTAATTTCCATCTCACCTCATTCTTCAGAAAAGTTAAACTTTACCCTTAAGAAATGATAAATTTAAGAAATTTTATATTTCTTATCAATATGATATAAATTTTGAAAAGTGGAATTAAACTGTATGAGGTATGTTACATTCTATTTTAAATTTTTGTAAGGATAAACGTTTCTGTTTAGTGAGGTAAATATTGGGATTTTCGTGTTCCAGAAAGTTTTCTGTAATTTCCATCTCACCTCATTCTTCAGAAAAGTTAAACTTTACCCTTAAGAAATGATAAATTTAAGAAATTTTATATTTCTTATCAATATGATATAAATTTTGAAAAGTGGAATTAAACTGTATGAGGTATGTTACATTCTATTTTAAATTTTTGTAAGGATAAACGTTTCTGTTTAGTGAGGTAAATATTGGGATTTTCGTGTTCCAGAAAGTTTTCTGTAATTTCCATCTCACCTCATTCTTCAGAAAAGTTAAACTTTACCCTTAAGAAATGATAAATTTAAGAAATTTTATATTTCTTATCAATATGATATAAATTTTGAAAAGTGGAATTAAACTGTATGAGGTATGTTACATTCTATTTTAAATTTTTGTAAGGATAAACGTTTCTGTTTAGTGAGGTAAATATTGGGATTTTCGTGTTCCAGAAAGTTTTCTGTAATTTTCACCTCACCTCATTCTTCAGAAAAGTTAAACTTTACCCTTGTATTAAATTAAATTATAATTATTTAGTTTTTAGCATTTGTATAAACTATAATACTATGAATGGTTGCTACACATTATCTTTTGTTTGGTATAAACGAGGTCTGTTTATTGCTTTGATGGAGTTATTATTGCCCCTTGTTTACCACAGGTAGTAAAATCTTGTATGGTCTCGATCTCACATCTATGTAACATGTGAGGGAATATAGGAAATTCCCAACTGGCTTTCCCAGTCGATTCGGTAGGGAATCGAAGTCATGATCAAGAAAAAAACCCTTATGAAATAAAAGTGTAGAAACTCAACTTGCGGAATTTTGATTTCCCATTTAGTATGATATTGCTATCTTTACATTTGTCGTACGAAATATATCTTTAAAATAATATTGAAGGAAATTTTGTGAAAAATTTATAAAAAATACAAGTTGCATGATAAAATGTTTCACATTTATGGCATCCTAAATGCAATATATATTTTAAGTTATTTATTTTATTATTTAATAAAACCGGCATGATAAATGAATTGACTTCACATTTGAGTTACCAAGTATAAAAATAATAGTATGTGTTTAGTTAAATATATAAAAAATACTAAATATCTATATTTATTTAGAAATATTTATGAACTTATAAAATTAGAAATCAAATATATATTTTCACTTTAAGGTTGGGTGATTAAGTTTAATTGTTGCAATTTTTACTTTTACTGCTATCATTAAAAATCTGTTTTATAAATTTTCAAATAAATTTTTATGCTTACACTTACTAAATTTAAATATTGAATATATAAGTTTTTTTAATGATTTCAACCTAACCATTGAGTTCTATAATAAAAGAATAATTTTTTGAACAATTAAAATACTTAATAAAATACATTATTAGCATTTATAGAATTTATAACTCATTAATTACCTGAGTTGCAATTTGAATTTAAAATTCCATTTTCCAATGTATAGTATGTTCACACTTACTACATTTAAATAATGGTTATCTTAGTTTTTTTTAATGACTTCGACCTAACCTATGACTTCTATAATAAAAAATATTTTTATGGACAATTAAAATACTTAAAATAAAATACATTATTAGCATTTATCGAATTTATAACTCATTAAATATCTAGGTTGCAAATGGAATTGATAATTCCATTTTCCAATGTATAGTATGCTCACACTTACTAAATTTAAATAATGATTATCTAAGTATTTTTTTTAATGATTTCAACCTAACCATTGAGTTCTATAATAAAAAAATAATTTTTTGAACAATTAAAATACTTAAAATAAAATACATTATTAGCATTTATTGAATTTATAACTCATTAATTACCTAAGTTGCAATTTGAATTTAAAATTCAATTTTCCAATGTATAGTATGGTCATACTTACTAAATTTAAATAATAGTTATCTTAGTTTTTTTTAATGCATTCAACCTAACTATTGACTTCTATAATAAAAAATATTTTTACAAACAATTAAAATAATTAAAAGAAGACACATTATTAGCATTTTATCGAGTTGATAACTCAGTAACTACCTAGGTTGCAGTTTGAATTTAAAATTCCATTCTCCAATGTATAGTATGTTCACACTTACTAAATTTAAATAATGGTTATCTTAGTTTTTTTTAATGAATTCAACCTAACCATTGATTTCTATAACAAAAATGTTTTTTCGAACAGTTAAAATACTTAAAATAAAATACATTATTAACATTTTATCAAATTTAAAACTCATTAATTACCTAGGTTGCAAACTGAATTTAAAATTACATTTTCCAATGTATAGTATGTTTACTTTTAATAAATTTAAATAATGATTATCTATATTTTTTTAATGATTTCAACCCAACCATTGACTACTATGATAAAAAATATTTTTATGAAAAATTAAAATATTTAAAATAGAATACATTATTAACATTTTATCGAATTGATAACTCATTAATCACCTAGGTTGCAATTTGAATTGTATGACACGGTATTTAACCTATCTATTTTATATCAATTTGTTTTTTATCACATACCGTCATTATATGAATGAGAATGAGTTATTAAAATTTGTGATGTAGTTTTTCAAAGTTTTGTATGACCATCTACGTTTTGCAAATCCTTAATAATTTTCAGTATTTTACATATTTAAGAACAATAAAATTGAAAAGTGTAGTTTCATTATTATTCCACACTTAAAATTATAGCCTTGAAATTACTTTTTATATTTACAATCAATCCTAGTAAGTTTCATACAATTTATATTCAAAATATTAGGATTGATGAATCCATGGGATGAGATCTAATGCCAGTTTTTGTTACGTGAGTTATAATTATGTAGTAACCTAATGCTTAAACTTGGTTCATAACAGCTTCAATCATGTCTGCTGATAATTGGGGCTCAAATTCAAAACATGTAATTCTGAGTCTAAATTTTCGTTAACCATACATCACTAACAAACAATAAGTGACTAGTTTAATGACAAAAATCTCATCTAAAGGGGTTAAACAAAACATTAAATAGTTTTTTAATTAATTTTTTTACTTTTAGCTAACACAAACTAAATATTTGAAAAACTTATCGTGTATTTTTTTCTTTATGCACATAAAACTTAAAGGGGACAGTAAACTTTAAAACATAATTAATTTTCCTTTTGACCAATCTTCTTGAAAATTTAATATGTTATTAGCAATATATGTATTTGAAAGTGTTTATAATTGCAAAGTAAAATCTTATTATTAAGTTATTAGATATTGTTTCAAAAGGAACATTACTTAAAATGCTCCATGCACATCCTATTTATGTATAATAGTGTCATTCTTATTCATAGGATACCTTTAAAGATTTAGGATAAAATTTAATTACTTTCGTAAGCATTCGCTGGAAATATAATCAAATAATAATAATAGTTAAAATACGTAATTTTCGAACAGAATATGTATAATAGTTCCTTTAATTTCTAAAATTATAGACTTTCGCGATTCGAAAGATATTAATTTTAACAAATTTTTATTCTATACTTCACAGGTTAAATTATTGATGAATTTCTAAGGTACATGGTGGTGAGAAATGCACTTAGAGAGTGTAAATACTTATACAAAATTTTGTTTTATAGACTGTTTAAATTAGTTATTAGTAATAACCTATTTGTCTGTTGTGGTGATGCATTTATGAATTATTAAGTAATGAATGTAAAAACACCTTCATTTTTCTTATATTTAACAATTCAAACGGATAGAACTGTAAAATTTTCAATCAAACTTCCACTGTAACCTTCATGGGACAATATGCTTTCAACATAATACTTTTTGAACATAAAATACGAAAAGACTGTCTCAATATAAACAACTATAGTCATACATTTCATTAAAATCAGATTTTTGGAATCTAATGGAGATTATCTTATTCTATTAAAACACATTTTTTGTTATTCAAATTTTTTAACATAATTTGTTAAAATAATTTGTATGTTTTTTTAAACATAAAATAATTTTTCTGGTTGCGAAAGGCATAAAACAGAGAAAATCTTTCCAAAACATTGAATACATGAAAATGATTGTTTTATATATAAATATTATTTAATATAAATTAAAATCTATGCAAAGTTTTATTCCTATATTAATGAAAAACATACAGTACAAATTAAAATCATTGGCTAATACACAATGCACTAGGAATATTTTTAATAAATGTTGTTGGATGGTTGGATCAAATTTTTGAAAACGTTGAGAATACCAATTTAACATTATTTTCTTGTAGATTTTAAAGTTTTACGTGTTCATGCAATAGGATTAGTTTTGCTTCAATTAACACCTTGACATACAAATAAAAAGGAATTTGATGGGCCCGAAGAAAATAGTTTAATTGGGCTCAACTGAAGTATTATGTGCAGTCAGAGAAAGACTTTTATTTTGAAATTTAGATTGTTATATAACATTTAATTGAATAAAACATTGTCATTTCCCCTATTTTTCATAATATTAGAGCCTATCAAGTTTAAATATTACCTTCTAAGGTATTCACCGTGCGATATCACTGCAATAGTGAATACTGCTTTCAATGTCCTTCTTTCTGGTTAACCGATTTGTGGATGCAACTTAATTATTTGTACTTTTGAGACGAGGAGCGAGTGAGACATCTTGAACATTGTAAACAAACCAGAATCGACACACAAATGAAGCAACTGAGTCAACTAATAACGTACTTCACAGCGTCCGTCGAAAACAGCTCTTGATGAGCTAGACTCGTCAAAGTCTACAGTGGCAAGGGAAATGAATGACAATCCCAACTTGCCATGGTATGTCAACGAATTAAGAATACTATTAAGAGTTGAATATTTTAAAAATTGAGGTTTAAAGTTACTTGTATTCTTAACGTCACTATAATACAGTCGAACATTTTTATGAATTTCATATAGATGTACATTAGACGTAACCCATATTTTTGCACAGTATAATATAGTAATTTTAAACTACCCCTCAATTATAAATGCAAATGTATCCGACATTATTTATGAAAATACCAATTTTTAGGAGCTGGAACTTTTATTCATTATTTTGTATTTGAACAGTTGAAATTTGATAATTTGTTTAATAATTTAATCCATATTTACTAGTTTCGTAATTTTTTATGCAAGGTGGACTATAGTACAATTTATTAATGTGATATATGCATGCAATTTAACTCATGCGTAAGTCGTTAAATCTTCTATTTAAAGACAATCATACTTGACAACATTATTAATTTCTCTTTCATGCATAATTAGTTTCTAATAAATATTAATATCATCACAATAATTTTTGAAGCATTTGAAATATTTGAAATCTATTAAGATATTATAAAGTTCAGAAGTAAGCTAACATAACATGATGTAATATCAAATATGCTTCAACTGAAATTGAAACAATGAAATTTAGATTCTTTCGAAAACGTTTAAATTAATATTAAGATTAAAAATGAAGTGCAACTTTTTTAATGTTTGAGATATGCATTACCTTATCATATACTATTTTTGTTTTTGCAAAATATTAAAACAGTTACGAACAGAAATGCGTAAAAGTATTATTTTATACATAAAGAGTGGATACAAAAAAAAATTAAGTATAATAAAGGCTAATAAAGATTACTGATTTTTTTTTCTTAACCTAAAATGCAGTAGAAACTGAAACGTTATGATGGCTAGATATACGATGGAAATAATTATTTCTGCACTTTGTCTTACGAATCAGGTAAAAAATTAAATCCTCAATTCAAATTAAGCAACAGAATAGTCAGTTCTAATCAAACTGCCTATGTATTTTTATAAAAGTTTCATAATATGAATGTACCATCAAAGTTTAGAAAGTATATCTGATGTTTTCTTGACTTAACCAAACTTCTGCGACTTATCTTACAAATGGGGGTAAATTTTAAATCCTCAGTTTAGTTTTGAATGACAGTATAGTTAGTTGTATTCGCCTTGCTAAAGGTACTGTTTAATTAATAAAGTCTTCATTATACAAGATGACTTTACGATTGAATTTATTTCTTAACCTAAAATGCAGTAGAAACTGAAACGTGATAATGGCTAGACATACGACGAATATAATTATTTTTTCCCAATGTCTTATAAATGATGTAAAAAATTAAATCATCAATTCAAATTAAGCAATAGAATAGTCAGTTGTGATCAAACTACCTATGTATATTTTATGAAAGTTTCATAATATGAATGTAATATCAAAGTTTAGAAAGTATATTTAATATTTTCTTGACTTAACCAAACTTCTGTTCCTTTTCATATAAACGGGGGCAAATGTTAAATTCTCAGTTTAGTTTTGAACGGTAGTATATTCAGTTGTATTCGCCTTGATAAAGGTACTGTTTAATTAATAAAGTCTTCATTATACAAGATGACTTTATGATTGAATTATTGATGATTGAATTTTTTTTCTTAACCTAAAATGCAGTAGAAACTGAAACGTGATGATGGCTAGACATACGAAGATAATTATTTCCACACATTGTCTTATGAATGAGGTAAAAATTAAATCGTCAATTCAAATTAAGCAACAGAATAGTCAGTTGTAATTAAACTACCTATGTATTTTTTTTATGAAAATTTCATAATATGAATGTAATATCAAAGTTTAGAAAGTATATGTTTTTTTACTTATCCAAACTTCTGAGCCTTATCTTACAAATTGGGGTAAATTTTAAATTCTCAGTTTAGTTTTGAATGATAGTATATTCCATTGTACTCGCCTTGCTAAAGGTACTGTTTAATTAATAAAGTCTTCTTTATGCAAGATGATTTTAATATCAAATTTAAAAAAATATATTTGAATATATCTTAGCCTAAAATACACAAAAAAATGAAATGCAATAGTGGGTGGACACTTGTTAAAAGTAACTCTTTATTTTTGTAGTTTCATGAGTAACCCATTAAAGTTAAACCCTCGAAAATCTGTTCAATCTAAAA
Source organism: Pardosa pseudoannulata (assembly GCA_032207245.1). NCBI lineage: Eukaryota > Metazoa > Arthropoda > Arachnida > Araneae > Lycosidae > Pardosa > Pardosa pseudoannulata. The sequence continues at coordinate 44,158,294 of CM063503.1, read as the reverse complement.
TTTTGTTAAGACTAAAATCTAAAATTTCTTGTATTTCAATTTCAAAGTGATACAAAATTTTTACGAAGTAAACGGTCGCCAGGACAGGCAACTGAAATCTTTTTTACGCTGTCTCAAATCTGACACATTTGATTTATAAAGCGGATTGATAAAATTATCTTTCAACATCATTCATCCATAACATGTAATAATATATATTTTGTTCTTCATGATCATTTCTAGGACTCTAAAATTAGAGCATGTCAAGACCATCAACTATTATGTTTTGACTTTTATGGATTCTGTCACATTTATCAACGTTTAGACGCATTCTAGACAGCCCAGTATATTAGATGAAGTTTAAAAATTCCATTATATCTCAATACGATGTGAATAGGTAAGAATTATGCTGATATTTACAAAAATATTCTCCACACATTTTGTTGATTTTAAACATATTCTCATTTTAAAACTTTTTTAAATACTCAGTGCATCGTGTATTAGTGAAAAAGCAACGTTAGCTATAAAATTATGTATATTTATCTCTGCACCAATGTAGTGGATGTGTATTCATAGAATTTTACTTTTACGAAAGCTTTCTAAAGTTTTATTGAAGCAATATTTATATAAATAAAATGAAAACTTCAAGGACATAAATACTCAAGAAACACCGGGGACAAAAGCATATTAATGAAACATTTATATATGTTCGGAAGCATGCAACATTCAAACATGCTAGAGAAAAATAAACGAGCTTTTACGAACTATTTATGATCTATATCAAAAGACAAAGTTATCCATATATTTTCCTTTGTTAAATGAAAGAAAAACCCGAATAATAAATGTCTTACCTGTTATTTTTAGAAAGAGCTCCACGGTGGTGGTGTTTCAAGGTGTTCTTTTCACATCTGACATGTCTAAGATAGGAAAAAAATCTTATCTTACCTTTCAGACAAGTTTTACCTTCCTTTTCATAACATTATCATGAAAAACTTATTAAACTCCTCTAAACATTCACAGAAACACAGATGAAACAATGAATATATATTAAGATTTCAAAAGTTAACTGTTGCATCCCATTACAAAATAAATTTCCTCTATTCACCAATACAAATCTCTGATAACAAATCACAAAGAAATATAGTAGTGCAGTAAAAAATGCGATAAAAAGTGTATTAATATGATTATCAAACATATTTTGGTGTCAGTTAAAAAAAACGATGGAAATTAATGTTTCTTAAGAACTTCGTGTCTTTAACGTCTTTAGGACCAACGTCTCGTATACACGACGCAGTGATTTCACTCTTATCACTCCAACGTCGACTCCACTCGATGATCTAAGGTTGATATTGAGAGACCAGCTTCGCGTATGCGTAATAGGAGATTTGAACGTTTTATTTTAATTTTTAAAGGCTATATTTAATTATTAGATGGCGTAAGTGGCTACGGTTTTCATAACGGTCGACACGTATAGCACTTACATGCTTGCCCTAAAGGGCGTAATACTCTCAAAACAGCAGTAGCTGAAACTTTAATGGCCCATCGGGTGGTATATACTAGAGGTAGTTCATACTTAGGTATTCAGTTAGTGCAAAACTCAAACCCATCCCAAATTGAGAAATTCATTGGATTCAGTTAGTAACTAGGGAAAATGCTATGTAGTTGAAGATTTATCACAGGGGATAACAATTGCTTGATGTGAATAGTGATAAGTGACTGCTGTAGTCTAAGAATTAGAAACAACACTTTAATGCAACAAATAAATTGCCAAAAAGTCTTACAGAAATGAAACTTCAGAGCACAGTCCACATTCGTTTGGCGAAGATCAAGCAACTTCACAAATCAGGTACAGTGAAGTAAAGTGAGAAGCATGTTGAACCTATTCAACATTCATCTTGAGGTCTTTTTTCTATACCTTCATATTGAACTACAGATGTAACTGCCGTTTAAGCAACTGTATTTTCCATTTTTGAATATTTTCTGAATTTATGCAAATTGTCAGCTGAGTATAGGACAGCAGCTCCAAATTTCTTTCTATTTACATATCAAAGTTTATATGAACAATGCGGAGTGACTTCCAACAGCCTCGCGATCGACGTTGTCCAACATTGCTTTAAAAGATTGGTGTCTCTCAGATCATCCAAAAGATCTCTAGAATATATTCAAGACATAAGTTGTAAGCATAGCATACTTCAAACACCTGCCTAAAACATGAGACACTCACAAATCTATTCCCAAATCCATTTATTGCGATTGGTATAGAAAAGAGGTTTACAAATTTTTTCTTTAAAGACCGTTAAAAATTCACATTAAAAACTTTGTCATTAATCTTCCCACAGCCCACGAAAGGGTTAACACGTACATTTTGGCATGTGATAACGGACTCACTAAGGTCACATGCGGACTCAAACCCAAACCTTCCCCCCTGTGGTTCATACGTTAAATAATTGATAAAAATATTTAAATAAATAATTAAAGGAAGTGAATCGAAATCTCAAAAGGGAACCAAAATATTTTACACTTTTACAATTCTTTTATATTAACATGAAAGAATGATCTGAATTTGACAAAATTGTGTCACTTCTCAAGGGATAAAAAATTTCTATATTAAAGTATTTTTACAGAAAAATTTTTATATTGATTGTAAAATGAATACCAACTAAAGTATATTTATTCTCTCTCTCTCTCTCTCTCTCTCTCTCTCTCTCTCTCACACACACACACACACACACACACACACATATATATATATATATATATATATATATATATATATATATATATATATATATATATATATATATATATATATATATATTTACATATAAATAAATAAATATATATTTCAGGCTTATGTTTAAGGGATGAAGAGGCCGAGAAGTAGTCTTCTTAAAACATTATTTATTCACATTTTAATGAAACATGGCATCGGTCAGTTGGCGGGCACAGGCGAACAAAGGAGTTAGAGTTCATGCAGCAACCCTTTCTCAAGATACTCTTTCTCAATCCTTATGCTTTAATTGCTTTTATAATGAGTTATTAAAGATTCATGCACCTGCATTAAAAGAGTGGGCTGCGTTTATTACTCTCAAACTCCTAATTTATTAATTTTACGTTTTCAAACCTGATATATATATATATATATATATATATATATATATATATATATGTGTGTGTGTGTGTGTGTGTGTGTGTGTGTGTGTGTGTGTGTGTGTGAGAGAGAGAGTGAGAGAGAGAGAGAGAGAAAGAGAGAAAGAGAGAAAAATAACGTTTAACCAATTTAACCCATTTTAGTTATAATCATATTCTAAAATAAATTGCAGGCGATAATAGACCTTTAGCCACAACCTTTGACGAAATCCCAATTCTATTTCTAAAATTAGAGCAACACTGCTGGTGAAGCCCAAATTACCAACTTATTTTAATGTTTATTTGGCTTTTCTTATATAACTATCTTATATAATCTGACGCCTCTCTTGATTGCACTCGCGGCCTCAAGTGATTTTCATTTAAACTTTCTGAGTTTCTACTAAAATCTCTCCCGACCATTTTAAATATACTTGAGACATTTTAAGGAGACCGACTCGATATTTGCCACTAATAATCCTCCCATATTCTAATATGTTATGGTCAACTGTTACGATGTAACAGAAATTGTAATTTCGGTTTCCTGTCATACATTTCTATATGTGTGTGTAATAATAAAATCCTTTATTTATATATTTTAATATAATTTTAATAACTTCTGTTTATAAGTTACCTTGAGATTTGCGCTCTAATTCTGATTTTTCTCTCCAGATATGCTATAGACTTAATTCAGCCTCTGTCTGTACTTCTTTAGCCAATAGTATACGTTTTATCTTTAAACATGGGTATTTTTGTTTCATGTGCATAGGGATATTTTGTGCATAGGGATTATTCGTAGTGTTTATACCTGAGAAATTCCTACTTAAAACATGTGTGTGCACGATGTTCAAAAAGTTCTTGCCTGTTGTATGGATTTGATGTATCGTCACCAGAAATAAAATATGTTGCGCTTTTGGATGAATCTCGCACATATTTCATATATACATATATATATATATATACATACATATATATATATATATATATATATATATATATATATATATATATATATATATATATATATATATATATATATATATATATATATATATATATATATATATATATATATATATATATATATATATATATATATATACATATATATATATATATATATATATATATATATATATATATATATATATATATATATATATATATATATATATGTATGTATGTATGTATGTATGTATGTGTGTAGAGAGAGAGAGAGAGTGAGAGCTGGTGAAATATTAATGGATCAAATAGAAATATGTATTCTTATTTTATTGAGCGATATATAAGAGGTATTCTTATTTGACTTCATTCATCATTTTTGGTCATCAACATCCGGAAACGAAGTTGCGTACACTCGGTCCTTAACATGCTCTCAAAAGAAAAAGTCACGGCATGTAATAAAGAATACGCTTTTCCTGTGTTTCAAATGCCCCGTATCCTTAAATTGTTAGTACCAACGTTTAATAGGGTCCTTATTAGGAGAACGACCATATAAGAATTCTAAACGAATGTCTCCTTAGTTACAACGGATTCTTCAATGACTTCACTGATTTATCGTTTCAGGTTATCAATACCAGAAATTGGAGTTACGCCCACTCGATCCTTAACATACTCCCAAAAGAAAAAGTCATTGCTTGTAATAAAGAATGCGCTTTTCTTATCTTTTAAATTTCTCGTATCCTCAAATTGTTGGTAACGTTTACATTAACATTTTATAACTCAATGTTAATGTAAACATTATAAAACTATATATATTAAATGTTAGCGTTTACGTTAACATTTTATAGGGCCCTTACAAGAACGACTATTTAGGAATTCTAAACGAAAACGTCTCGTTAGTTACAACGGATTCTTCAATGACTTCACTGTTTTATCGTTTCAGGTTAACAACATCCAAAAACGAAGTTCCGTATGGTTCTTAACACGCTCTCAAAAGAAAAAGTCATGGCATGTAATAAAGAATGCTCTTTTCCTATGTTTCAAATTTCCCATATCCTTAAATTGTTGGTACCAACGTTTAATAGGATCCTTACTAGGAGAACGACCATCTAGGAATTATAACCGAAAACGTCTGATTTGTTACCAAGGATCCTTCAATTACTTCATTGATTTATCGTTTCAGGTCATCAGTATCCGGAATTGGAGTTGCGCACATTCGGTCCTTAACATACTCCCACAGTAAAAAGGTTAAGTCATGAAATGAAAGAAGAACCTTTCCTATTTTTCAACTTTCCCTTGACCATAAATTGTTAGTAATAACGTTTAATAGAGTACTAAAGTGGAAGACGACGATTTGAGTATCCAAATCAAAAACGTCCCAGGAGTGATTTTATATCGTGGAACCACAAAACACACCTTACATTTTCCTGTGTGTTAGCCATTAAGAGACTGGAGCAATTAGTAAATTTTTTTTATTAAAAATGCTGTACAGCCATCTACCGGATCTTGAAGAAATCACTCGTATTTAAAGTTTAAAAATTTTAAACGTAAGGCTTTTGTAAGTTATTAACTTTTTAACAAAACAATAAATATGTTTGCAGCGCATTTTGTTCCCTTTTTTATAACATGAATGAGCTGAAATATTTTAGACTACCCTGTATATTCGTAACACAAAATTATTTAATAGAAAAAATAGCAAATTGTTAACAAGTTATTGATAATCAACCCCTTCCGGTAAAATGACGAGTCTAGCTCGTCATTAGTTTTTCATTCCATACCGCACAATGATGAGCTACACTCGTCATACGATTAAAGTTACTGTTAAATATGATAATTAATTTAGTTTAAAATTTCTAGTGTACTGAATTTGGCAACACCTTTATCACTTGTGAAAATCACAAGTCACTATTGCATATTGTTTACTTGGTACAAGTCATTGCCAAATTAATGAGTCAGAATAAAAGAAAACCTACTAAGGAATGCCGTGTGTGTTACAAGGATCAAATTAAAAGTGAGACTACTTGGCGGGGTAAACAATTAAGAATTCCTTTGCACTTTATTTTGAAAAGTACCACTAGCTTGAAGACTATTATCTGTATACCTTATTAATGTTTTGCTTTGATATTTTCTTAATATTACTGTTTCTGATATTATTTAACACTATGTAAAAAGTGGATTTTAATTAAGAATATGTAAGAATTGTAAAATGAAACAAGTTTTTTAAATACAAATTAAATGGTTATTTCATGCACAGTTTCTCATTATTAAATCATATCGGAAGGGGTTAATATCCACAATAATCGCGAATCATTGTCTTTTGATATATGAAACATGTAATAGGTATCCTAATACATACCAATTTTAGCTTATGCGAGTTCAAATAAATTACACGTTCCATACATATAAGAGGATATTTCTTCAATCCCAACAATAAATCTAATTTACGAGGAAAACTAGAGTCTAAAACAAAATCAAATGCAACTCCAACTGTTCATGAGAAAGATATTGATGTAGAATATATAAACATATATCAATAATCTCGTAAAGTGCATTCTAACGTAGCGCTATTATATTAAAACAAATTTTGAATAAAGCCGAAAAACTTCCATTAAAATACTTGTCTGCTTTCAAATTGCTGACCTCCGAAATTCTTTTCAAAGTGTATATTAAAACTAAATTTCTGATAAAAGGAATTACAAAAAGTTATTTCGTAAATGTGCATATACAGATCTAAGCTTCATCCTTTTGAAAAAGGACACGAGAAAAGAAATGTATATAGAGAGGAAATAAAGCAAGATCGCGTTCTTACAGTATAAAGATTGAACAAATTTGACGCTCTTTTTTGTTAAAATCTTTATATTTTTCTAAGGGAGAATGTTTCGAAGCTTTAAAATCAGAGTTCGTTTTCTTTTTTTGCCCAGAATTTCTCACAAAAATTTATATTCTTTCGGATATTTTGCGTTCGTATTTAAAGAATCTAAGCACATTCCATTGGCATAAAATTAGTTTTCAATTTTTTCTTACCTAAAATATTTTTATCTTTGACAATAGTATAAGATAAAATATTATCATATTATTGATTATTTATTATAAACAAGTCTTTAAATATTAAATAAATGTGTAAATTTATATCTATCTACATATCTATCTATCTATCTATCTATCTATCGATATATCTATCTATATATATATATATATATATATATATATATATATATATATATATATATATATATATACATATATATATATATATATATATATATATATATATATATATATATATATATATATATATATATATATATATATATATATATATATATATATATATATATATATACATATATATATGTGTATATATACAGTTATATACACTTTAATATATTGAAATACTGATTTATCATTATTATCTCAAAATTTTTCATTTCTAACGTTAATAATTAAGTTCTTTAAATCCCACAATATTCTTATATTGTATCTTATGCTAATTTAATACACGCACACACACACACACACACACACACATATATATATATATATATATATATATATATATATATATATATATATATATATATATATGTGTGTGTGTGTGTGTGTATGTATGTAAATATATATGCGTATACTATGATATATTAACA
>CM063503.1:44135603-44140603 GCA_032207245.1 Pardosa pseudoannulata | reverse complement strand
TTGTGACATGCAAATTTCAGGAGTGAAGTAGAAGCCAGGGACTTTCCCGACGGGTATAAATACCCAGCACCAACCGCTAGTACAGCAGCGGTGGTTAGAAGTGATTAGGCCTTTTTGCTGCCGCTAATGTATATGCTGTAAATATCTTGTAAAAAAATAGTGGTAGATAAGTCTTATCGTCTTTTTTCCACTTTAAGTTTTTATATTTTAGGAATCTTTTGAATGATCTCGGAAACAGCAATTTCTATACGAGGATTACTCATAATGTTGACCGTAAGAGCTTCGAAGGTTTTGCCTCAAAGCTTTTGTGAGAATTGAGAAACAATAGCAAGGAATTCAGAGCTGATTTAAATATGACAAAGGATAAAATAGTAAAAAAAAAGTAAAAGTGTAAAAAGTAAATACTAAAGAAAAAAATAAAAGTGAACCATCAAAATGTTTTATTTATATTCCATTTTTATGTTACTGTCAAAAATGTTAAAGTTAAAATAATAAATTTGTTATGTATAGTTATTCAAAATTATTTCACTTGGAATTCATGGCGAGGCATTTACTGAGAAGGGGTTCATGAGTAAAACTTTTTTTAAACCAATAAACCACGAGGCTAAATAAAATTGGCGCAACCGGCAAAAAATAATGAATAAATTATATAAATTAGAATTCATTAATTTTTATGGTTATAAATTATAAAAATATTTTACTGAAAGTATTAGGAATGTTGAAGTTTTACTTTTCATTTTTAAGTACCATGTGCGTTTTCTATTGGCCTATATTGAAACCTAAAAATAAATTAATTTCGAAACATGCGCAGTAAACGAATATGATGTCAATGAACTCACTTGTAAGATATTGGCTAATTCTACCTGCTAAAAAACTGTGTAAGAATCGATATATTCAGATAATTTTAGGGAAAAAACCATAAAAATCACGTAATAGTTCTTTTTGAGTTATCTTGATAAAAGAACGAGAATACTTCAGTCTTCGCCTTGTATAAGTTTTATTGCAGTATTAAGGCCAAATATTTCAATGCCGCAATTTGGAAGTAAATTTTCGACTTTGAACAAGAAAAAATTTATTTTTAGAAAATGTTTTAAAGTAAGTGACTTATTTTATAAATTTTTGAGAAAGTTCATCAGCTATTTTTTTTAATTTGGAGGGAACATGTAATTAAGCATCGCATAACTACATGTTCAATACCTACAGGGGATTATGTACCAAAAGTACGTGATAAATCGCTTAAGCATTAAGTAAAAAACACCTAATTAGAATTTTGGGGATGTTTCTACAAGGAATCTCTGTACCAAATTATTTGCATGTGTGCTCCCCCTTTTCTGTTCAACATTAAATAACTTCATCCACAATAAGTAATACAAATAAAATTCAAAATTCTGTAAAAATGTATAAAATATAGACCCAATACTCAATAAGCAATTAATGCAGAAAATATCTTGAAAAAATCAGGAATTTTTAATTAGTACAATTTTTGTAAATATAAAACTGAATGAATTTCATATGACATAATTTTAGATATCATTTCGGAATTTTAACAGGTGTTCCGTTTTGGCATTAACTTGCAGTTTAAAAATAAGTTTCAAAATCAGGCGCATAAATATATATAACACGCATGTCATTATCAAATTCTCCAGCTGAGAAAACCACGTATGGAAAATACAAAGCTTAGAAAATTACATTGTATCTGTATATTTTGTAAGTAACTAATATAAATTTTTAGGAGGAAGACCTACTAAAATTTTGCAATTTTAAAAATAACTTTTCATACATTTTTAATATACGAACTGTGTTTCTAAAAAATCACATAGACATTGTCAGTAAGCAGATAAATATTAGCAAAAATTACAAATCATGCTCAGTTATTTATGATACAGGATTTTGTCAAAAAACATTTTTTGTATGTGATAATTCCCTAAATGCTCAAGCTCCCAAAACTTTGCTTGAAATTGTGAGCTAAAATTTAGTCTTTAAATAGCCTAAGACAGTACACAAATTACCGAGCATTTTTTAGAAATTTAAACACAAATCAAAAACTTCAAAGTGTTTATAATGATTTCGCTCTTTGGTGTATACTCACGCGAAGCATTTGATTTAAAACAGTGATATCTAAATATTTTTTTCACTGACATCTTCTCATAGCAAACATCCAAGTTTTGTGAACTCCCAAGTGAACTAACTCTATACGATTGTATAAAATAACAAGATGTTAACATTGGTATCTTTATTGTTATGGTGAAAATAAAATAGAAGTAAAACATTTTGTTATTTAATGTAATATCTGTTGAAATTTCAATCCATCAGATAAACTACTTTTTTTATTTAATTTTTTTTTAAATTTATATTTAATTGGTTAGGAAACCCACTCTACAATCTCAAAACTATTCATTTCAAACTGAGCTCTCGAATAGCTGGAATGTGCTTATCCGTATATATATTGTGTTTTTCTATCCTTGAAATTACTACTTTCTACTTGTAGTTTTATGAACTCAGGTATCCATGTTTTTCTATCCTTCAGAAGTTTTGTAATTTCTCGGTCTTTCCTATCATTTGTGCTCATTGATAAAAATGGCAGGAAAAATGGCTATCAATTTATTTATTGCTATTCAACTTTCTTAAACATGAAAATGGGGAAAAATTACTTTACCTTATATTAAACGTTTAGACCTCCAAATGTTGCCCGCACACCTTGAAATTAATTTTTGTGATCCACGTATCCCTTCAGCATTAACTAAACCTTGTAGGGGGCATTGATTTACAATATGTCTTCGATACGTTTTTAAATAAAATAATTTTGTTAATCAGTTTATTCTTTCCTTTATAGTAAAATACTGAATAATAATTTGATATAAGCTAACTAATTAATGCTAATTACATTTTCCTACGCTAGAAAACTCATAATCATGATTCAAATAGAGAAAGTTAAAATTCAAACATATATGATATAAGTTAAACTTTTAGCAAAAGCGCAGTCATAATCACAATAAAATTAAACCTTAAAATAATTAAAATTATAACAAATTAAAATATATAATTATAATATTAATTTATAATAAATTAAAATAAAATAAATTATAATTATTATTCAATATTGGATTTATAAATATTTTCAACGGTCATCAATAAAATGGCACTTTAAACGCCTTAAACACTCTTTCAACATCGGTGTACATATAAACAAAACATTTAGTTTAAAACCTGTCTTTGATAAACATTTAATAATTTTAAAAAATATTTTTATAATCTGCTGTTTTTTTCCTATATAATAAAATATTGACTAAATACTTAATGTTGCTCAAATCAATAAGTTCTTATTACATTTTCCTATGTTAAAAAATTATTTACAATTCAAATGGAGAAAGTTGCCTTCGAATTCAAACATTTACAATATATATCATTTTCTTAACTTTTGTTGAAAACGTATTAAATTCCAAATATTATATTTTAATATTTTACTTTATTAAATTATAATAAATATATATTTATTATAATATAAGCATATTTTAATTTATTAAATTATAATGAATTAAAATAAAATAAACTATAATTATAATTCAACATTGGATTTATAAATAATTTCAACGGACATTAATAAAAGGGCACTTTAAAAGCTTTAATCACTCTTTCATCATCGGAGTCCATATACACGAAACATATTGTTTAAAACATGTCTTTGATTAATATTCAAATACATAATTTTAAAAAATATTTTGATAATCTATCCTTTACATACGTAATAACATACTGACTAAATACTTACTGTTGCACTAATTAATAAGTTCTTATTACATTTTCCTGCTTTGAAAAATCATTTACTATTAAAATGGAATAAGTTGATTTCGAATTTAAATATTTACAATAAATGGATTTTTCTTAGCTCTATATTAAAAACATTTTAAAATCCAAATATTATATTTTAATATTTTAATTTATTAAATTCTAATAAATATATATTTATAACAATATTAGTATATTTTAATTTATTAGATAATAATAAATTAAAATAAAATAAATTATAATTATAATACAACATTGGAGTTATAAATATTTTCAAGGGTCATCAATAAAAGGACACTTTAAACTCCTTAATCACTATTTCAACATTGGTGTACATATAAACAAAACATTTTGTTTAAAACATGTCTTTAATAAATATTTAAATAAATAATTTTAAAAAAATATTTTGATAACCTACTTTCCTTTTCGTATGTAATAAAATACTGACTAAATACTCACTGTTGCACTAATTAGTAAGTTCTTATTACATTTTCCTATGATAAAAAATCATTTACTATTCAAATGAAGGAAGATGACTTCGAATTTAAATATTTACAATAAAAATAATTTTCTTAGCTCTTATTAAAAACATTTTAAAATCCAAATATTATATTTTCATATTTTAATTTATTAAATTGTAGACAATATATATTTATTATAATACAAGTATTTTTTAAAATTTATTATGTTATAATAAATTAAAATAAACTAAATTATAATTATAATTCAACATTGGATTTATAAATATTTTCAACGGTCATCAATAAAAGAGCTCTTTAAAAGCCTTAAACACTCTTTCAACATCGGTGTACATATAAACAAAACATTTTGTTTATATGTACACCGATCTTTGATAAATATTTAATCTGTCTTTGATAAATATTTAAATAAATAATTTTTAAAAATATACTGATAATCTACTGTCCTTTTAATTTGTACTGACTAAGTACTTACTGTAGCAATAATTAATAAGTTTGTATTACATTTTCCTACGTTAAAAAAATCATTTACGATACAAAAGAAGGAAGTTGACTTGAAATTCAAACATTTACACTAAATATCATTTCTTTAGTTCTTATTAAAAACATATAAAAATCCAAATACTTAGAAATAAACATTGGATTTATAAATATTTTTAAAGATCAGCTATAAAAGGGCACTTTAAAGGCCTTAAAATCTCTTTCAACATTACGAACACTTGAGTAGTAAAATCT
>CM063503.1:44065603-44128103 GCA_032207245.1 Pardosa pseudoannulata | reverse complement strand
TTTACTATGTATTTCGCTTAGTCTTGAGTTCCTAGTAAAAGCCTTTCTCGCCAGAATAACTGCATTGCGATTTTAATTCAAAGCAAGCTTTAACAATTAAAAATATGGGGTATTTCTATTGCTCGATCGGTGAAGAATATTTTATGAATAAATTTATGCGTACATGAAAATAGATTTTTACTATGTATTTCTCTTAGTTTTGATTTCCTAGTAAGATCCTCTCTCTCCAGAATGACTTTATCCCGATTATAATGCGAGGCATGTCTTGGAAATTAAAAATATGGAGTATGTAATTTTCTTGTGCGATCGGTGAAGAATTTTTATGTATACATTTATGTGTGTATGAAAATAGATTTTTACTATGTATTGCTTAGTTTTGAGTTCCTAGTAAGAGCCTATCTCGCCAGAATGACTTTATCGCGATTATAATGCGAGGGAATTCTTGGAAATAAAAAATATGGAGTATGTAATTTTCTTGTGCGATCGGTGAAGAATTTTTATGTATACATTTATGTGTGTATGAAAATAGATTTTTACTATGTATTTTGCTTTTTTTGGAGTTCCTAGTAAGAGCCTATCTCGCCAGAATGACTTTATCGCGATTATAATGCGAGGAAATTCTTGGAAATAAAAAATATGGAGTATGTAATTTTCTTGTGCGATCGGTGAAGAATTTTATGCATACATTTATGTGTGTATGAAAATAGATTTTTACTATGTATTTTGCTTTTTCCAAAATTCCAGAATAACTTTATCCGAGATTATAATATAAGGGAATTAAATAAAAAAATATGGAGTATATATTTTCTGTGCGCTTACAGTTTTTTATGATAAAATTTATCTGTATGAAATTAGATTTTTATGTATATTTTGCTTTTTTCCTAGTAAGAGCCTCTGTCGCCAGAATAACTGCATCGCGATTATAAAGAGAAGCAATTAAAAATGTGGGGTATTTCTCTTGTACTATCAGTGAGATTTTTATGTAATATTTAGAAAATATGTTATATGTGAAAATAAACATAATTATAATAGTACATTTAACATTTATATGGTCATTGTGTGAAATTATCATAAAATATCATAAGTGTATTCACTGTGTCTGTTAAATACAGAACTGTATATATCTAAATATTTGAATTATTAAGCATGTATAAATATTATATATACATATTAAGAGCAATGACACGGCTCATATCGATCTACTATTTTAGTTCTAAATGACAAATTTCAACACAAAGATATTAAAATAGAGTTATTAAATTAATGTAGTGTAAATTATGCAAAAAAAGTTACAGGTACAAAATTTATCTTTTATAGTAGTTTCTAGGAATCAAAAATCACTTAATCTAAATCACAAATAAAATTTTATGTTCATTTTAGAAATATGAAAAAATTTCCTTAGCATTCATAAATAGTCATAGACTATTTATAAATAACACTAAGAAATAAACACTATAAACACTAAGAAATTTTAAAAATATTTTCTAACGAATTATTTTTCTGAAATTGATTTTCCACGTATTATGAGGACCTTCCAAACACAGGTTTTTGCCAGAAATATGAAATGATATATTACTTTTTTAAAAATTAAGCTTCTCATACGCTTTATAACAAAAATAACATTTCCTAATTGAATGACTATTTTAATTCACTAAAACTTGGTTTCGGTGTTATGTTTTCATTTTAAATTTTAAAATCACATATTCCAGCTTGAAATTTTCTGGTTTCTAATAAGTGATTTCCTAATGTTCCAGGTGCGTTACTTTTTTCTTAATCTCCCTCAAGTGTTTGGATATTATTTATAATTGTGTATGTCATAAAACTATGTATGCTTTTATAGCATGTAAAGTCCGTTATTAGGCTACAGAGAGTCTAATACTGCGAAAAAAAAATCTTTAAAAAACTGTACAATTTGTAATGATAGTCTTAATATTTATATAAATAATAGCTTGAAGTTTTCTGGTTTCTAATTAGTGATTTCCTAATGTTCCAGGTGCGTTACTTTTTTCTTAATCTCCCTCAAGTGTTTGGATATTGTTTATAAGTGTGTATGTCATAAAACTATGTATGCTTTTATAGCATGTAAAGTTCGTTATTAGGCTACAGAGAGTCTAATACTGCGAAAAAAAATAAAATCTTTAAAAAGCTGTACAATTTGTAATGATTGTCTTAATATTTATGTAAATAATAGCTTGAAATTTTCTGGTTTCGAATTAGTCATTTCCTAATGTTCCAGGTGCGTTACTTTTTTCTCAATCTCCCTCAAATGTTTATATATTGTATATAAGGGTGTATGTCATAAAACTATGTATACTTTTATAGCATGTATAGATCGTCATTATGCTACAGAGAGTCTAATACTGTGAAACAAGAAGAAGAAAATCTTTAAAAAAACTGTATAATATGTAATAATTGTCTTACTATTTATGTAAATAATAGTTTGAAATTTTCTGGTTTCGAATTAGTCATTTCCTAATGTTTCAGGTGCAGTACTTTTTTCTCAATCTCCCTCAAATGTTTAGATATTGTATACAAGCTTGCATGTCATAAAACTATGTATGCTTTTATAACATGTAGCTTTTATAGAAAATCTTAAAAAACTGTACAATTTGTAATGATTGTCTTATATAAATAATATTCAAATTAAGAGAGAAGCGGTAACTCAATTGTCAAAGGTATCGATCATAAAACCGGAGGGTTGCTACTTCAACTCTCGACCCAGTCAAAGATCCGCCGTGTTCATTAATCACAGCTGTGCACGAAAAATATGTTTGTGGTCGGAATGTTTCCTAAGTTACTATATGTCAAGTCTGGGAGTCTTCTGTTTCGTCCCTCTTTCAAAATTACGAGGTCTCATTTTGTGCTGTTTTAGGATGTAATGTTAGCCACCTATAAGTTCTCCAGTAATGAAATGGTCTATAAATATCTACGGCTTGGGAGTGGCAAATGCCATGAAAGGAAATTAGAGTTAATAATAATAATAATGAAATAAAAATTGATACCTAGTTTTATTTCTATATAAATGTAAACAGGAGGATTTCTACTTCGACTCTCGACAAATCCAAATATCCGCCGTGTTCATTAATGACAGCTGTGCACGAAAAATATGTTTGTGGTCGCATTGTTTCCTAAGTTACTATATGCCAAGTCTGGGAGTCTTCTGTTTCGTCCCTCTTTCAAAATTACGAGGTCTCATTTTGTGCTGTTTTAGGATGTAATGTTAGCCACCTATATGTTCTCCAGTAATGAAATGGTCTATAAATATCTGCGGCTTGGGAGTGGCAAATGCCATGAAAGGAAATTAGAGTTAATAATAATAATAATGAAATAAAAATTGATACCTAGTTTTATTTCTATATAAATGTAAACAGGAGGATTTCTACTTCGACTCTCGACAAATCCAAATATCCGCCGTGTTCATTAATGACAGCTGTGCACGAAAAATATGTTTGTGGTCGCATTGTTTCCTAAGTTACTATATGCCAAGTCTGGGAGTCTTCTGTTTCGTCCCTCTTTCAAAATTACGAGGTCTCATTTTGTGCTGTTTTAGGATGTAATGTTAGCCACCTATATGTTCTCCAGTAATGAAATGGTCTATAAATATCTGCGGCTTTGGAGTGGCAAATGTCATGAAAGGAAATTAGAATTAATAATAATAATAATAATGCAATAAAAATTGATACCTAGTTTTATTTCTATATAAATGTAAGCAGGAGGGTTTCTACTTCGACTCTCGACAAATCCAAATATCCGCCGTGTTCATTAATGACAGCTGTGCACGAAAAATATGTTTGTGGTTGGAATGTTTCCTAAGTTACTATATGCCAAGTCTGTGAGTCTTCTGCTTAGTCCCTCTTTCAAAATTACGAGGTCTCATTTTGTGCTGTTCTAGGATGTAGTGTTTGCCACCTATATGTTCTCCAGTAATGAAATGGTCCATACATATCTACGGCTTGGGAGTGGCAAATGCCATGAAAGGAAATTAGAGTTAATAATAATAATAATAATGAAATAAAAATTGATACCTAGTTTTATATCTATATAAATGTAAGCATAGAGTGAAACAAAATGAAAGTAGTTGGTTATAATACTGTACACTAGGAATATTGTTGTCTAGGAATGTTGTTTGAAAAAATTTTAGGAAATTGTCTTTATTTTAAGAGTTTTTTCTAACAGATTTTAGTGTTTCAAGTTTTACGTAAATGTAATATTTATACTCATTATAAGAATATGGTTAAAAATTGAATATTGCAATAAAAATGTCCCTTTCTCCCTTAAAAAAGTCTATTAAGAATTCCTTGTAGGTTATAGAGTATATTCTATTCGTCATTTGTGGACTTTTTGAGATTACACCATGTTTTTTTCTCAAAAAAATAAATTTAACTGCTATCTGTAATATCTAATGAATGAATCTCTTTGAAATTTTGATATTTCAACACATACTTCTTGTCTCGATAACAAACTAACATAATTACACTCTTATTCTTCCAAAATTCAATTAAAATTAATATCTTCTTATTTATTTTTAATTTTAAATATTTTTCATGTATTTTTTGTCATATTTTTAGGCACTTATTTTATTTTATAGTCACCATCGTTTTTATAATTTAAATATAAAATTAAAGTTTATATATTAATTACAACTTGAATGAATGAATGATCTTGAAAAAATAATATATTTGGTATTAAAGTAATATATATATATATGTGTGTGTATATATATATATATATATATATATATATATATATATATATATATATATATATATATATATATATATATATATATATATATATATATATATATATATATATATATATATATATATATATATATATATATATATATATATATATATATGTATATATATATATATATATATATATATATATATGTATATATATATATATATGTATATATATATGTATATATATTATATATATGTGTATATATATGTGTGTATATATATATGTGTATATATATATGTATGTATATATATATATATGTATATATATATATACATATATATATATATATATATATATATATATATATATATATATATATATATATATATATATATATATATATATATATATATATATATATACAATATTATTAATACCAAAAGGGTCGTTTTTAAAAACACTAGATTTGAAAATGTACAAAAAACTGCAAAACTATTTTCCTTTTTAATAGTATTATATAATCAATTTTAAGTCATATTTAGAAATCATTTGCATCTTAAAATGACAGTTTAAAAATTCTGCAACAGTGTAAATAAACTAGTGATTTTAAAAGTTAATAACTAACATGGTAAAAAACAGTAAGAATATAATTAGTCAGAAAAAAAACAAGAAATTATCAAATTGTAAAAGTTTCATTAACGAATTGATTAACATATTCGTATGCAATTCCATATGAATATTATGTTCTGTATGAAATAGAAGATTAATAGTTACAATCTTTATGCAATGTCAATCGACAAAGAAAAAGAGTTTGAAATCAACGAGAAGTAATAAAAAATCTGTTGGTATTGCCCAGTCAAATCCTTTTTCCGGTTGAGAAAAACTTAAATAAAGTATCAGATAATGTATGGATAGCTAAAATATCAAGTAAAAAAGTTTCCAAATTTTAAGAAAATTCGAAACGCCAGGTACTTAGTTAAATCGATAACAGCAGTCAGACCAACAAGTTGGTGGGACAGAATAAAGTCAACATATTAAGAAACTCTTTCTCTCCAACATTATTGAGATGCCGGAGTTCGGAGGTTCAATTTTCACAGCTGGCATGGACGGACGTAATCATATAGAATCGTGTTTAAACAATAGATCATGGATCATCAGCCGTCATGTAGTAGAATCGTACGCTGCAAAAACAGTTATTCTCTTTGTATACGCTCGCATACGAAATCTTCCATCGTGAATTAAATGAAATATCAAGAGCGACGAACTCAAAAACTTACTATCTTTGTATAACGTCAACTAGTCAATGCAAAAGAGTATGAAATCTATAAGAAAGAATAAAGAACTGCTGCTACAACACGGCTAAATCTCTTTCCCGAAAGAGCAGCTGTTTGTCGTAATATTAGATATTATATCGGCATCTAAAATCCGTTTACAATCGTCTTTAAGCTGTAGGTCATGAATCATCAACCATCATACAGCAAAATCATAGACTACAAAAAAGGGTCATCCTATGTGCAAACATGCGCATACAAAGCCTTCCATCTTGAATTAAATGAAAGATCAAGAACTACGATCTCAAGAAGTTATGATCTTTGTATAACCTGTATTAGACAGTGCAAAAGAGTATGAAATCTATAAAAAAGAATAAAGAACTAATACTAAAGCACAGCTAAATCTCTTTCCCTACTGAGCAGCTCTTTTCCGAAGTAACAGATATTATATCGGAATCTAAAATCCCTCAAAAATTTCCAACGTCTGGGAGAATCCTAAACAAGCGGTACTTGTAAAATCAATAACATCAGTCAGACCAACAAGTTAGTGGGACAGTAAGAAGTCAAAATATTAAGAAAATCTTTCTCTCCAACATTTATTTGATTCTGGTCAGAGTTTGGAGGTTTCAGTCTCACTGCCGAAATGAATGGACCTAACCGTTCGGATTTGACTTTATGCAGTAGATTATGACTCATCAGCTGTTCTGTAGCAATCGTAGCAAATCGTAGACCACGGAAAGGAATTATTATATTTCTGAACGATTGCATACGAAATGTTAGATAAAATAGATAACGATTAGATAAAATATCTAGATTTCGCTAACAAAATCTCTTGAACTGATGATCTTTGCATAGCGGCTTAAAGACAATGAAAAATAATATGAAATCTATGAGAAAGAATAAAAAGCTGCTGCTACAACTTAGTTGAATCCCTAGGATGATCCTAAACATGCGGTACCTGTAAAATCAATAATAGCAGCCAGACCAACAAGTTAGTAGACAAAGTCATAATATTATCAAGATATAAGAAAAATTTTCTCTCTAATACTTATATGGTACCGAAATACCACTTAGGTGTTTGACAGGGTTCTCACTGGTAACATGGACAGACGTATTCTCTCGGAACTGGCTTTTAAAAATAGGTCCCGGCTCATTAGCTTTCGGGTAGAAGAGAACACAGATTTGAGTGCTTGACTCAGATCATGCTTAAAGCAAGACTTATGAACAGATTTATATTTTATATTTTATGTAAATTCCTGTAAACTGTGGCCTGTTATTAAATGAAGCTGTTTCACTTTTGTTAAAGCGTAAAATATTCCAATTTCATTAATAAGAAGACATTTATACCATCACATACAAAATATTTATGTTTAATGAACTGAAAAAGCAATATCTAAGACATGAAGAGCATATATATAAACAAAATACCGCTAAAATATAAACTACCAATATATAAACAAAATAGGTAGAAATTGTGAAGAATAAATGCTGTAGCTACTACCCAGCCAAATTCCTTTTCCGACTGAGCATTGCTTTAAAGGTAATATCAGATACTCTATCGATCTATAAAATCCCAAGAAGTAGAAAGATATACAAAGTCTAGGAAAATACTAAACATCTGGTAGTTGTGAAATCAATACCAGCAGCTCACCGATACGTTAGTACGACAAACGTAATTCACAATATTTTTATCCGTAAACCTTCGGAAACTAATTTGTTTATTATTTTTTTTATGAAAATTCCCATAAAGTGCAATATAATATTAGAAATTATTCTTATTTTTTCTGTGCAATTTGTAGCATTCTAGAATCAAATCCGGTTTAAACGTCTTTTAAACAATTGAAATAGTCAAAATGAAAAAGTATCCTGCATTTCTTTACATCTTTACACACAAAATATTCCATGATAAATTAAAAGCAAGTATTATGTCTTCAATAACATGTGATATTTATACAATGACTAATAGACATAACAAAAGAGAATGATATCAATGAGGAAGGAAACACAATCGCCTGCAACTATCCAGCCAAAATTCTTTTCCGACTTAGCATCATTTTAACGTGGGTATCAGATACTTTATCGACCTAAAAACCCGAGGTAGTAGAGAGATATCCAAAGACTAGTGACATCCAAAACACCTGGTAGTTGTGAAATCAATACTAGAAGCTCACAGACAATCTAGTACGACAAACGCAAGTCGTGATGTTTTCAAACTTTCTCTTTAAAACTTGTGAAACAAATTTATATATCAATTTTTATGTGGATTCTCATAAACTTCAATATATTATTAGAAAAACATCTGACATTTTCTACGAAACCTGGAGCATTCTAGCATCAAATTCTGTTCAAACGTTCTTTAAATAAGTGAAACAACCAAACTGTAAAAATATATTAATAAAAAGTATCCTTTTATTCCTTAAATGATCACAAAATGTCCCATGATAAATTAAGAGCAAGAGATACTACCTCAAAAACATGTGATCTTTGTACAATGACTAATAGACTAAACAAAAGATTATGAAATCAATGAGAAAACAAACACAATCTCTTGTTACTACCCAGCCAAAATTCTTTTCCGACTGAGCATCATTTTAACATGGGTATCAGATATTTTATTGACCTAAAAACCCGAAGAAGTAGAGAGATATCCAAAGACTAGTGACATCGTAAACACCTGGTAGTTGTGAAATCAATATTAGAAGCTCACGAAAAAGCTAGTACGATAAACAGAAGTCGGAATATTTTCAAACTTTCTCTTTAAAATTTGTGAAACAAATTTGTATATCAATTTTTATGTGAATTCTAATAAACTTCAATACATTATTAGAAAAGAATCTTTCATTTTCTACGAAACCTCGAGAATTCTAGCATCAAATTCTGTTCAAACGTTCTTTAAATAAGTGAAACAACCAAACTGTAAAAATATATTAATAAAAAGTATCCTTTTATTCCTTAAATGATCACAAAATATCCCATGATAAATTAAGAGCAAGAGATACTACCTCAAAAACATGTGATCTTTGCACAATGACTAATGGACAAAACAAAAGAGAAAACAAACAATGAGTGACAAATGAAAGTAAAACAAACTATGAAATCAATGAGAAAACAAACACAATCTCCTGCCACTACCCAGCTAAAATTCTTTTCTGACTTAGCATCATTTTAACATGGGTATCAGATACTTTATCGACCTAAAGAAGTAGAAAGATATCCAAAGACTAGGGAAATCCTAAACACCTGGTAGTTAAGAAATCAATACCAGCAGATCACCGATACGTTAGTACGACAAAAGCAGGTCATGATTTTTTTAATCTTTCTCTTAAAAACCTATGAAACAAATTTATATATTAAATTTTTATATAAATTCTCATAAACTTCAATATATTATTAGAAAAAAACTCTTACATTTTCTGTGATATCTGATGAATTTTAGCACCAAACCGTGTTCAAACGAACTTTAAATAACTAAATAATCAAATTGTAAAAGTTTTATCAATAAAAAGTAGCCTTCTGTTCCCTAAATGATCACATACAAAATGTTCCATGACAAATTAAGAGCAAGAGCTACGAACTCAAGAACATGTGATTCTTGTACAATGTCTAATGGGCAAAACAAAAGAGGATGAAATCAGTAGGGAAGAAAAAGCAATCTGCTGGTACTACCCAGCCAAAATTCTTTTCCGACTGAGCATCATTTTAACGGGAGTATCAGATACTTTATCGACCTGTAAAATCCGAAGAAGTAGAAAGATATCCTAAGACTGGGGAAATCCTAAACACCTGGTAGTTGCGAAATCAATACCAGCTGCTTACCAACACGTTAGTACGACAAAAGCAGGTGAAGATTAAAAGAAAATATCTTCAAACATAAAAACAGATTTACATTTTTAATTTTTTATGTAAATTCATTGAACTTCTGCATAGTATTAAAATAAATTCTTACATTTTCGGTAAATCCTGAAGTATTCTAACACCAAATCTTACTCAAATATCCTTTAAATAACTTAAATCATCCAATTATAAAATTTCAATAAATAAAAGTATCTTCCTATTCCTCAAATGATTACATGCAAAATATTCCATGATGAATGAATTAAATGCAAGAACAACAGACCTCAAGAACCTATGATCTTTGTACAAAGGTTAAAAGACAAAACGAAATAGAGTGAAATCAAAAGAAGAAAAAACAAATTGTTGCTACTACCCAGTGAAACTCTTTTTCCGACTAAGCAGTATTTTTATAAGTGCAACAAAAGATACAGATAAGTCGATAGATACTCTATCGACCTCTAAAACCTCAAGAAGTCGAAAGCCTAAACACAACAATCTTAAACACAATCATGCGAAATCAATCCCAGTAGCCCATCCAACAAGTCAGTGCAACTAGAGCTGTTCATAATTTTTAAAATTTTCTCTCCAAAACTTATGAACACAACTTTGTTTAAATTCTTATTAATATCCATAAAATACGCTTTGTTATTGGAATACATTCTTCTATTTCGAAAAAGCCAGAAACATTCTAGCAATAAAGCTTACTCAAATATCCTTTAAATTTGATTTAACTTGTAATAACTGATTAATTATAAAAGAAAGTTATAATTTAAGCATTTTTAGAAATTACGTGTAATGTTAAAACAATACTGTACTTTGTATTTTTCTGTGTAGTCATTACTGAAAAGGTAATACTAATATTTCTTTAAAACCAAATTGCTAGTTTTATTTGCTTCTCCTCTAGGTTATTTTTCTTTTACGAAGATTTCAGAGATTTTTCTTAAACTGATATTATTACATCACATGCTGCTATTTTTAATACTTTATAGTTTTAAAAAATTTATCAGCAGCTACTGAATGATTCACTTGTGTAAGTTGTTGACTTGCATAATATTTATTATCATTTACTGAAATATTTTCTTTTTATGCATAACATTATAAAGGAATAGTCAGGTAAACATTCGCAATGAATGTTTGTAGCATTAAATTTAGTACAAAATTTTGATTTCGAGTTCCTTAAATGCTGCACTGTTTTAAATGATTCCATACAAAATTACAAATGAGGTTAAGTCAAATTTATAAACTACAGGCATACAATGTGCATGTGTATTATTTAAACACTACAGTAATGTATAATATGTCATAGTTATTTTTTATTCATTAAAGCAATTACTTTTTTAGAGTTTTTATACATGCATATTAAAAATGTTAGCCAATTGGTTTTCAAAACATCGACTGTTTCAAATGCTAAATATTCTAACAAAATATTATCTCAATTTTAAATATTTTTAAATAAATATTTTTTTAAATAATAAAATTTATGAACGAATTATACTTTAACCTAAAGTAAATGTAAAGTATATTAATAATTAAGAATGTAATAACTAAAATACAAATGGTATAAAAACGCTATTAAAAAAGCCAAACTATCCTTCTAATGTATTTTCAAATGTTCAGATGTAATCCTTTTTTTTTATTTTTATGAATTTAAAGTGAGTAGAATATATATTATAGCAAAATTAAAATTACATGCATCATAGTTTTAACTTTTAAACAATAACATACTAAAATTAAAAATACAATTATTTTATTTTAAAAATAAATCAGATTTTTTTAGTCACTTTTAGGCCTTGATGATAAAAGTTTATAAGTTTCTTCTTTTTTTATAGCATTTCTTAATTCGTAATGTCTTAATATCACACTCTCAAATTTTTCGATAAAAAAATCCTTTATTTATGAAATTATAAAATACAAAATCAAACTATTGGTGTTAAAGTTAAATTATAGGTCTGTTAATTAAATTATATTGTTGTAAACAATAAGATAGTTCAAATTTAAAATAGCATATATAAGATAAAAATTTGCAACATTTGTTCGTAAACAGATATTATCATTTGTCAAAAAAAATTTGTATTAAATGATTACAATATCTGATATTACGGTAAAGGTAAAAATACAAATTGTCTTAATTGTTAAATAATATTATACTAGAAATAAAATAACAAGAGATCATTTAATTTTTGCGATGAATCAAAAGATCATTATATTAACACAGATTTAATAAATAAAATTTATAAATTTTGCTATTTTCTTGAAAGATTTAGTTATTTGATATATCTTATACTCCAACTTTTAAAATTGAATGATCTAGAATATATTTGAAACCTATTTTGTTCTAAATTAATTTTATATTGATAATTTTCAAAGCAGTTTTAACTCTATCTGAATTTTACTCTATACCGCTCCTTTTAACTTGAGTTATTGATCCACGTGTTTGACCAGAATGATTACAATATGACGTCTCCCATGCCTTTCTATTTTTCTTCCGGTTTATAATTGTCTTTTATTTTTCTGTAATAACTGTTTTGTTGCGATGATTATCACTTTATCTTTAACCCAGTTAAGTGTTATAAGTAAAACTTGATAATAAATATTACTTATTACTCTTCGATTTTAATTCACTAAAAGAATAAATTTTTTAACATGATATAATCCAGCTATATTTAGTTTTCTAATATTGTATTCACAGAAGATTTTTGCAGTTCTATCTATTTTGAAAACTAACATAAAAATATTTATATAACTACAAATTTCAGAAAATTAAGTATTTCAAACAAGGAAATTCGTTAGATAGATTTATTTGCTGACTTCAGATACATATGTATAAAAATTTAACTCTTTAGCGGATTAAAAATTATAAATATTAATATTGTAATCTTCAGTTATAAAAATAAATGAAGAAGCATACTTAAAAATTATAAAAAATTAACCTATGTGATATTATTGGTAATGCACTATAAAGTCCCAAAAACAAATACTTTAAAGTAAAGCTTTAAAATAAGTATTTTGGTCTACAATATTTAAGTTTTTCTAAAACAGAGAAATAAATGAATTTGATTTGCACAAAATTGAATATTTATGCACCAATCATACTCAAAGTTTTTCACTATACAAATCTTTAAATCTACTTCAAAATTTTTTAAACATTAATTGCATGTGAGCTGCTATTTTTAAAACTTATTTGAATGTAAAAATATGTACTTAATACATTTCAATTTTCTAATATTCATTTGCAAATTTCCATGCTTTTCATCGTGTTCCGAACCTAACACGCATGGCTAATGCCTGTTTTAAGGAAAATTTCTTTATCTCAGTTTATTTTTCAATGTATTTTTAAAATCCCTTAATACCTGTAATTTAAAAGATTTGACAACTAATACTATTCCTTTTAAAGTAACTAGTTCCAGTAAATGGTTTTATTGCGTGAGAATTTACTACCTCGCATGTCAAATTTCTTTTGGTTTAAGTAATAATTATAACTTTGTTTTCATGAGAAATTCTTTTTTATCGCAAGCATTTTAACGCTGTAACATTTCTGCATAACCGTATGTTAGTCTCCAAATCAAATTTGACAAAAAGCTCTGTGGTTTCATATGTTTAATAATAGTCTTCAAAATAATCATTGGTTGGCTCTCTTTACTTCAATGACTGTTAAGCGTTTCCTATTAATTCAATGACTGTAGTAAAATTTTTCGCAATATTTCTATTGGGCTTTCAGCTTTAACCAATAAATAAATTTATTCCATTAAATTTACTTTAGGATTTATAATATTAACATTGTACTGAAAGATAAAAAAATAATTTTAAAATCATTTTAATATAATTTAGACTTAAATTACAACTTTCATAGTGGCTAGTTTTAAAGTGACCCCGGGTTTTCAATGAAATAAATTTTAATCTCAAAATATTATGATTCTACCTCAAAATGTAATGAAATTTAAGAAATAATTAGAAATAAATAACATTTTTTAACTATGCATTAATCTAGAAAAATCATAATCATTAACACTACAAGCAATATAATTCTTTCTAAAATTAATAACTCTAAATATCCTTTCAAAATATTTTTTTTACATTTTAAGCATTTGAAACATTCCCAGTGCCCTACTGACTAAGCTATCATTCTGAAATTTATCAATTATTTGCATTATAAAAAATAAAACAAAATTTTCTAATGTTATTATTTTTAGATTCCCTCATTCTCTTTTTTTCTTCTTCAAAGAATTTTATTATATTTTTTCATAGAAAGAATGAATATTGGAAACATTATTACATTTTCTTTTTAGCGTTTTCTATGAGTTCTTTGAGTAACATGATTTATTCTACAATTCCAAAAATATTTTGTAAATGAAAATACTCAATTATCTACAAAAAGGATGCACATTGAGATTTCTTAATTAAGGTAGTTTTGAAATACTTAATAATTAATAACTTTGAAATAATATTTTATTTTCAAATTTTAAATACTTTCAAATCAAGCTGATTTAAAACAAAATAAAATAGTTTGCAATTTCTATTATTCGGATGCAGTGCCTGTAAATATGTTTGCACTGCATTCAATCATTGTGAAAGGAAAAAAATACAAAAAAGATTTGAAAAGGCTATACTGTCATTATTGTTTACAAGATATTTTAAAAGATTTGTGTGAAGTACTATAAAATAATATCAGCAAAAGAAATATTTTCACTAATAAAGTATATGTTTTATATATTTAAAATACTACATTTCTAAACATTTCTAAACACTATTCTACACTATTTCTCAATATAGTAAAGGAATGTTTATACTTTTCAACAAACGATTATTGCCACTATATGCATAGAAATAAATAGCATACAAATATATAGATAGATATATAGATAAATTTGTATGTACATATATATATATAGGTATATATATATATATATATATATATATATATATATATATATATATATATATATATATATATGTAAAGATAAACTAAGTAGAAGGAGAATTTTGGCTATATTTTTAAATCTAAAGAAAATTTCTAAAAGAGATTCGAGGCATATAAAATTATTAGAGCCATAAAGTTGTGTATAATATTTAATTTTTCGGTAATTCATTTAACAATATATTTTATTTTAACTATCACAAAAAATGGTATTGTAAAATATTAAAATTGAATAGTGTAAATTAATTTTTCAACTATTCGTTTATATATCATTTAAACGCTGAAAGTTTAACTTTGTTCTCTATAATTTTATAAGAATATATTTATTTAATTACTAAGAATTCAACAGCACTATACATTATACAAATTATCAACCTACAATACCGAATACGAAAAATACCTCACAAAATTTATGAATGAATTTCAATTTATAAAAATAATTTATAATCTTATTTCCCTATTTATATATATATATATACTGAAAGAAAAGTTAAAATAAAATTTGCATAAAATTACTAAATATGTATTCCTAGCACAACAGGTAACAAACTGTTGCTTGCTAAAGCGAACTCGATAAATTTTCCATAACCGTAAACAAAACAATTGGCTGACTGCGTTGCAACTGGTTATTTTTAGATGCGTTTTAAGGAGACATGACACCTTTCGAGCTGAAAATATGTTAGAGCATTATAATAGCCTTTATTTGATTCACTGTAAAATAAAATTTTCTGCTCTGTTTATCATAAAATTCTTCCTATATATTGAATAAGAGTCTAGTATCATAAAAAATTATTTAGTTTCTTTATATGAAGAAATAATTTTTTAAACCCATAAAATATACACACCAAGTGAAAAAAAAATCTTTTTACTCGAAAAATAATTTCTGTAATATGCTAGTTAGAAACTAAACTTTTATACAAAATAGAACCTAATTATTGTTTTATTTTGTTAACAATAGTTATAAAAATACAAGCAATATACTTTATTTTACAGCATGATTAAGGATATTTTTAAATTTTAAGCTTTTTAATAGTTCTCCTTTTTTAATATAAAATATCACATACATTTACTGATATAATTTTCAGAATAAAACACTTATTTTAATTCAATTTCACACATAAATTTAGTTTCTAATACTTATATTTTAAAATTTATCTTAGCAAATAAGTGAGATTCACGTTTTTCATTTGGTTAACGATATTTTTATATTTTTAGTTTTTTAATAGCTCTTCTTTTTTAATATAAAATATTACATACATTTACTGATATAGTTTTCAGAATAAAACACATATTTTACTTCAATTTCACAGATAAATTTAGTTTCTAATACATATATTTCAAAATTTATCTTAGCAAATAAATGAGATTTACGTTTTTCATTTGGTGGATATTTTTATGTCATTTTAAAAAATCTACTACTTTAAATGACAAAACTAAGTAATACTTTTAAAAGTTAGAGTGTTATTAAACAACTTGTAAAAGTTTATTCTAAAAGGAGCAGATTTTTATATTTTATGATGAATCGAAAAAAAGGCTGTTATGATGAAATAAATAGAGAAATAACTAGATGAAATAACTAGAAAAATATACTCTCGCTCCTTAATGCTATGGTTTTATTCTTGTTATATTTTAGGGTCTAACAAATCTTAAAATATAACGATTACTTTGACATAATCTTTTATATTGAATTACATATGTTCATGGTTTATCCATGTGCTATTAAAAGCTTAAAAAAATAATGATTAAAAATTCTTAGAACAATTATAAAATAATTGCTGAAATTTTAGAAGTTGGATTCTTGTTATATTTTAGAATTTAATAAATCTTAAAATATAGTGAGTATTTTGAGCTGGTCTTTTATATTAAATTACGTGTTCATGGTTTATCCGTAGTTGCTTAAAAATGTTAGGTTGTAATAAATAAGGATATATAGTTTTTAAAACAAATGTAATAAAATAATTGCTAAAATTTTTTACAGTTTTAAATTCATAAAATATGTCAGCAAAACTTTCGTTACAATATATTTTAGTTGTGCTTTTCAAAATATAATATTTAAAAGGAGTATAAAAATTATAATGAACAGTTTTTGTAAAACTGAGAAGTAATATGAAATAGTATTCATATAACAGATACCCTTATCTTTATTATATAAGTACATATACTCAACTAACAGATGGTCATAATAAATATAAGTACAAATATCATATTTGTCAAATAATACTTATTTTATTCAAAGAAATAAGGTTATATTATAAAGGCTTCATTACTAATTCTTTCCTACATATAACTTTTATTATTATGTAATTTGTAAAAGTTTAATTATTTAATTAGATGACGTTTGCATTATAAAATATGAAAAAAATCATTAAGGATATACAGAATATTTTTTCTTACAAATAATTAAGGTATAAATTTAAGGTATAAATTTTTGGAGAAAGGAGGTGCAATTTTTATTAAAATAGCATTAAAATAGCATAATATATTTTTAATATTTCTTTAACTAAATTTTTTACATAACTAATTTTATTTTATAATTTATCACTTATTTAAAATATGCACATATAACTTAGAAAGAACATGAGTCTAAATAACTAATAAATATAACTAATATTTTATGAGTATTTAACATATTTTGTCCTTATTATTGACGTTTAATATGCATATATACTTATAAATGTAATATATAAATACTAATAGATTATTAGTTTTATTTAATAACTATATAAACAACATGTGTATAATTAAGATATAGGTACATAATTTAAAATTTGAGCAATTATGCATTCGAAAGTAAAATTAATTAAAAAAATTTGCTCCAGAAATATATGTGTATGTATGTGTGTATATATATATATATATATATATATATATATATATATATATATATATATATATATATATATATATATATATATATATATATATATATATATATATATATATATATATATATGCATATAAATATACATATGCATATATATATTATATATATATATATATATATATATATATATATATATATATATATATATATATATATATATATATATATGTATATATGTATATATATATGTATATATATATACATATGTATATATGTATATATGTATATATATATGTATATATGTATATATATATATATATATATATGTATGTATATGTATATATATATATATATATATATATATATATATATATATATATATATATATATATATATATATATATATCTGTGTGTGGGCTGAGGAGAGCTATAATAACTTTGAAGTGCTTTGAAATGTAGTTTCATCAGTAAAAGATAAATGTGAACATGTGATGAGCAATAATATATCTTTTCTGTATAAGTGACAGGAAATACTAGCTTTTCAGAAAAAAGGAGAATAACTTACTTCTCCCCCAAATACGCTGCTATCAATTTCCCCTCTTTCTCCCCTTTATTAGGATCCGAAAGGGAAACATTGTGTATACTATCGTATTTTAAAAAGTAGATTTATGCTAGTCAGGATAGAAGAAATCCATAAAATATTATCCTATGTACAATATAGGATAATATGAAATAATAAACTAGATATACATGCATATATATATATATATATATATATATATATATATATATTATATATATATATATATATATATATATATATATATA
The DNA here is from genome assembly GCA_032207245.1 of Pardosa pseudoannulata. Classification (NCBI taxonomy): domain Eukaryota; kingdom Metazoa; phylum Arthropoda; class Arachnida; order Araneae; family Lycosidae; genus Pardosa; species Pardosa pseudoannulata. Next base: position 44,109,742 of record CM063503.1, on the reverse strand, counting down.
TGAATTAATATAACCATTAACAGTAATATAAATTCATCTTATCAGTTTAACATTGCACTGAGAAATTAACATGTAACTGGTTATATATCTAAACAAACCGATAGCAGTATCTATCAAAATAGAATATATTGAATTTATCTTCTATTATCTGTTTTATATATTCGCTTTAGTTTAGCTGCTAGCAATGTTATATTATCGTAAGCTAATATAATACGTGTTTTAGAGATAAAAATGAGTAAAAATCTAATGTACCAAAAATTGAGAGTACTTTCGTGATAAATAACTCTACGATATGGAATTTCTCTTTTTATTAATATACGAAAATTTTGATGGGGAACTATGCTATGCATATATTCAGATTGTAATCATTAGAATTATGTATATTTAAAATTATTTTAATTTTATCTCAGTTTGTCTGTTTAAATGAATAGATACACCGTAATGCAATAAAAAACGGATCTCTATATATAGTTCAAATGTTATCAGAGTGACATCTACTTTTTACTTAGATTATGATAATTAAATTCAGTTATATACAGTAAAATGAAGTAACACTTAGAAATACATAAATAACTTTATAAAGCTTTGAAGCTAGAAATTATTAACTAATATTCATTATAATATAGTTAGCATAAATAATGCATAGAATAAAGACTGTAATTGTAATTTTATTGTTATTGGCAATATAACAGATGACGTTTGCAATATAATATATGAAAAAATAGACGAATTTATGTACTACATTTCATTAAGGATATAGAGATTTCTATATTTTACTATACTAAGTTTACTTTAAGCTCTACTAAGTTTTCTTACATCATCAAATTATTCAAGTCAATAAATAGTATTATTTTTAAAATATGTCTGTGAGAAATAGATTTCAAAAGTTTAATAATGGAAATAACTGGAGTAGATTATTACATAATGAAGATTATAAATTTAAAGACAAAATAGTTACTCATAAAAAGGAGTATTCAAATATTCTGCAATTTTTTTTTCAAAAACTAGAAATTTGGCTATTAAAAATAATTCAATTATTATTGTAAATATGAGGTAGGCAATTTCAGAGCAAATTTACTCACATTTGAACGTATGTTAAAGTAAACAATAAGTTTTAAGTAAATGACTTAAACTCAATACTGTTTCAGGGAATATTGAGTAAATAAAGAAAAAAAGAAGCTATACTTCTAGTATGTGAATACCTATATAATATTATCTAATATCCGTATGTACAGATCCAGGGACAGAAAAACCAAATTAAAAGTAAATTCTAAAATGCATTTTCTAGAAATTAAGTACTACTACAAAAATACTGTCGTTTAACTTAATATTGGGAATTTCAAAACATAAAGAAATAACTTAAATTCGGAATAATTGCTTCTAAAACTATTTTCAAATAGTGATTTTAAATGAAAGGAAATATCTAAACAATAGTAACACTATATAGGAGAGGTTTATGATTAAATTTAATGAAATTAAAAATGTTTTTTAATTCCAAATTCCAATTAACATATCAGAAGAAAAATATGAAAATAAATTATGACAGATTTAAATTAATAAAAATAACTGAATATATGTCAATCTGTAAACAATGTTTTTCTTGAAAGGGTAAAAGTAATTTCTCGTATTTATTTACTAAATATTTTCTCACTTTTTCTTAAAAAGACAAAACTTTCAAATAATTTCATATTATAATAAGGTATGTAAAAAAATAACTTTTTATAGCTCGTATTAAAAAATAGTCAGAAAAGCATGGTTTACATAAATAAATTGAGTAATGCATTAATAGTACGGCTCTTTCCATAGAAAAAATGCGTCTGCAGATACACCTGAATATTGACTTTCTATAGAAGACCGTATGGGATCTGTTAATTTTTAAGGGGGCTTAAAACTGGAATATCCTTTCGCTAAACGAGATTAAGATAAGATAGTGGGAGAAATATGTTGTCACCGTCTGTTTGAGATTGGGGAAGTTGATATAAATTCTAGAATGTGAAATTGAGAATCTCTAGATTCTAGTAGAGCGCGAGTTTGTGTATGGGGAAGTGGTGTCTATGTTCCAGCCTTTGGCGTTTCAAGAACCGTATGTGAGGGGTGTGAATAAGTAAACAATTGGTTCTGTTTGGGCGCCCGTTATCCCTGGACTGCGTGTTGTGTTTGCAGGAAGAGCCGGACTTACCGCTTCCGGGTGGATCCGGGTGAGGGTCGGCTGTCCGGTCATGACCAGGCAGAGTTCCGGCCCAGGCTGCGCTGCTTGTGCATGCCAGTCCTTCACGCGCGCATACCTGCGACGAACGCCCGCTCTCAACCTCCGATCGGGTCTGCTTCCCCCGCGCCCCAATAAAAGAGGGGCGCAGCGCGCGCGCCACCACGCATGCGCATTCCGCGCATCCCGAGAGGAAGAAAAAATTAAAAGAAAATACTCGGAGGCAGGGGGGCTGGAGTCAAGAAAAGACCGTTTGCTCTTCCAGATAGGCTAATTGTTTCACCTGAGTTGAGGAGTTGGGCACTTCCTTTCGGCCGCCGATGGATGCACACCACTCCAAAAGCCATCGCCAGCCTTCGCCGTAATTCTGACCTCGTGGTATTTCCGAAAGCGAACGCTGCTTGTCTCCGCTTTTGCAACACATCCATTTGTTTTGGTGGGCCCGGTTTGCCACCTTTCCCGTTATTTTATTTTTATCTGACACTTCTTTTTTCGTGTAACTTGATGGGCGAGAAATTAATATTATACCGAAGATTTTTTTCAATATCAAGAATATGTATATTTAAAACATTTTAACAATCAAAAGGCACATTGATGTATATGATTAGTTGAATATGAAGTCACTTTCCGATCAAAAACTTTTAATAACTGGAAATATTTTTCATTGAGACATTTCTTAGAAGGGATTTAAATTATTTTATATAAATTGAGCGATGAGAGATTATTACTCTGAGATGATTTAAATGGAAGAAAATTATAATTATAATTAAGTATAATTTTATTTTAAATTTCCATTTAAATAAAGATTACAAAAGTTACATTTTTGAAAGCAGATGGAAATATTCGAAAGCAGTCGAAGGGGGATGATCAAGAAAATAATCTTTATTCTTCCGGGAAGTCTTAATTTTGTCACATGAGTGGAGGAATTGGGCACTTCCTTCTCCCGGCGATGGATCCAAACCACTCCAAAAGCCAAGTCTGCCGTAATTCTGACCTCGTGGTATTTCCGACAGCGAACGCTGCTTACCTCCACTTTTGAAACAAATCCATTTGTTTTGGTGGGCCTGGCTTGCCACTCCATCCTCACTACCTGTTATTTTATTTTTCATTTATCTTTGGCAGTTTTTTTCTCTGAATAACTGATATTGTTGGAAGAAATTTTTCAATATCAGGAATATCTGTCTATAAAAGAATTTATGGGAAAATAACACTTTGATGCATGTGATTACGCGGACAGGAAGTCAATTTCTATTATAAAACATTTAATAACTAGAAATAGTTTTTCATCATGAGATTTTTTATTAAAAGTGATTGTAATTCTTTGTATTAAAAATTGCGTGATGAGGCATTTTTCCTATGAGTTGCTTGAAATGGAAGAAAATTATTAGTTGTTTATTAAGTAACAAAGTATCATTCATTTTCTTTTCGATTTCAAAATAAAATTTACAAAAGTTCAATTTTGGAAAGCAGAAGGAAATACTTGAAAAGAGTAGACCGGAACAGTAGAAAGTATGTTTGCTCTGCTGGGTAGTCAAATTTTGTCACTTGAGTGGAAGAATCGGGAATTTCCTTCTACAAATGATGTATCAACACCACTTCAAAAACCAACTGTAGATTTCGCCGTAATTCTGACTTAGTGATATTTATGACAGCGAACGCTGCTTACCTCCACTCTTGAAACAAATCCATTTATTTTGGTGGGCACGGCTTGCCATTCCATCCTCACTTCCTGTTATTTTATTTTTCATTTATCTTTGGCAGTTTTTTTCTCTGAATAACCGATATTGTTGAAAGAAATTTTTCAATATCAGGAATATCTGTCTTTAAAAGAATTTATGGGAAAATAACATATTGATGCATATGATTACAAAAATATGAAGTCAATTTCTAATACAAAACCTTTAATAACTAGAAATAGTTTTTCATATTGAGATTTTTTATTAGAAGTGATTGAAATTCTTTTTATTTATACTTGCATGATGAAACATTGTTAATGTGAGTTGTTTGAAATGGAAGAAAATTATTAGTTGTTTATTAAGTATCAAAGTATCATTTTCTTTTTGATTTCAAAATAAAAATTACAAATGTTCAGTTTGTAAAAGTAGAAGGAAATACACGAAAGCAGTGAATGGGGATGACCAAGAAAAGACTGTTTGCTCTTCTGGGTAGTCTAATTTTGTCACTTAAGAGGAAGAATCAGGCATTTCCCTCTACCAATGATGTATCCACACCACTCCAAAAACCAATTGCAGATTTCACTATACTTCTGACCTCGTGGTAATTCCGACAGCGAACGCTGCTTACCTCCACTCTTGAAACAAATCCATTTGTTTCGGTGGGCCCGGCTTGCCACTCCATCATCACTTCCTGTTATTTTATTTTTCATTTATCTTTGACAGTTTTTTTCTCTGAATAACTGATATTGTTACGAAGAAATTTTTGAATATCAGGAATGTCTGTCATTAAAACAAATTTTAGGAAAAAAAACATATTGATGCATGTAATTACACAAATATGAAGTCAATTTCTAAAACAAAACTTTGAACAACTAGAAATAGTTTTTTATCTTGAGATTTTTTATTAGACGTGATTGCAATTGATTTTATTTAAAATTGTGTGATGAGGGATTGTTTGTTTTTTAATGGAAGAAAGTTATTAGTTACTTATTAAATATTATTTTCGTTTCGATTTCAAAATAAAAATTACAAATGTTACATTTTTAAATGTAAAAGAAAATACTCAAACAGTGAAAGGGGGATGATCAAGAAAAGACAGTTTGCTCTTCCGGGTACCCTAAATTTTGTCATCTCAGGTGAGGAATCGAACATTTCCTTCTAACGGTGATGGATCTAAATCACTCCAAAAGCCAACTGTAGATTCCACCGTAATTCTCACCTCGTGGTATTTCCGACAACGAACACTGCTTGCTTCCACTGTTGAAAAAAATTCATTTGTTTTGATTGGCCCGGCTTGCTATCCCCCTCACTTGCTGTTATTTTATTTTTTATTTTTCTTAGACTTTTTTTTTATGAGTAAATAATATCATTTCGAAGAAATTTTTGAACATCAGGAATGCCTGTCTTTAAAAGAATTTATGGGAAAATAACATACTGATGTATATGATTACAAAATTATGAAGTCAGTTTCTAATACAAAACCTTTAATAACTAGAAATAGTTTTTCATATTGAGATTTTTTATTAGAAGTGATTGGAATTCTTGCTATTTAAACTTGCGTGATGAGGCATTGTTAATGTGAGTTGTTTGAAATGGAAAAAAATTATTAGTTGTTTATTAAGTATCAAAGTGTCATTTTCTTTTTGATTTCAAAATAAAAATTACAAATGTTCAATTTGTGAAAGTAGAAGGAAATACACGAAAGCAGTGAATGGGGATGACCAAGAAAAGACTGTTTGCTCTTCTGGGTAGTCTAATTTTGTCACTTAAGTTAAAGAATCGGGCATTTCCTTCTACCAATGATGTATCCACACCACTCCAAAAACCAATTGCAGATTTCACTATAATTCTGACCTCGTGGTAATTCCAACAGCGAACGCTGCTTACCTCCACTCTTAAAACAAATCCATCTGTTTTGGTGGGCCCGGCTTGCCACTCCATCATCACTTCCTGTTATTTTATTTTTCATTTATGTTTGACAGTTTTTTTTTCTCTGAATAACTGATATTGTTACGAAGAAATTTTTGAATATCAGGAATGTCTGTCATTAAAACAAATTTTAGGAAAATAAAAACATATTGATTCATGTAATTACACAAATATGAAGTCAATTTCTAATACAAAACATTTAGCAACTAGAAATAGTTTTTTATCTTGAATTTTTTTATTAGATGGGATTGCAATTGTTTTTATTTAAAATTGCTTGACGAGGGATTGTTTGTTTTTTAATGGAAGAAAGTTATTAGTTACTTATTAAATATTATTTTCTTTTCGATTTCAAAATAAAAATTACAAATGTTACATTTTTAAAAGTAAAAGAAAATACTGAAACAGTGAAAGGGGGATGATCAAGAAAAGACAGTTTGCTCTTCCGGGTACTCTAAATTTTGTCATCTCAGGTGAGGAATCGAACATTTCCTTCTAACGGTGATGGATCCAAATCACTCCAAAAGCCAACTGTAGATTCCACTGTAATTCTCACCTCGTCGTATTTCCGACAACGAACATTGCTTGCTTCCACTGTTGAAAAAAATTCATTTGTTTTGATTGGCCCGGCTTGCTATCCCCCTCACTTGCTGTTATTTTATTTTTTGTTTTTCTTAGACTTTTTTTTCTATGAGTGAATACTATCATTTCGAAGAAATTTTTGAACATCAGGAATGCCTGTCTTTAAAAGAATTTGTGTGAAAATAACATATTGATGCATATGATTACAAGAAAATGAAGTCAATTTCTAATACAAAATCTTTAATAACTATAAATAGTTTTTCATCTTGAGATTTTTTATTAGAAGTGATTGAAATTCTTGTTATTTAAACTTGCGTGATGAGGCATTGTTAAAGTGAGTTGTTTGAAATGGAAGAAAATTATTAGTTGCTTTTTAAGTACCATTTTCTTTTCGATTTCAAAATAAAAATTACAAATGTTCAATATCTGAAAGTACAAGAAAGTACTCGAAAGCAGTGGAATGGGGATGATCAAGAAAAGACCGTTTGCTTTTCTGGGTAGTTTAATTTTGTCACTTGAGTGGAAGAATCGGGCACTTCCTTCTCCCGGCGATGGATCCTAACCACTCCAAAAGTCAATTCCGCCGTAATTCTGACCTAGTGGTATTTCCGACAGCGAACGCTGCTTACTTCAACTGTTGAAACAAATCCATTTATTTTGGTGGGCCCGGCTTACCACTCCACCCTCACTTTCTGTTATTTTGCTTTGACAATTTTTTTTCTCTAAATAATTGATATTATTTTGAAGAAGTTTTTCAATATCAGGAATGTCTGTCTTTAAAAGAATTAATGTAAAAATAACATATTGATGCATAGAATTACAAGAATTTGAAGTCAATTTTTAATACAAAATATTTAATAACTAGAAATAGATTTTCATCTCGAGATTTTTTATTAAAAGTTATTGAAATTCTTGTTATTTAAACTTACCTGATGAGGCACTGTTAATGTGAGTTGTTAGAAATGAAAGAAAATTATTAGTTGTTTATTAAGTATCAAAGTATAGTTTTCTTTTCGATTTCAAAATAAAAATTGCAAATGTTCAGTTTGTGAAATTAGAAGGAAATACTCGAAAACAGTGCAACGGAGATGTCCAATAAAGTCGGTTTGCTTCTTTGGGTAGTCTAATTTTGTCACTTGAGTGGAAGAATTGGGCATTTCCATCTACCAATGATGTATCCACTCTACTCCAAAAACCAACTGCAGATTTCGCCGTAATTCTGACCTAGTGGTATTTCCGACAGCGAACTTTGCTTACCCCCACTCTTGAAACAAATACATTTATTTTGGTGGGCCCCGCTTACCACTCCACCCTCACTTTCTGTTATTCTGGTTTTAATTTTGCTTTGAGAATTTTTTTTCTCTCAATAATTGATATTGTTTCGAAGAAATTTTTCAATATGAGGAATGTCTGTCTTTAAAAAGTATTTATGGGAAAATAACATATTGATGCTTGTGATTACAAAAATAGAAATCAATTTCTAATATAAAACTTTTAATAACTAGAAATAGTTTTTCATCGTGAGATTTTTTGTTAGAAGTTATTGCATTTCTTTTTATTTAAAACTACTTGATGAGGCAGTGTTCCTGGGATTTGTTTGAAATGGAAGAAAATTATTAGTTGCTTATTAAGTACCATTTTCTTTTCGATTTCAAAATAAAAATTACAAATATTCAATTTTTGAAAGTACAAGGAAATACACGAAAGCAGTGAAATATGGGGATGATCAAGAAAAGACTGTTTGCTCTTCTGGGTAGTCTAATTTTGTTACTTGAGTGGAAGAATCGGGCACTTCCTTTTACCAGTAATGTATCCATATCACTCCAAAAGCCAACTGCAGATTTCGCCGTAATTCTGACCTCGTGGTATTTCTGACAGCAAACGCTGCTTGCCTCCACTCTTGAAAAAACCCATTTATTTTGGTGGGCTGGCTTACCACTCCACACTCACTTTCTGTTATTTTGGTTTTAATTTTGCTTTGAGAATTTTTTCTCTAAATAATTGGTATTGTTTCGAAGAAATTTTTCAATGTGAGGAATGCCTGTTTTTTAAAAAGAATTTATGGGAAAATAACATATTGATGCAAGTGATTATATGAATATGAAGTCAATTTCTAATATAAATCGTTTAATATCTAGAAATAATCTTTCATCATGATATTTTTAGTTAGAAGTTATTGCATTCCTTTTTATTAAAAATTACTTGATGAGGCGTTCCTGAGAGTTGTTTGATATGGAAGAAAATTATTAGTTGCTTATTAGTACCATTGTCTTTTCGATTTCAAAATAAAAATTACCAATGTTCAAGGCCGAACAATGGCCGAATGGTTAGGGTGCTAGCCTTCGGAACCGGATTTCATTTGTTCGATTCCCGCTATGGCATGGATATTCTTAGCCTTTCGGAATCGGCTTTAAGCAGTAAGTTCCGTTCTCATTAGCCCTCGTGTTGCAAAAAGTAGACCGTAGCTCTCTAAAAACCAAAACGAATATTCAAGTTTTGAAAGTACCATTAAATATATATAAAAAAAACCAAACCAAATGTTTAAGTTTTGAAAGTACCATTAAATATATATATAAAAAACCAAACCAAATGTTCAAGTTTTGAAAGTACCATTAAATATTGGAAAACAGTGGAATGGGGATGATCAATTGATGATGTTTGCTTTTCTGGGTAGTTTAATTTTGTCTCTTGAGTGGAAGAATCGGGCTCTTCCTTCTACCAATAATGTATCCTCACCAATCCAAGAGCCAACTGCAGATTTCTCTGTAATTCTGACCTCGTGGTATTTTCGACAGCGAACGCTGCTTGCCTCCACTCTTGGAACAAATCCATTTGTTTTGGTGGGAAGGCTTACCAGTCCACCCTCACTTTATGTTTTTTTTGGTTTTAATTTTGCTTTGGCAAATTTTTTCTCTGAATAATTGATATTGTCTGGAAGAAATTTGTTCATAACAGGAATGTCTGCCTTTTAAACAAATTATAGGAAAATAACTTTGATTCATATGATTATACAAATAGGAAGTCAATTTCCAATACAAAACTTGTAACAATTAGAAATAGTTTTTCATCGTGAGATATTTTTATTAGATGTGATTGCATTTATTTTTATTTAAAATTATGTGATGAGGAATTATTTCTGAGAGTTGTTTGAAATGGAAGAAAATTATTAGTTGCTTTTTAAGTACCATTTTCTTTTCGATTTCAAAATAAAAATTACAAATGTTCAATATCTGAAAGTACAAGAAAGTACTCGAAAGCAGTGGAATGGGGATGATCAAGAAAAGACCGTTTGCTTTTCTGGGTAGTTTAATTTTGTCACTTGAGTGGAAGAATCGGGTGTTTCCTTCTACCAATAATGTATCCACACCAATCCAATAGGAAACTGCAAATTTAGCCGTAATTCTGACATCGTGGTATTTTCGACAGGGAACGCTGCTTGCCTCCACTCTTGAAACAAGTCCATTCGTTTTGGTGGGCCCGGTTTGCCACTGCACCCTCACTTCCTGTTATTTTATTTTTCAGTTTTCTTTGATAATTTTTTTCTCTGAATAATTGATATTGTTTCGAAGAAATTTTTCAATATCAGGAATGTATGTCTTTAAAACAAATTATAGGAAAATAACATATTGATTTATGTGATTACACAAATATGAAGTCAATTTCTAATATAAAACTTTTAACAACTAGAAATAGTTTTTCATCTTGAGATTTCTTTATTAGATGTGATTGCAAATATTTTTATTTAAAATTGCGTAATGAGAGATTGTTTCTTTTTTAATGGAATAAAATTATTAGTTACTTATTAAGTATCATTTTCTTTTCGATTTCAAAATAAAACTACAAATGTTACATTTTCAAAAGTAGATGAAAATACTGGAAAACAGTGAAACGGGTATTATCAAGAAATGTCAGTTTGCTTTTCCGGGTAGTCTAAATTTTGTCATTTTAGTTGAGGAATCGGATATTTCGTTTTACCGGGGATGGATCCAAATCACTCCAAAAGCCAACTGCTGATTCCACCGTAATTCTCACCTCGTTGTATTTCCGACAGCGAATGCTGCTTACCTCCACTCTTAAAACAAATCCATTTGTTTTGTCACTCGACCTCACTTCCTGTTACTTTATTTTTCATTTTTCTTTGATAGTTTTTTTCTCTGAATAACTGATAATGTTTCGAAGAAATTTTTCAATATATTGGAATGTCCGTCATTAAAACAAGTTATAGGAAAATAACGTATTGATGCATATGATTATACAAATATGAAGTCAATTTCTAATACAAAACTTTTAACAACTAGAAATAGTTTTTCATCGTGAGATTTTTTATTAGATATAATTGCAATTATTTCCATTTAAAATTGCGTCATGGGGGAGTTTCTTTTTTTTTCAATAGAAGAAAATTATTAGTTACTTATTAAGTATAATTTTTTTATTTCAAAATAAAAATGACAAATTCTACATTTTCAAAAGTAGAAGAAAATACTGGAATCAGTGGAAGAGGGATGTTGAAGAAAAGACAATTTGCTCTCCCATGTAGACTTAATTTTGTCCTCTGAATTGAGGAATTGGACATTTTCTCTACCGGGGATGTATCCAAATTAATCCAAAAGACAATTGCAGATTCCACTGTAATTCTAACCTCGTGCTATTTCCGAAAGCAAACACTGTTTGCCTCCACTCTTGAAATAAATTCATTTGTTTTGATAGGTCCGGCTTGCTACCCCAACCTCACTTACTGTTATTTTATTTTTTATTTTTCTTAGACCTTTTTTTTGAGTAAAAGATATTGTTTCGAAAATATTTTTCAATATCAGAAATATATATCTTTAAAAACAATTTACTTGAAAATAACATATAAATGAATATAATTACACAAATAAAGTCAATTTCTAATAGAAAACTTTTAATAACCAGAAATAGCTTTTATGAAGAGATTTTTTAATAGAAGTGACTGCAATTCTTTTTATTTAAATTTGCGGGATGAGGGATTGTTCCTGTGAGTTGTAAATGGAAGAAAATTATTACTTGCTTTTTAAGATCGACTGACATTAGTTTTTCGGCTGCTGAAGCCTCGAATCCGCAACTCTCCAGATATGAAATCGCTGCCTTTGCCAACTAAGATACCATGGCTCCTAAATCTCAATAAAATACCTCTTAACTCCAGGTATCTACCACAAAAAACTTAACGATATTGGCGTATTTATACGAAGTTGTTACAATGCTATTTAAATAGTAGAAACAATTTTTTATAAACCTTTTGTTTTCAGAGAATCATTTTAGTTTTTACTGTTTCTTACGTCCTGGTACAGAGTAAACACAGTATTGCATTTACTAAAAAATTTGATTTAGAATGAAATATCTATACGAAAAATAGTCTCAATATAAAATTGCTTGATGAGGGATTGTTCCTGTGAGTTGTAAATTGGAGAAAATTATTAGTTGCTTATTAAGATCGACAAACAGCGATTTTTAGGCTGCTGAAGCCTCGAACCAGCAACTCACCAGATACAAGATAGCTGCCTTTGCCAACTAAGATACCGTTGCTCCTAAATTTCAATACGATATCCCTGAACACCAGGTATCTATAACAAAAAAAGGCAAAAATATCGTAGTATTTATACGCAGTTATAACAATGCTATTTAAATAGTAGAAACAATTTTTCATGAAACTTTTACTTTCAGAGAATCATTTTCGTTTTTAATGTTTCTTACTTCCTGGTACAGAGTAAACACAGTATTGTATTTACGAAAAAATTTGATTTAGAATGAAATATTTATACGAAAAATAGTCTCAATATAAAATTGCGTGATGAGGGATTGTTCCTGTGAGTCTTAAATTGGAGAAAATTATTAGTTGCTTATTAAGATCGACAAACAGCGATTTTTAGGCTGCTGAAGCCTCGAACCAGCAACTCACCAGATACGAGATAGCTGCCTTTGCCAACTAAGATACCGTTGCTCCTAAATTTCAATACAATAGCCTTGAATACCAGGTATCTACAACAAAAAAGGCAAAAATATCGTGGTATTTATACACAGTTATAACAATGCTATTTAAATAGTAGAAACAATTTTTTATGAACCTTTTACTTTCAGAGAATCATTTTAGTTTTTACTGTTTCTTACGTCCTGGTACAGAGTAAACACAGTATTGCATTTACGAAAAAATTTGATTTAGAATGAAATATCTATACGAAAAAACTGTCTCAATATAAAATTGCGGGATGAGGGATTGTTCCTGTGAGTTGTAAATGGAAGAAAATTATTACTTGCTTTTTAAGATCGACTGACATTAGTTTTTCGGCTGCTGAAGCCTCGAATCCGCAACTCTCCAGATATGAAATCGCTGCCTTTGCCAACTAAGATACCATGGCTCCTAAATCTCAATAAAATACCTCTTAACTCCAGGTATCTACCACAAAAAACTTAACGATATTGGCGTATTTATACGAAGTTGTTACAATGCTATTTAAATAGTAGAAACAATTTTTTATAAACCTTTTGTTTTCAGAGAATCATTTTAGTTTTTACTGTTTCTTACGTCCTGGTACAGAGTAAACACAGTATTGCATTTACGAAAAAATTTGATTTAGAATGAAATATCTATACGAAAAATAGTCTCAATATAAAATTGCGTGATGAGGGATTGTTCCTGTGAGTCTTAAATTGGAGAAAATTATTAGTTGCTTATTAAGATCGACTAAGTAATCTACTTTTAATATAGAGAGAATATGCAAATGGTAGTTCTGATAACGCATCATAGAGAGCAAATAAAGAGAGACATAATTTAATAAATGTACAGCGAAATCATGTGATTTCTTACATGATCATGTGATATCTCACAACATATTGAAAAACAAGTTGATTATTTAAAAACAAGTTGAGAAATAGGGAGCTTCTTTTTTCCCCATCGGTTACCAATCGGCACATGATCTAAAAGTCATCTCTAGTCTAGACCGTAATTTCGCAGACCGAACACTGCCTGCCTCCTCTTTTGAAAAGCATCCATTTGTTTTGGTTGGCCCGGCTATAATCCCTTGCCCTTATTTTTATTTTTTTAGCCTATTCCGTTACACAATATAGCCAATTATGACCGGTCATTTGCGATTTTAGACATTATGCTGAGTATCTAGAAAAATACACAAGGAATTATCCTGAAACCTCCGGCGTGTAAACAGGATGGTAGACGTCATATGTTTCAACTAAGAATTTTTCCCGAAACCTCATAGGAGACGGTCAACAAATTGAAGACAAACGAATATGTTTTGGATAACTCTGTAAAAAGTAACATATGAAAAGCGTTGAAACAGCCCTTCATCTTTTTGCTTCCTTTCGGGAAAAACGGGTTTCGAGCTTATTCTATCGACGATCATTTTCAGAATTTTCAAGCTGTGTTTTAGGGACTTTCACAAAAATAGCTCTATACATTTAGTTAATGTATTATATACATTATATTTTGATTGCATTCGCGCATGCACAGTGAAACATTATTTAGTACATCTGATCATTTTTCTGATCTATTTTCGTCCAACTTTAATTTACCTTCTCATATTACGCTATAGGATGGAAAGCTGATGTTTTATTATTGACAGTGATTATTTGGCGGTATATATGAATGATGTCCAAAATTTTGCTAATCGATTTAATTATTTGAAACTTTAGCATATGCTTAGGATGCTTTTTGTAATAATCTGTGTTCATTGTTATGAGGATAGCACCTAGATTCCTGGAGAAATTAAGGTTTTTATAAAAACAATCCCAAATTTCTAAAACTGTTTTACTTATAATTTGCAGAGTTCTCAATATCAAATAATGCTATTTTCGGGACGCATGTCAAACAACATTGTACACAATACCCTGCCATCGAAATTAAAAATAATCACTACCCAATCTCAGATAATTGTTGGCTTTTTTATTATGGGAGCACCACATAAGTACTACATTACTTTTTCAGAAAGCACAAACAGACAAAGTGTAGTTTACAAGAAGGGAAAAAGCAAAAGACCCCCCAGGAGGCTTGGCCTGCCATCTTCAGAGGTATCGTTTGGGAACTTTTTGACTTTGCGACCACGATTTTTTTACGGGATCTAGTCGCGATTAACACGTTGTCTACCATGGGGGTCACCGGTAACCAGCACTAGACTTCGCTACAGTGTCGTGGGGTCACCGGTGACCGGCGACGCAGCAAAAAATAAAAGTACATAATTATAGTAAACATGGATACTGATAAATCCCCTATATAATAATAGCCTAAGTTATCTGTCCGTTTGTCCTCGAATTTATGAAGCGGTTGAACCTGGAATGGATAGAGGCATCCATATTGGACTCTTGATCAGTTAAGGTTAGCAAAATTCAAAGCGAGTAAAGTTTATTTTTTCCTAAACGATCGATCAGATTCTAAATTAAATTGGTATAAATATGCTTTATATCACAGTTAAAATTACTGTAGTCTTTAAAACGTTCGAAATCCACCCCTTCTCCCCTTTTCGAGAGTTTAATTCCATTATTTCAAGCCCTATTTTCCCCGGTTAAGAGCAGGAGATTAAAATTATCAATTTAGAACATAATAAATAGGTAAAAATAACATTTTCTTCTAGAATTATACCGCCATTCCTTTAACCATTTCATTTAATCGTTTCTTATTTTAAATTATTTAAATATTGTCTGCATTATTTTCATACGTCTTATCACTGAACTTAGATATTAAGTAAATAATCTTCTTTTATATTTGGCTTAAATAATAGATTAGGTGTAGATGTGATAATTTTAAATTTAATCATGGATTATTTTTTATTGCAAGATAATTATCAGCCCAAAAAGGAACTATTTTTACCTGACTCATATGATACAGTACAGTTCTAGGAAATAACAAATCTTACTTATCCCGTCATATGACGGGATATACGCTAGTTTTTCAATTATACGTTTGTTGTTATAATGGTTTAAAAAATTAATGCAATATAGAACATACAAAAATAATTTTATTAGTACATGAAAAACATACATTTTATTAGTGCATATTGCGATGAGCCAGATTGAAACATTCAATGCAAAAAAAAGTTAAATCAAGGCAATCGGAACAATATGTCAACACTCTTTTAGTCAAATTCTTTGCTCTAGTTCTTTCTAGCTGCTTTGAATGCCAAAGAATGGGAGTAATCACTTAGCAATCGAAACACAATTGTTTAGGAAAAAAGGACAATCGTAATAATTGCCTACCGCGCCGTGGGAGTCACTGATAACCCCCACCACGAAAACTTCTTCAACTCATTTTATCTGTTTCAAATAATAGTTCAGCATATGTATAGCATAATGTAAAGTTCAAGTCTGAGACTTGGACAAACCATCGAGAATGCGTCTAGCAGTCAACGTGTCAATGAACAAAAAGGACCTTTGCCAGGCTCGAGCCTTGAACTCGCAACCGTACGAGATCGATGTCTTTGCTGACTGAGCTACCGCGGCTGTTTAAAGTATAATAAAGATTCCAAATGTTTCAGTTTTAAAATCCTTTAATTTCAGACTTGATGAAAGTATAACATTAATTTGATTTGCTTTGCTAGGATTTCCCTTAGAATCCTTCGTAAACCTCTTTGGATTTTGTTTTACATCTTTAAAAAAAACATTCTATACAGCAGTAATTCACTCTATTTCGAGATCATTTCCTTATTTCAAATATCTCATTTTCAAAAGTATTTAACAAGCCAAACAAAGATTTATGCATACTTATAAAGTGTAATTTTATTCCTTAACCTTTCAATAACGAGAAACATACTTTTATTAAGAACTCATTTTTTCCTTATGATTGGTTGAATTTCTTTTTCCTTATAACTGGATTATAACAGCTGAGGGATTGCTGCTGAGCGATATTTGAGATAAAAGAAAATCATAGGCTTCTTCTTGGGCATGATTCTTTTATAAACGACAAATATAATAATTTTTAAATATACGACAATAATTGTTTCATATAAGCGTGTTAAACTTTAATTTTTATATTAAATGATTAATCTTTCAAAGCTTACTGATACAGAAAATATTTTCTAATATTTTTTTTTACTCAACTTTTTTTAGCTTTAATTTGACAACGGGAAAAATAAGAGAATCAGAATGAAACAAATTTCATTTATAGTGTTTCGGAACTATTGAATTTACGAAATTTTTGAATTTCAAATTTAATATGAGAGAGTGATATCTCAAAACTTTTCAAATATCCAAATTTTTTAGAATATTTTCTAATATTTTTTTCACTCAACTTATTTAAGCACTCGTAAGTGATATGGCACTGTAAGCGAAAGTATTAACACATTGTATGCGGGACACGTACTAGTACGTTTTCTGACGATTGATATACTTTTCTGACGATTGATACTTGAGCGCGGGTCACGTACTAGTACGGGTTAGTGTAACAACATGGTTTGTTTGTGGATGCAAAAAATAACGGTATATACAGGAAAACGAAGCCGAATGTTCTTGTCTACTACATAGATTCTGGAAAAATTTAGACAAATAAAAAACAGTTTTTACATCAGTCGATGTGGAACCACAGAACGGGAAGGTTGATTAAAAAAATCAATTTAGATTTAAAAATAACTTTTTATTTATCTTTGTGAAAAGGATATTATATATATGTATATTTATATATTATATATATATTATATATATATTTGTATTTGTTTATATATTTGTTTATTTGTCTATTTATATATTTGTTTATATATTTCAGTATAAAATACGAAAAGTTGGTTAAAAAATTAAATAATTTTCGATCTATTGAGATTTAACTAAATAACTAAATTTACACACAAAATGCCTGCTCCCGGTACAATTCCGCTGCGAAATGTACCCGCACACGAAATACTATTCTAGACTTTCTCACTTTCCATGATGGAATGAAATCGTGGCATGTCTGCCTAAATTAATAAAAAGAGGAATAGTTTGGTAGACAAGGAAAGATAATAAGCTGTTGTCGTCAAGTAGAAGTTCTTGGTAAAGGTGTTTAGAGCCGAGGATTTAGAAAAATACGCATTACGAGCACCCTGCCATTAGGTAATCGAATTCTTACACTGACCCAGGTATAATTGACACTGGAATGTATGTGCATCTCCCCATTTATTATGTTTAGTTAAACTTCTTTGTTGTTGTTCTTGCCGTTATTATTGCAAATGTTACAAATTATTATTATCACGTCGAAATTTACACGGTTAATAATTTACAAAACATTTCGTTACGTCCACCGTCCATTTAAATAGGTTTGTAAAAGTAGACTCCGTATTAGGCTATAATAATAATATCAACTGTTTTTCGCTTTCTATGGGGGAATAAAAGCATAGGCTATCTCTGAATAATATGAATAAAGGGATGTTTTGGTAGGTCAACGTAGAAACAAGGAATGTACATTTTTAGCGCATATTGGAGAGGGAAAAATTGTGTGAAGAAGCTGTTGCAACTTCATAGGTATCAACGGTAAGATTGTATACATTTATGTCTACGGTCGAGAACTTAGAATGAATTACGAGCAGTTTTACGTTAGATTAGAATAATAGCGAGATATGGGCCGGAGTTGAATGACACACGTACGTAAATTTTCGTGTATCTCTCCTGATTGTTATTATCCCCACTAGCATAAAGCCCGTCATATGATAGGATCAGTAAAATTTTTAATTTTCCAAAATTGTAAAGTACCCTATAAGGCAGATAAAAAAAATGAAATAAAATTGACTTACATTAAAATAACTTTTGAAATATTTATATTAGAAGATACATTTTATGTCAGTTCAAAGTAATTATCTATTGTATGCGCTAACATAAAACTTTAAATATAGCTGACATTTTAAAACAGAAATATCTAAAAATATTGAAGAATTTGAAAATTTTAATTAGTTTTTATCTTGCTGTAAAAGGAAATATATTGCTAATATTAATATAATTTAGGTTCAAAGAATAACAAAGATAATTATAACTCACATATTTTAAAATCTTTTATGTGGATAAAGAAATTCCTCCTTTACCCCCTTGGTCTATGTATTTTAAAACACTAGCATATAGCCCGTCATATGACGGGATCAGTAAAATTTTTAATTTGCTGTAAAAGGAAATATATTGCTAATATTAATATAATTTAGGTTCAAAGAATAACAAAGATAATTATAACTCACATATTTTAAAATCTTTTATGTGGATAAAGAAATTCCTCCTTTACCCCCTTGGTCTATGTATTTTAAAACACTAGCATATAGCCCGTCATATGACGGGATCAG
The DNA here is from genome assembly GCA_032207245.1 of Pardosa pseudoannulata. Lineage (NCBI taxonomy): Eukaryota > Metazoa > Arthropoda > Arachnida > Araneae > Lycosidae > Pardosa > Pardosa pseudoannulata. The sequence continues at coordinate 44,091,098 of CM063503.1, read as the reverse complement.
TAAAATTTTTAATTTTCCAGAATTGTAAAGTACCCTATGAGGCAGTTAAAAAATGGTTTGTTTTTTGGCTGAGAATTATCTGGTACACTCTCAATAATTTGTTTATCTTCATATTCCTCTAAAGTCTCCCGATACTGTGAAGGCAGTTTAGAATCAAGTTGAATTCCTTTACAAAGATAATTCAAAGTTTTCTTAGTTACGTTGAAATTATCATTAAGTTCTTTCCAAATTTTTTGCCACAATAATTAATACAAGTAAAGGAATGAAACTATCATTTCCACTGCACCCTGGAGGTAGACAGAATTTGTTGTTAATACCGGTGATAAAATTTTCATTGCAACAAAAAATAATCGATGTTTAAATTTAAAATTATCACATATGTACCTTATCTAGAATTTAAGCCAAATACAAAAGAAAATTATTTACGTAATACCTAAGTTCAGTGATAAAACGTATGAAAGTAATGCAGACGATATTTAAATAATTTAAAATAAGAAATGACTAATTGAGAAGAATGACGTCATAATGGCAGAAAAAAATGTTATTTTTACCTATTTATTATGTGATAATTTTAATCGCCTGCTCTTAACCGGGGAAATATGGTTTGAAATAATGGCATTAAACGATCAAAAAAGGGGGTAGAGGGCGGGTTATCGAACGGTTTAAATACGACAGTATTTTTCGCTGTGATATGAATCTTATTTATAAAAATTTATTTTAGAATCGGATCGAAGGTTTGGGAGCATATAAACTTTACTCGCTTTTAAATTTGCTAACCCTAAGTCATCAAGAATCCAATATGAATGCCTCTATCCATTCCAGATCCAACCTCTTCATAAATTCGAGGACAGACGGATAGATAACTATTATTATTATATAGTTGATTAACCATAAGTGTTACTATTGACAAGCATGCTTTTAATTGTATTGGGATGACAAAATTAGAGGGCTTATCATCACCGTTCTCAGGTCTGCAGGTAACTGAGGACTCTTGGAAAAATCCCCCCTCCCCTCTGTGCACGAGTGGTTTGAAAGGGGCATGAATGTAACCATCCTGGTGCTTGTTTGATTGGGGAAAGCAGTAGGCCGATCAGACGGTCCTTGCTAGGCTTCGAAGTGGTCAGCTTCGTGCTCTAAGGCATGTTTCGGGCCTTAAGATTTATCCCTTTATCGCGAATTACAACAAACTGATGCCACTGTTGCCCATATCTTAAACTGCATTATTGGTTGCCAGAAGAGCCTTCTGATTCGGTTTTTCATTATATAAAAACACAGGTGTCCGTGGACTTGAGTTAGATATTGGGGTTGATTAAGTGGATTAAAAAACAACAACATATATACTGTTATTTATCGCAACGGTCTATCACTTTAAAAAGCAAGGGTTTAAACCACTATCAACTCCCCACTATGAACTGAATTTTATATATTAAAGTTTTCTATCAGAATTTTTTTCAAGTGTGAATTTAAAACAACATTCTCTCTTTATCAGAATCATTAACAAACTGATAGCCACCTTTTAAAATTACTATGTATTAAGACTATTGCAGCTTCATCACTAGAAGTGCTATATTGACGAAAACTATATTGATGCTATATTGATGAAGAAGTGCTATATTGATGAAAGGGAATATATTCAATTTCCGCAGAGGTCAACAATTCTCAAATCGTAAATCTTGTTGAGTGAGTGTACACGAAAGTTAGCCGAAAGTTAGCATGTTTTTAGCTGCCTTCAGAAAGATAAACTGAATTACACTCGCCTTAAAATTTTCTACTAGAAATTTATTTCAAATGTGAATTTAAATCAAATTCTTATCATCTACCAATTTTTTAAATTTTTATGAACGTAGTGCAAACAAGAGTTTCCAGAACTGATAACCACTCTTTAAAGGTGCTATGTATTAAGACATGCAGCTTCATCCATAGATGAAGAGCTATAAATGATGATGACGAAAACTTTGAAATAATATACACTCGAGATCCAAAACATTATGACCACCTGCAATAACGAGTTGGCCCACCTTTGGCGCTCAACACAGTTTCAACCCGCATTGGCATGGATACCACAAGTCCTTGGTAGATGGCCGGAGACAGATTGTACCAGCAACGGTTACGCAAATCCGAGATATTGCGAATTGGTGGTCTTTGAAGTCTGAGCTGCCATCACATGACATCCCAAATGTGTTCTATCGGATTGAGATCCGGTGAGCTAGGCGGCCAGGACATTAACTGGAATTCAGTATCATGTTCCTGGAACCACTCCAACATAATTTTAGCCTTGTGACACGGGGCTTTATCCTGTTGGAACATTCCATTTCCAGCTGGAAAAACAGAGGTTATGTAAGTGTTCATGTAAGGGTGCAACTGGTCCGCAATGATGTTCAGATACCCTGTAGCATTCATGGTCTGCTCTGCCACAACCACGGGTCCCAGAGACGCCCAAGAGAACGTCCCCTAAAGCATAATACCATCCCCACCGGCCTGTGTATGACTTACTGAACATTGAAGGAGCAACTGTTCACTTGGAAGACGGTGTATCCTGACACTGCCATCGGCGTGATGAATGACAAACCGTGATTCATCTGACCAGGCAACTCTCTCCCACTGAACCATGGACCAGTCGCGATGTTCCCGATCCCAGCGTAGGCGCAGTTGGCGATGACGCTTGGTCAGCAAAGGCACACGAGTGGGACGTTTGCTGCGTAGCCCAATATCCAACAGTGTCCGCTGAACAGTGTGCTCCGATACTATTCTACTTGGCCCTGCATTGTATTGGGTTGTCAGCTGAGCCACTGTCTGGCTCCGGTTTTGCTTCACCAAGCGAGACAGTCTTCGACGACGTTTTTCTTTGATAGCGTGTGGAAGTACAACACCATGTCGTCTACTGCTGGTTTCACCGTCATTCATCCACTTTGCATAAGTACTAACAACTGTAGATCACGAACAACTCACGTGTCGTGCAGTTTCGGAAATACTTGTCCCGAGCCTTCAAGCCATTACAGTCTGTTCTCTGTCAAAATCGCTTAGATCCGCAGTCTTTCCCAATACACACAGAAGTAAGGGAAAGAATGATTCTTCATATTCTCCAGCAGCAGTTAAATACCACTTCCACCTGATCACGTGCCTTCCACTTCATCCAGGTGAGTTCATTTCAGAATGTAGAGGTGGTCATAATGTTTTCGCTCTTGAGTGTATATTCAATTCATGCAGGGGTTAACAATTCTCAAATAGTAAAACTATCTGAGTGAGTATAATCTTAGACGAAAGCTGGGAGATCTCTAGCTGCCGACAGAGAAGATGAGCTAAATTCTGTTGTGCTTCAAAAATTTAATCCTCGCCATTACAGGGAACATAATACATGGCCAGAACGCTGGTACTTTCCTCAGAAAAGAATACAATTCTAACTTATAACGGTTTTTATTGACTTTCAACGATAAAATACTTCTTTCTATTCTCATCTCTTTTTTTCACATTGCAATATGTAATGAATTTTGCGTAATGTGTTAATCAGCTTTCTCTTTATTTGTAGTAGCTTTCTATCGCAAACAAAATTCTATTCATTCTACTTTTAATTCCTCACTACATTCACGGGGAAAAACCATTATTCAAAACTTTAAACATCATTTCATGTAAACATCTAAATTTGACAGTAATAATAGAATAAATTATTCATGGTACTTATGTGCCTGATTATAATTTAGTTTGGTCTCTGAACTTCTCATAGGTTATTTATCTTTCTCAGTTCATTCCTCCGTTACCTGATACGTCCTTCTGACAGTTCCTGTTATCCCCTCTATTTATATCTAATTATTTGACGATCTTTCCATTTTAGAAATGAGAAGTGGGATAATGTCATTTAAATCGAAAGTGCACATTTAGTAAGGCGATACTTGGCTGAAAACTTAGTATTCCTATGTTATTGAGTCTTGAAATATAACTAAGAATGATAAGGAGATTATTTTTAATCTAAATCTCCTCATAATAAATATAAATTGTAACACAACATACAATTATAACGCTACTAATTTCGAACATTTTTGTATTTAAATGAATATTTGAGACAAGACAGATTCATGTCCTACTAACTCTGAATGTATTATCTGTTTACATTATAGAGTATAAAATAACAGTTAGGTTAAAAAAAAGCTAAATTTGTCCATGCTATATCTAAAACAAATATTATAAACAATATTTTATACATAAAATGGATATTTTTACAATTGTTATTTTTCTTTTGGTGTTTTCTGTTAACCCTTTAAAGATCACCAAAATAAATTCATGGGAAATTAATGTAATTTGTTTATAAATATTATCTATGAGCCTTGTATATGTAAAATTCAATTAATGTTTCTTTACATTCCTTAGAAGAGTTTGCCTTACAGGATACCAAATTAGGATTTGAGGGGTGGTTTAACTGACAAACCCCTACCCTTGTACAGCTTGAACATTATGCCTTTTTAAAAGTTTAACTATACTTGCAGAACAATGAATGATAATTCTTAAACTGGTATAATAAATAAATAGCTTAACAACTTAAAAGTGCTGTTTGTATAGATACTTTTATTTGGGATCATAAGTAAGAAAAATTGAATCTCACCTCTCAAGAACAGAAAGTTTAAATACATATATTTCAATAGAAAAAGAAATCAATAAGTTAAACGTAGAACTATCATCTGTTATATATTGAAAATATCAAAAACATAATATGTATAAAATATATAATATGTATAATATGTAAAGTATATAAAATGTATAAAATGTATAATATGTATATATATATATATATATATATATATATATATATATATATATATATATATATATATATATATATATATATATATATATATATATATATATATATATATATATATATATATATATATATATATATATATATATATATATATATGTATATATATGTATATATATATATGTATGTATATATATATATGTATATATATATATATATATATATATATATATATATATATATATATATATATATATATATATATATGTATATATATATATATATATATATATATATATATAATATATATATATATATATATATATATATATATATATATATATATATATATATATATGTATATATATATATATATATATTTATATATATATATATATATATATATATATGTATATATATATATATATGTATATATATATATATATGTATATATATATATATATATATATATATATATATATTATATATATATATATATATATATATGTATATATATATATATATATGTATATATATATATATATATATATATGTATATATATATATATATATATAATATATATATATATATATATATATATATATATATATATATATATATATATATATATATATATCGAAAATATCCATGTTTCCAAAAAGTTTTTTTTAATTGCAAAAGCTCTTGATTCTACATCATTGGCTTCCATATATCCCAGATGTATGAGATTGGAGCCGTAAATAATTATGCAAAGATAAAGTAAAGTACTCCAAAAAGTAAAGTTTAAAAAAAAAAAGATGTTCAATAGGTGATTTTACTACGAAACCACTGTCCGCTAAAGGGTTAATGGTTACGTCAATAATTGAATTTTTACTAAAATCTAAAAGGTATTTTATAAATAAAGATGGAAAATATGTGTAAAATTATTGTGAAATAAACAATTTTAAGGCAGTCATTTTTGAAACTCTTAACAATTTATGAAATTTAAAATAATTAATATTTTGCATTGGTATGTTAATTATTGTTACGTAATTATATTGCTGATAACACTTTAAAATTTTAAGTAAATTCATTAAAAACAAAATAAATTACTTTCTAAGTCCAATGTTGCCTTAATATTTATCAGTGGTTTGATCAATTAAAAAGATAAAGGACTAATCAAAGTATTTCTATAAATTATAATCTAACAAAGTATTTCTATAAATTATAATTATAACAATTTGCTGCAATTAACAACTATAAATTGAAGTATAACTAAATCAATAACATTTTTTTAAATTTCAAAATTAGAATTTTTTTGAAAAAGAAATACAATTTTGTAAAAAAAAATTTTTCTAATGAATCTTATATTTTAATTTCTTTTTTCTTCTCCTAATTTTGCTTTATTATTATTTAAAAGCATATGTTGAAAATATTTTACTATTATTTTGTTGTTTGAAGGATACTTAATCGATAGAAAGCGTTTCTACGTCTTTACGTTGAACTTCCATTAGATATATGGACATTTCTAAAATGAAATTGAGTACTTTTAATCTAAATGAACTCGAAAGTTAAAAATTGCATACATAGTTAACGTTCCTTAAAAATGTTTGGTAATATTTTTGTAGGTATCTGTGAAAAACAAAACGGAAAGAAACATGTGTAAATTAATAAAAAATATCGAAAATTTTAAAAGCACTCTTTGATTTTAAAATAAAAATTATCATTACTGTAGTTATAATTGAATATACATGGGTATTATACATCTAAGTTACACCTTTGTATATTAACAACCCCTTATCGGAAAATGTTTCCTTAAATGTTAGAATATGGCATATCAAATATGTAAAAAATAATTATATGAGTTTAAGTGATAAAAACAATAGATCAATTAAAAAAAGTTATTTTCTATAAAAGTGATAGTATAATTTTTTTAATAATTGTTGCTTTTCACAAAAATTTCTTTAGTTAAAGATTTTTATACTGCTCTAATGTCAGTATGCACACATGATAACTGACCTAAAAAAATTGAAGTTCTTTGGTAAGGTACCTTTGCATATAATAGGATACATAACTGACTAAAAGAAAATGAAAATTGATTGGATCATCAGTCCTCCTACAAAAAGTTTTAATTCCAATATTTTGAAAATATAAATTTTGCTTGAAGACAAATTTTAACTGTTGCCATGAGAACTTCTTTTCTCTATTTTACGTGTCCCTATTACCTTTAACGAAAACGGAGGATCTTAGGCCGGCTCTAACCCCAAACCCATAATCTTTCAATTATGAAATGGCTCCCTTTGCCGACTGAGCTACCTTGGCTATTTCTGTTGAATATGTGTATACTAGCATATAGCCGGTCATATGACGGGATCATTAAAATTTTTAATTTTAAAGTACCCTACGAGACAGGTAAAAAAATGGTTAGTTTTTTGCCTGAGAATTATTCGGTACACGCTCAATTTGTTTATGTTTACTGACCGCATGCTAGTTGCCAGCCTTAATTTACCTTGTCATATTATGTGATAGGATGGACAGCTGAGGTTTAAATATCGACAGTTATTATTTGGCTGTATATATGAATGATGTTCAAAATTTTGCTTGCCATATAACAGAATACATAAGTGATTAAAAGAAAATTAAAACTAATTGAATCATTAGTCCTCCTACAAAAAGTTTTAATTCCTATATTTTGAAAAAATAAATTTTGATTGAAGACAAATTTTAACTATTGCCATTGAGAACTTCTTTTCTCTATATTGTCTATTTCTCTAAATTGTTTTCCAAAACGGGAAAGGATGTGAGCTACTCCGATGGATGTAGATGTTTCGAAACAATATCCAAAAGTGAAACTCGTAAATACTTCATCGGAGAAAAGACTCCTAAACTGATTTTGTTGTCTTTTATGACACGTACAGGTGGATGTGAGATAAGTCCGTTGCGCGTTCATGAATATTGCACAAGTTTCTCGTGTAATGTTTTGAGCCGGTGAATTTTCACACAGGTTGATGTGGGATTAGTCCTTTAATCACTTGAAAATATTTTGCTACCACAAGAGAAATTCACACATTCTTCATCGGGTTTTAATCCTGAACATGTAAATCCCTTATAAAAAGTCAAACCTTTACGCGTTGATTAATCAACAGATTCAGTTTAGGATTCCTTTTCCCTTTGAACATTACACGAATTTCTTACGTAATAGCGAAAATTTTGGTGTAGGTTGACGTGTGATTATGCTTTTAATCCGCTGAAAATTTGTCGCTATCACACCAGAAATTCACACATTTTTGATCGCGAAAGGAAATTATTAAATGAATCTATTTATTTTTCAATGCGTACAGGTTGACATATGATAATATTTTTACGGTTTCTGGACATAACACATTTATTAAAAAGAAAACACAATTTAATGCAAAGTTAAGAACTGTAGTTAAACCTAGAGCGAGCAGGTTTAGCAAATTAGAGTAATCATCGCCTTATTCAGCTCGAGTATACTTGCAAAATAATATCACTCGCTAATACTATGAGCTACAATACATCTGCTTAATACTTTATCACACATTAAGGAAAATTTCAAGAACGAATAAATCACATAACAGAGACACATAAAACCATTCAGTTTAAAAAAATATCTTTGGACTGGTCACAAGAAAAGTAAAATTACTTCAGATATTTCGAAGACGATCAACTTTTAAACACGTATAAGCAGCATCTTATCTACCTAACATCACACTACTCCTTTGTGAGAAATCTGTGTCTAGTGTCTTTTGTTTTGTTTTGTTTTTAACAAATTCAAAGTTTACTTCACTAATAACCATGTGCATCTTATCAAGTATTAATCCCAACTTTCATAAGTCGTATTACTAGGTTGGCTCAGCCGAAGCCATACAACCAACAGTGCTCTTCGTCAGGACAGCAATTCTACCGTCGTACAAAGGCCTTAGATCCAGGAGAACTAACAAACTCTTTTGGTCTTGGAGCAGAACTGTTAAAACAGAGCCACACAGTTCGGTCAGAATTTCGATTAATTATTTACCTAGAACCTTTCCTGTGTTCCACTTAGTCACCTTGTTTATTGAAAAGATACAAATGAAAATGAATATGCAATACAAATTAGTACAATGAATACGATGAGAGAACAGGCAATACAGAGCAGGATAACTTAGTATCATTATTTGTTAGGAATTCTATGAGCAAATTGTGTTTACAACAGTGTTTCAAAATAGCAGCAATCAACAAAGTAGTTTCTTCCAGCTTACTTTGGAAACAGTTTTAAATTTGGGGTGCTTTTCAAATATACAACATAGTGGTGCAAAAGTTTAAAAATTTATAAAAGGAAGCGTTCACTGTTGCCATTTAGGAATGGGAGATTTTACTACCTATAAACATCAATTTCAAGAGCAGCAAACACCTAAATGTTTCCGAGTCGTTATCCTACAAAATATACAATGAATAGATATAGTTTTTTATTAAATTGAAAAACACACTTTCAACTTTAGAAAAGTGCAATTAAATACGCAGCAATATGAATAAAAGATGAGTGAAACACAATGAAAAATTGATACAACTTTAAAAATAATAAAATTTTAAATACGTAGGTAGGTGTACAAATACTGTTTTATTTTAAATTGCAAATTAATAATATTACTTTCAATGCCTTTTCTAAAATACTAGTTCCGTCTTGAATTTTAAATATGCTAATTCAGCATTCTTGATAAATTTAAAAAAGTAGATAATTAATACAATAAAATAATAGATTTTCATATATTTAAAAGGAGAGACAAAAAAATTTATTTGGCTCTCAAATGTTTAAATTTAGATTCAAACTGAAGCTTTTGAATAACTTTATATAGTATAAAAACTTTTAAAAAAGTATCTACTATAGCTCAAAAGTAGATTTACCCTCAAAGATAAAAAGTATTGCGTTTTGGAAAAAAAAAGATCTTAAAGATCTCTTACTATTTATGTTATAGAAACAATTTTTAATTCAACTCATCATGTGATCGTGTGATTTAATGCGCAGAAAATACTGTAGCATTATAAGAATATACTACCGTAAAATTAGAAAATTTATTTTAATATGTCTTTCACAAAGTCTTCAAATTAACAGTAAATCGTATTGAACAATAGCAGTTAGTTGTTTTCAACTTTTATATAATGCGTAATATCTGTAATTAGGCTAATTAGATTATATATTGCTTATATTATTGCATAAAAAGAAAGTTCTCTAATCAAATCTTCTAATTAGTAAATATACTCTTAAATATTTTGCAATCGGGAATACTATTGCAAAATTTCTCTTGCTTAGCTCATTGAAGTAGCTCGCTACAACTGCTATTTGATAATTATATCACTACAATCCCCCTTATAGTACAATAGTTGGGAATAACTTATAACTTCTTCAAATTCAGTCAACGTCATTTATATTTCTTCAACTGTAGACCAAGTTCTACAAAGTTTCTTTTTCAGTGGAGACTACATGGTTCAAACCATACTTTCTCAATATCTGCTCTACCACGAAGCTGTAATCATAGTAAATTTTCTATACTGTTTTTGAAATTTGTCTAGAAATTCTTTTGGAATTTTCTTACATGTTTTTTTTAGTACTCAGTCAGCTTTTACAAATGTAATCGCACTGGCACTATATAAGTTGTTCTACTTAGTCCTTTTTGTGCTATGAACATCTGAAGAGCTAGAGTGAAAGTGTCCTTGATGAAATTTATTATCGGTTCTAGATGAAGTCTCTAATTACCACACCAGTAAACAATTGAATGTAGGCATTTTCTGAACTAGATGGTTTGGTTTGGTTTGGTTCGCTACGGTCTACTGTTTTGCACACGAGGGCTAATGAGACCGGGACCTACTGCTTAATGCCGATTCCGAATGGCTACGAACATCCATGCCATAGTGGGAGAACATCCATTTCGAACCCACGAATTCCGGTACCGACGATCAGCGCCCTAACCAATCGGCCAGCGTTCGGCTCTGAACTAGATGAAATTTAGATATAAATCATTTCCACAAAATTCGATGGTTACAGAAGGAGGGGTTTCAAAAATCATATCTCTTGGACCTACTCGAAGTGGTACACTGACAGAGGAACAAATGAGTAGCTGCTCTTCGGTAGCAGAGTTCGTGGGTTCGAATCCCACTCTAAAAATGGATGTTCGTAGAAATTTGGAGTTGACTTTAAGCAGTAGGTCCTGGCATCATTAACCCTCGTGTAGCAAAATATTAGACCGTAACGTTCCAAACCAAACCAAACTTTGTAAGTGGTACAATTACTTATTTACCTGTGGTAACGCATGTGCTTAAAAGTAAAAAAAAAAAATTACTAAACTTGATATTTATTTCTGGTATCTATTATAACGACAGAACTAATAATATCGTTGTCCACCTAACTTATTTATGTTAATGTAATATCCTGAAATAAAATAGTATTTAGCCAATAAGATTGTTTTCCATAACATTTATTAACTGGATGAATAAATAGATTATAAGGAGGGTTTTCAACTATTACTGTAAAGACGGGGACGCGGTAGCTCAGTCGGCAAAGGCAACGCTCTCGTAACTGAAGGGTTGCGAGTTCGGAACCAGAGCCGACATAAGAGCCGCCTTGTTAGGTAAAGGTGTAAAAGTATAAAGGTGACAGGCGCACATAAAATATGTTCGTGGTCACAATGTTCTCCAAGTTTTCAATCAATACTTCTGGAGTGGCAGGCCAAGCCTATGGGCATTATGCGTGGTCCCTGCTTCAAAATTGCGAGGACCTACTTCAGCTTAAGTCGTACTTTCACCCTTGAGGTAATCGTCAAAACGAAAGGCGCATCCCCTTGTCTTAATGCAAGTATCCTCCGGCTCAATAGTGCTTGGTCAGACCAAGTGGTACATGCAGCAACAACTTTAAAGATATCTACTACATCTTTTGCCAGTGTTACAAAAGACTTGTTTATATCTGTCCTAAAAATACTCATTTTAATCTTTTAATGCTTAAAAAAAGTAATATGTTTAAGATATACCGGCTTAAAATTGCAAAGATAAGTAGAGACAAATATGTATGTGCTTCTTTCAGATACAGAAGCATACCTGGAGATTCCATATATTTTTAAACCTTTATAGAGATAGAAGAGGTAGGAGATGTTCCTGTGTCGTCATTTGAGATTTGATAAATTTACAGCAAGGAGAAACTGTAACTGGAAAATTAGACGGAATGTTTTATCTCTGAAAAAAAATACTTCAGTGTAATCACATTATGATATACTTTTCAGTACTTTATGAGTACTTTTTAACATAAACCAAACAATATCTAGGATTTCTCAAAAAATTATCAAATTAATAAAAAATAAGGTTTTGCTCACTTTTTATGCTAAATAAGCATAAATTTTCCGACATCATTTACTGTCATTTAAAAAACAAGTAGCTTTCACAATAATCATTGTTAAGTAGTGATTTCTAAACATTCTGAAAAGCAATAATAAAGTGTTTTTCCTAATGCCACAGATTTTCTCTCAGTTAGCAATTTTCTACAATTTTTCTTCATTCATTTAAACTGATTTTGTTGAAAACAAACTTCCTCTGTTGGTTTCTATGCTGGGTTTTTGCCTCATACTTTGGGTTTATTAGTGTCTTTTTTCTATTTATTCTGAAATAGACGATGACTCACTCAGAGAATATTGACAAGTGATATGTTTGCCAGATTTTTGTTCTAAAAAGTATTAAAAGCACTAAAATATTTCTTCAATATCCCAAAAGCTATTCCAAAGCTACCAAAATGAAATAGCCCTAATTTTGTAAAGAAGAAAATGAATGATTTTTTTATTATGAAGATAAATAACCGAAAAGATTTCTTGAGCTACGGAAGGTCCATGTTTGAGGCTGACGATTTTTATATCGCAGAGAATCATAAGCCAATAAAAAATATATTACCTTAATATTCTCTTCAAACTAGTTGGGTTTAATTAATTAATTGGTTTGAATAAATAAATCCAATAAATACTGTCTGAAGGCCTTGTCACAATAAACAAAGATAAGCCCAAACATATGTTTCGCAGGAGACTGATGGCTGAAAATCTATGTGTGATCGAGTGTTCTCCTTCGATTGCAGATCAAAACAGTCGAACGGAAAAGTTGCCAGTGCATATCTTAACGTCTTCTGTGATAGAGACTTTACAAGTGCACAAGTTATTAAACTTTTGTTATGTCATCAGTGTTAAGGCCTTATTACACATGTATCTATAGAAAAAGCAACGGATTTAGTTCAAATTCTTTGCGGATTTCTCGTGTGATAGTGAAAGCTTTCAATCAATTATTTTGGTTCAGGTTAGAGTGTGATAAAGCCGTAAATCTTTTTAAAAATTATATTTATTGTATGATAAATCACGTATTCTTCATAGCGAAAAGGAATTGTAAGCTGAATCAATCTACTGTTTTTTAAACATGTATAGGTTGACGTGTGATAAGGCCTTTAGCATCTGAAGGAGGATATTCATGTTCATAATAATCCTGAAAACAAAACAGTAAAGGTGAGTATGAACAGAAACTTGCAAGGTTAACTTGATTTAATACCAATAAATAATAAATAAATAATAAATGTAGCATAGGTATCAGTAAAGTGTAACTGATAGTCCCAGAAACTTTAAATCCGAATTATCCTTCCAATATTCCGCAATTGTAATTATAAAATATTTACTTAACTGAATCTCTTGTTTTTTACACACTTCATGCTGACGGTGTATAAGTCCTTGATGTATTTCATTTTTTAAGTTTCACAAGAGTTAAACTTCACCGAAATTACAGGACCTAGGGGAGTTTAGAGCAGTGATGTCCAAACGGTGAATAGCAAATTACCAATAGCTAGCTGGAGATTTTTAGTAGCTCACGGGATGATTTTCAGAGGATTTCAAAATCCCTCTTATGTTAGCATTCTTTTATTTTGTTACACCATAAAGCAAATCTTCAAAGATAAGTGAAGAAATCAACACCTAGCCGAAGCCCATTCTAATGATTTAAAACTAGTCATTCCGGCAAAACATAATAAACAAATATAAGATTTTGGTAGCTCACAGATTTATAGACTGAACGGTAGTTCAGAGCCTTCATAAATTTGGTGACAACTATTCTTCGTGTTTTTATATTATTTACAGCCATCTCAGTTTTGATTTCGTTTGTTAGGAGCGTTATTATGTACATTTTGTGATACAAGCGCTAACACGACAGAGCTGTTACTCAGATTATTAGATCAGCCATTACTATTGCTGTTACTCAGAGCCTTCAGAAATTTGGTAACCACTGGTTTAGAGCCTTGTTCTTTCATATTATTTAAAGACAACTCAGTTTTGATTTCGTTTGTTGGGAGCGTTATTGTGTACATTTTGTGATACAAGTACTAACACGACAGAGACTTACTGTTACTCAGAGCCTTCAGAAATTTGATGACCACTGTTCTTTGTACTTTTACACTATTTACAGCCCTCTCAATTTGATTTCGTTTGTTGAGAGCGTTATTGTGTACATTTTGTGATACAAGCGCTAATACGACGGATACTTACTGTTACTCAGAGCCTTCAGAAATTTGATGAACACTGGTTTAGAGCCTTATTCTTTCACATTATTTACAGCCCGCTCAGTCTTGGTTTCTTTTGGTAGGAGCTTTATTGTGTATATTTTATGATACAAGTGCTAACATGACGAAGGCTAACTGTATATATTTGATTTTGAGAGATTATTAACATTCATGCTAGAGACAAAACCCAAGAACTCAGAAACCGAGAGTGAGCACTTTACTTAGTTTACTATTTGTGCATTATGTCTCTTTTCGGACTGACACTGGTACTTCGAAATAATCATAGGCACCTAACAAATTTAACGAGACAAAATTTTGACTTTAATAGAAACATTGTGTTCACTTATTAACACATTTATGTCTATGTCTATCAGCTTATTAATATGTTGTTAGTACTATATTAATATGCTATTACTATAATTGTTAACAAAAATAGTTACACTAATATTAACTATTAAGATTTGCATAGAAAAAAGTTGTCTTTCTGAATGTGAGATATTTTGAATACATCCAAAACACCATTATTGTTTTAACTATATGAATACCATAAAGCCTGGTGATGGGCGAATCAGTAAAACACTGCGTTTCCGCATCGGAATTTCGACGTTCGTATCCCACTGTTGAACTGAGTGTTCGGAATTGGTTATAAGTAGTAGGTCTTGGTCTAATTAGCAATCGAATTGAACAATTCACTTTCGAAAACTTAATACTTAGCTAGTTCCACACAGCTTTGAACGTCACTTTCCAGAACTCGGGTTGGTACCCACAGACTCTGATACCAAAGCACTTGTTTAGAAATTAAATAAGATTTTTAAGATTTAACTCAGAAAAATATTTCTCTTTGGGAGATATTACACTAAGAACTATGCTCTTAATCAGTGATTTTACATTCAGCTTTTAAGATTGAACATAAACATAACAACTCTGATGGCAGCTTTATTAGTTTGATTTTCTTTCATTACCTTGTTTTTTTCTCAAAAAGATTTTTCGATGTGTAGTATGAGTAACTTAAAACTGATGCTTGATTTATTAAGAAAAGTGTTTTTCAAAAATTGACTTCAACATTTCTACTCCATTCATTTTACATTTCAATGTAAAACTATGTATCATACATTCAAGCTACAAAAATCTTTGCATATCGGTAGAAAACTACTGAATATTTTAATTCATGAAATGATTTTAGCTCTTTTTTATTTTGTTGATTTGTGTGAGTCATATATATATAGCTATTTGCAGTAAAAGTATTCATACGTGTAAGATAAAGTTCCTATAAAACAATTTCTTATATAGCCTTATAAAAAAATTTCATAATAATTTAATTATTTTCGAGCAGCGCGGTACAAGGAAAAACTTGCATATGTTTCTTGATATACCACTATACTGATGCATATAATTAGTAAGTTGAAATAAATATTATGATGAATCCGGAGTAGGTATTTTACGAAGAATACTCTGTGTTTAAAAAATAACTATCTTTTGGTTATACATTATAATTTCAGCTACAATTTTGTAGCATTTACTATGAAAGAAACCAAGCGAATATTAGTTCATTCTGTTAAGAATGGGTGTCAGATCCAATTTTTGTACTTATGAAAATAGAAAACATAACTGAATTTGGAGAAGCATGAATTTAGTGAATAAAATATTAAACAGTCTCCTTTTTGGGGGTTATTCAAACCAAGAAAAATTTTGCTCGTATGTCTGGAGCTGTATTTTTTAAAAATTGTAACAGTTATTTTTTAACATCCACATAAATTTTTGAGGAATTTCACAAAATCACGAAGAAATTCCCTATCATTATTATTATCATTATTATTATTAAAATGTATTATTATTGTTAAAACTCATTGTAAAAATAAAATTAAACACACTATTTTTAATGAAGGTATACATTTTATAGGGCTAATACAGAAAATTCTTCAGTAGTTTCCAATAATCTCTATACATAGAACTGAGTGTATGTACATATATGTACGCTTTAATGTTTGTATATTTGTTCTTTATACAAATCTTCGTCGTTTATTGCAGATTCCCCGTGATTTGCACAGGGATTTTTTGATACTGCTAAAAGGTTACTGTTGATATTAAAACTTTTTCTATGCTTTATATAACGTAAAATCTCAATGTAACAAATCTTGATGTTACCAATCGCGGATATCCCAATCGCAATTTATTATTAATGTTAAAACTCATTGTAAAAATAAAATTAAACACACTTCTTTTTAATAAAGGTATAAATTTTATAGGGCTAATGCAGAAAAGTCTTCAGTAGTTTCCAATAATCTATATATATAAAACTAAATGTATGTACATATATGCATGCTTGTATGTTTGTATATTTGTTCTTTATACAAATCTTCGCCGTTTATCGCAGAGTAACCGTGATTTTCACAGGGATTTTTTTA
This sequence comes from Pardosa pseudoannulata, assembly GCA_032207245.1. Classification (NCBI taxonomy): domain Eukaryota; kingdom Metazoa; phylum Arthropoda; class Arachnida; order Araneae; family Lycosidae; genus Pardosa; species Pardosa pseudoannulata. The sequence goes on along the minus strand of CM063503.1, from coordinate 44,074,401 downwards.
TGCTACTGTAAGGTTACTGTCGGTATTAAAACTTTTTCTATACTTTATATAACGTAAAATCTCAATGTAACGAATCTTGATGTTACCAATCACGGATATCTCAATCGCAATTTATTATTAATGTTAAAACTCATTGTAAAAATAAAATTAAACACACTTCTTTCTAATAAAGGTATAAATTTTATATAGCTAATGCAGAAAAGTCTTCAGTAGTTTCCAATAATCTATATATATAAAACTAAATGTATGTACATATATGTATGCTTGTATGTTTGTACATTTGTTCTTTATACAAATCTTCGCCGTTTATCGCAGAGTAACCGTGATTTTCACAGGGATTTTTTTATGCTACTGTAAGGTTACTGTCGGTATTAAAACTTTTTCTATACTTTATATAACGTAAAATCTCAATGTAACGAATCTTGATGTTACCAATCGCGGATATCCCAATCGCAATTTATTATTAATGTTAAAACTCATTGTAAAAATAAAATTAAACACACTTCTTTTTAATAAAGGTATAAATTTTATATAGCTAATGCAGAAAAGTCTTCAGTAGTTTCCAATAATCTATATTTATAAAACTAAATGTATGTACATATATGCATGCTTGTATGTTTGTATATTTGTTCTTTATACAAATCTTCGCCGTTTATCGCAGAGTAACTGTGATTTTCACAGGGATTTTTTGATACTACTGTAAGGTTACTGTCGGTATTAAAACTTTTTCTATACTTTATATAACGTAAAATCTCAATGTAACGAATCTTGATGTTACCAATCGCGGATATCCCAATCGCAATTTATTATTAATGTTAAAACTCATTGTAAAAATAAAATTAAACACACTTCTTTTTAATAAAGGTATAAATTTTATAGGGCTAATGCAGAAAAGTCTTCAGTAGTTTGCAATAACCTATATATATAAAACTAAATGTATGTACATATATGCATGCTTGTATGTTTGTATATTTGTTCTTTATACAAATCTTCGCCATTTATCGCAGAGTAACCGTGATTTTCACAGGGATTTTTTGATACTACTGTAAGGTTACTGTCGGTATTAAAACTTTTTCTATACTTTATATAACGTAAAATCTCAATATAGCGAATTTTGATGTTCCCAATCACGGATAGTTAACACTATTTGAGAAGTTCAGGTATATATATCTTCCAATAAAAATTCCTATTTTAAAAGTTTTATATACACTTGAAGACCTCCAAATTGGTTTGGTTTGGCTTTGGAGTTCTACGGTCTAATCTTTGCAACACGAGGGCTAATGAGACCTGGACATACTGCTCAAAGCCGATTCCAAACGGCTACGAACCCACGAACTCCGGTCCCGAATGCCAGCACCCTAATCATTCGGCCCTCCAGATTGGTATATAGTCCAATATCGGTCGATAGTTGCGTCTCGGTACCGGAGTTCGTGGATTCGAATTTCAGTGCTGTCATCGATGCTCGTAGCTCATCAGAATCGATTTAATTAGTAGGTTCAGGTCTAATTACCCATCATGTCGAAAATAATTAATCACAGCTCTACTTCAAACCAAACTTAATGGTATATAGCTATACTGTTGACTACTTATCGACACTACTATCTGAAATCATTTTTTCAAAACTCTGATTCATTAACGTATGACCCAGACAATAATGGCAAAACTAGAACAGTACAGGTTTACACCTGACTATTGGAATGTATATTTAGAGCCATTCAAAATAGATTTATGTAGTAAGACAGTTTAATTAGTCATCAAGGGGGTAAAATGTTGATCAGACTTCTTCTATTTAACCAAGTAATCATAAACAAAAACAAATGTAGCTAGTTTTTCTTTAACAGTTAGTTAATCAGTTTTACAAGTTTATCTTTTCTGCCTTATTTATGCTAAAAAGTTTAAATAAATAGCATTTTTTCTACAATAGCTTAAAAAACCAAGCGTCTGTTTCTCTCATTGAGTTCAATAATAATTAAAGATGACGCTCTGTGCAATTTGCTCATCTTTTCATTAAGGATGACATGTGTCTATGAATAATTTAAGTATTAAAGTGTTCCAGAAATATATTTATTGAATTTAAAGAACAATAGCTTTGTAGCAGACGTTCAAATAAATAATATTCGCTTCGGAGGAAGAGGAATGGCGAATACAACTTTTCTAGATAACCAAGTGCAATAAACGCAAACAAATTCATGAGTTGATGCTTCTTTTGAAATTAGTCATTCAGTTTTTCAAGTTAACAATTTTTTACGAAGCATTATTTGTGCTCAGAAATTGAAAGAATTAACATGCTTTTCAGACAACTCCTTAGCTCATGGAAAAGACTATCATACGTTTGGTTATTCACTTCGTGATGCAAAATATCGACAACAATTCTAGCTAACCAAGTAATAATAAACACAAATTCATGAGTCGGTGCTTCTTTTACAATTTGTCATTCAGTTTTTCTAGTTTGCGGATTTGGCGAAGTAGCATTTGTGCTCGAAAAAGAAATAATTAACACGCTTTAAAGACTACTCCATGTCTCATGGCATTTAATTTAAATCCTATAAAGCATCTCCGGCTAATAGAGTCAAATATTCCTCTTTGACGATTTACTAAAATAACAATATAAAGTTCTTCAAAGTTGCTAATACATCTTCATACAAAAAAACCTCAAATTTTAAGCGCAGTTATTTCCCCAAATGAGTGTTTAACCCCTTCGCAACCAACGTCTCTTATACGCGACGCAGCGATTTCACTCATATCAGTCCAGCGTCGCTTCCACGCAATGATCTCCGGTTGATATTGAGAGACCAGCGTCGCGTATGCATAATAGGAGATCTGAAAGTTTTATTATAATTTTCAAATGCTAGATTTAATCACTAGATGGCGTAAATGGCAACGGTTTTCACAACGGTCAACTCGTATAGCATTTACGTGCTAGTCCTCAAGGGGTTAAGACTTGAAGTACTTGAAATTCACAAAAAGAAAACTTTATTAAGGTAAAAAACTTGCCTCCAAACAGTAAAATAATGTAAATATTGATTATTTTACTACTTTGCTTTCTTTATGGTCCAGCTTTTTTATACAATTATGATTTTTGACATTAATTGTTAATATAGGAAGCTTACCACTAAGTCTACATTTACGGACCTATTTAAACGGACGGTGGACTTGAAGAAATGTTTTTAAAATTATTAACCCTGTAACATTCGATTTGATAATTATAATTTGTAACAGTAGCAATTACAACGGCAAGAATAGTAACACATAAGTATAATGAGAATAATAATCATCAGAGGCGTTGCTTCAGGATAGTATTTTTACCTCACTTTTACCCTAACCTAATGCCAGGCTGCTCGTTATGCGTACTTTCCTAAATCTTTGCCCATAGACACAAGCATGTAAACACTCTTATCAGGAAATCCTACTAAACAGCAAAATCTTCTTTCCTTGCCTACCAAAATACTCTTCTTATAATTAAAATCTACAGACCGTCCACGATTTAATTCTGTCACAGAAAGCAAGAAAGGGTCTAGAAAAGTTTTTTATGTTAGTATTTTTTCTCTCAGTCATACTTGCCCTTTACCCATTGTACCATACTATTGCAAATTTTCAATATCTACAATTGTTGTTAGTTACACAGTGAGCTTTGAAAGAAGGTTTTGTTGATTGTTGTTACAATACAACACTGAAATTATTTCAATCTGCGTGAATAATCTGTACCAAAAAGCGAAATTAAATCCAAATTTTGTTTCAAAGTTTTATTCATAGTTTGATCGCATATACAAGATTATTGCTGAAATAAACTTTGGTTTAGTTAAATTTAAAGTAACGACGGGAATACCAGCAGTCTCTGTCTCACAAAAATAGGTTCAAATTCTTCATAAAGATAACTTTTGTGTAAAACGATTTACAATATTTATAAGAATTTTTTTATGTAGAAAATGCAATTTTGCCAATAAATTTCCAGTTTTATGCTTTAAATTATTTGAAATTATTTTTGCATGTTTCAAAAAACATACTTAAATGTTTAAGAAAATATTTTTACCTCCTTGTACGAAGTAAATGAAGTATTACCTTCATAAAAAAATTTCACTACTCCGATATCAGAGGACATATTCATTTTGAAATTGCTTGAATCATTTTCTACAAGTATCATTGTTACGTTTGTAAGTACATACAAGGAAACTTTAAGATTTAAAAAACTTATATTTAAACTTCAACATTTATTATATTCATTATTTACAGATTAATACATAATTTGATTAATATATGAAATGACCTGCATTATTTGGGTTTTGATATTCATAAATATTTTTAAAATGGTATTCCTTATCAAAATGTTATGAGACCCAGGTAACAATCATGAATATTAAGCCGGTTTACCTCCAGGTATTCACAGGGAAGCAGGATGGGGCTCTAGGCAGGCTGTACGTCGGTGCTGGCGTACAGGTCGTTACTTTGCTGGACGTCGGTGCTGGAGTAACGGTCGTCACTTTGTCGGATGCGGGATAGGGCAAATATTGCTGGCCCGGGTTCTCTGGCTTGCTCACGGAATCTGGATGCACCGTTCCCTTTGACTTCCGACCTCGACTCCTTTTCCAACTTTTTTCCACAACTTTACACCTCGGATCAACGCCCCTTTTTACTCTTTTCCAATCACTTGTTAGTGAAGGTTTCCCACATCTGCACCCCCTTCGGGTGTGCAGGTGGGCTCATTAAAATTACCCCTTTGGTGAAAATTGGCATTACTTCCTAGCCTCTGCTGCCCCCTTATCTCACAGCTGCATCCCTGCCTGGGCTTGAAGGTTACACTTGTGCCACTCCATCAGCTATAACTCGTCCGCAGAGGTCCCCATTAAAACTCAACAGCTGCGTTTATATACTCCTTAGAAATTTAGTCCACATCTGTGTGTGCACGTGCTGATCATTGTGATGAGGCGATTTAGATCAGTAATATAACTGATTCATTCATACGAGAAGTAAAATGCTTGGGATCTAAATCTGACCTCATCACATCTTTGTAAAAAGACAGAGGACCATAAAATTATTTTCTACAGATATTGTTGTCTTGTACGGTAGTCTCGGGCGGAGTTCTGATCCCAGTCCCAGATTAGAATCCCGTCTCCGTACTTGACACTAAATAAGAATGTACCTTTGTGGAGTTATTTATGAGTCCCTAAGGGACAGTGCAAAATTAGAAGGGATAAGATTTTCCACATTGGCGGTCTCAAGGCGGGGTTTAAGCAGACCAATTAGATTTTTACAACGATCCCGATTGGACAATAAGAAGGAAGAGGGGACAAGGATGAAATTAATTAAATAAGAAAAATCTAAAAAAGAGAAGGTGTTCGGAAATCCAGACGAGGAGAGAGTCCGACGAGAACGTGTTCGGAAATCCGATAGAAGGCGTTCGGAAGTCCGACAAGAACGTGTTCGGAAGTCCGAGAGAAGGTGTTCGGGAGTCGAGTCGAGGAGACAAGTCCGACCGAATGTGTTCGAGAGTCCAGTCGAGGAGACAAGTCCGTTGGGAAGTGTTCGGAAGTCCAATCGAGGAGACAAGTCCGTTGGGAAGTGTTCGGAAGTCCAATCGAGGAGACAAGTCCGATGGGAAGTGTTCCTGTATCAAATATTACGGTCGTACCCCAAACACTCAGAAGGAAGCCCCTGTCCAGACCGACGGAAGATCCATACATACCGAATCCTGATCAGCCCACGACTAGCAGTGTTCCGGGCATACCATATTAACTCACAAAGGTACCCCGTTTTACATATTTTTGAAATTGAGATTAGGTCCTCTCTCTTATATTTACATGTTTACTTAAGTGATGAAAAATTATTGTCCGAACTAAATTAGAGTGGCACCTAATTTGAAGGTGTGGATAAAGTAATTTTTAGGAAGATAGAATCAGATTGTGTGTGTGTATATATATATATATATATATATATATATATATATATATATATATATATATATATATATATATATCTTTATAATACATCTTATTTTTTTTTTTATTTTAAGCTGGTTTCAGATGCTTTTAATTTAGCTTTTAGTTTATTTTCATATTTTATGTCTGTAGTTTCTCAGAACCTGTAGTTAAATTTAGTACTAAAATATTTTTACACAACACAACCAAAATAAATACCACTATACACACACACAGGTTAATACCCAAATATAAAAGAGAACTACACGACAACCATCATGGGAAAGTACATAGGTGCAATTACATTTATTTACTAAAAGAGAGAGTCAGAACCGAAGTGAACAAAATCCATTTGAAAAAATCTAGAGAAGTTGAATTTTCTAAAGATTCTGTATCATAATTATTTCCTGAAAATTTAAATTAATATTAGTAAATTTTTAATATCTAGGGTATTTCATACTTTATGTAGATATGAAATAAAAACTTATTAACCCCGGTGAATGGCTTAATTTCAAAAAGAAAAAATGAACTTCATTCACTATGGAGGTGAATTCCTCATGACATGAAAAATTTGCTGTTATAGATTATATATCACATAAAAGTTTAAAACCCATATACCGAAAGTATCCCCTTTATCTAAAAAATTTTTCCCTTGCCACAAAATTCTACATAAACAGAATTAACTATTTATGAAAAGCTGAAATAAACGTATCTGAACTGAAGATCTTTAACATTTTCAAATCTTAGTAAGAGTTGAAATTTGGAAAAAAATAACTCAATCCCTTCTTAGTGTAAAGTTATGATAAAACCACAATCAACTAAAACGCATTGCGATTGGAATTGGAATTTTTTAAACAACAGTTTTTGTTGGGTCCTTCACTCTTTTTCGAATAGTATTGAAAAACGTGGCTACAGAAAAATGTTTCAATTTAGTTTTGCTCTTAAAGGTATAACTTACGGTGTGTACAAGTAAATATATAAAGTGAGTATAAAATACACCTGCCTTTTTGATAATTTATTAGCTTTGATAAGTAAAAAATTCTTGATAGGCATCGTTTTGAAATCGTATTATAAATTTTAAAATATAGCTTAGATGAAAAAAGGAAAGTTTATTAAAATGATATCCATTGTCTTTCAACGGGAAAAGTTGCCTCTTTTTAAATAACAGAAATGATAAGGAGTTTATTAAGGGACTCCGGAGTTTTTTAAAGTTCAGAAATTCAAAATTATATCTTTGACGAACTATATTTACTACTGATTTTCAGAGTATTAATAAAATATTCTTGAAAATTTCTTGTAGAAAGTTCTTTTACCCTAGAACGCATAGAATTTTGCTACTTTCTCTACCAGAAATATGCCGAACGATAGCCTAATGGTAGAGCGCTGCTCTTCGGTACCGCAGTTCAAGGATTTGGATCTCTCAGCTGATATGGATATTCGTAGCCGTTCAGAATTGGTTTTCAGCAGTAGGTTAAGGTTTCATTAGTTCCAGGGAGCAAAACAGCAGCCATTAGCATTCCAAACCAAACCAAAACTACGAAAAATATCGACTGGTGTATATGTATATATATATATATATATATATATATATATATATATATATATATATATATATATATATGCATGTGTGTATTTGTATACATACATACAAATATATACATATATACATTTATATTATACAAACACATACACACAGAGATTTATATATATGTATATGTATGTACATGCATATACATGTATACATATATATATATATATATATATATATATATATATATATATATATATATATATATATATATATATATATATATATATATATATATATATATATATATACATATCCATATATATATATATATATATAAACATACATATATATAAATTTTATGTATTCATTTTTTATAGTACAGCATTATATCCCCATTATTTGAAACTAATAAACATTAAGACATTATTCACTATATATATATATAATATACAAAGCATTTGTCATTATAGTAAATATATATATATATATATATGTTTACATGTATACATGCTACATACATGTATATAAATTTTATCTATATATATTTTTTATATATATAGCATTATATCCAGATTATATATACTAATAAATATTAATACATTATACATTATAATATATGTATATAAATTTTATGTCATTTATAGTATATATTATAGCATATATATATATTATTTTAAACTAATAAATTTTAATACATATATATATATATATATATATATATATATATATATATATATATATATATATATATATATATATATGTATATATATATATATATATATATATATATATATATATATATATATAAATTTGCACATATTTATATTATGTGCGTGTACATGCGTATATATGTATCTAAATAAGTTTATGCACGTTTATATATTTATACGTACACACACACACACACACACACACACACATATATATATATATATATATATATATATATATATATATATGTCGATATAAATTGCCGGATTTTATGAAACAATATAGAAAATTCGCAATTGGAATGACTCCATTCTAGTGTTAAAGGGACATAATAACTTCAGAGATTTAAAATCTTCCGCCATTTTTTGATTGATCATAAAAAAACCGTTTTGCTCCTTTTAGAGTGAATTTTAATAAGTTCTAGAATAACGCTTTAACTTTTAAAAAATATTTAGTTTTGACATTTCATGTAGTATATTTTTAAAAATAACCAAAAATATAGACCATATAATAAATATGAAGTGTACTTAACTTCCAAATAACAAGATTTTGAAATATCTAGAATAGAATCTAAATTTTTATATTAAATTGAAGTTAAATAATTTTTTCAGTCTTTAAACCTTAAGTTTTTTTTTTAAAAAAC
>CM063503.1:43975603-44060603 GCA_032207245.1 Pardosa pseudoannulata | reverse complement strand
AGAAATTCTTCCTCAATAATATAAACAAAATTAAACTACAGCTCAGTTAGAATGACAAATCTTTATATCCGGGGACTTTTCTCGTATCCTCAAGTAGTGAAAGTATTTTTGGGTACAAAATACAAAAAGATCTAAAAGTTGCATATTGTTGGTTGACTGTTTTCCTTTCATGAAAAATTCCTTTCTCTTTAGAACTCAATTGTTTTTCTAGCTGAGGCAATTTTTTTTCACATTTTTCTGTCTGCTATACCTTTATCCCCTTCATCTTTTATCTCTTTTTTATACTCTTTTACAGCCTCCTTTCTCAATTTAGATTTATTTTTCCTTTTGTTTTTACCTCTCATCCAGGTATTCCTTGTAAGGTGTACGCGTCCTGTGGCCGGCATTGAGTTGAGCCGTGTAATGGGGACTTGGAGAGGTCATCCTTTAAATTCTTTTACTTAGTCTTTAAACATGAATTCATGCACTCATGATTCGAGATTTAGTTGCTGAAATACTGGCAGATAAATGAGTAACTGACTTTAAAAATTGTCACTTGATATCATGCATTTGTAAGTATTGAGTAGAGACGCCTTTATCCCCTTCATGGCTAGAGGATTTTTCTCACTTGCTGGATTTAACTTGGAAAAAATTCTAGAGTGATATACACTCATCTTAATATGATCATTTGGGGGGGGGGATCTTCCAATTGTAAAAATCTTCAATAGTCCCGGAGGACATCCTCATTTACATCAAGATCGAGTATTGTAAAAACTGAGGATAAACATCTCAAACTCATTGCTTTTTAAAGATGCTTGACAAGACACATTTTATTACAGTTATTAAGGTTCTGTCTCTCCACCCTAATAATCTCCATCCTTTCAAGAGGTTTTCTTGACCTAAGAAATCTTCCTTGATACACTATTTTATATTTTGATGCCCGGAAGTCACAAAAATCTACTCTTTTTGTGACTTCTGGTTTGCAAACCATGTTGATCAGTAGAATATACAGATTTGACAACTCCTATGATATATGGATCATTGGCTTATGTTTTTGGAGACTAATCAAATAAATTAGAACTCTGAATTACAAAGCTGATCTTTCAGGTGATATGGTTCTTAAATTGTAAGAACTTTGCAGTATCTCTTACAAATCACGCATTAGAAACAAAATATACGCTAAAAAACGTGCAAGAACTATTCAACTATAATTCCTAAAGTACCCCCCCCCCTTTCCACAGAGGAGGTAATCTAACTAACTAGGTATTGCTATATCAATTTCGCAAAGGCACGCTGATTATGGACAAAGCGATTATTCTGGAAAAGCATCTATTGCGCTCACACTCAAAATAGCTTAAGTGATATTAACTCGATTTTAGCTTATTTTTTTAAAACTCCCCTGTTTTTCAGTCTGCCTTTAATTCTTTGACATTTTCTTGAATTAATGGTTCTATCACCACATTCTGGTATAGGTCAGGTCTTTGTCGCGAAGAACATTTTTTTTAATTAATATTTTCATTTGAATACTAATGGAAAGTAATTTCCTTATACAGATACATTTCCCTCACAATTTCCTGAAATAAGGTACTTTTTCAAAATTAATAAAATAGGAATATTTTAAATAAAAATTAACACACCGGAAAAATGCTGAAAGTCCAGAGATGCAACTTTGTTTCTGTCGGAAAAAATATCTCATAATCTCAAAAATAGAGAACGTTTTAGAGGATTTTTTTAAGTCAGAAAAATAAATCGGTGGCAACCCTGCCGTTTGTCTGGAATAATGTATGTGACATAACAGCAAAAAAACTGTGAAAAAATAATTTATTGAAAATTTATGTTACCTAATGTTTATTTAGATACAGTTAAAAGGTTTATATTTATTATGTCTTAATGTGATGACGTTGGAACTAACAAAAATAGATTTTTTTTTTTTTTTTTTTTGTTCGGCAACTTGAAATAGCTAGTTGACGAGATGCAGCAACATACTTCAATTTTTATCGCTTTGTACTTTTATCAATTCAATAAATATACAATTTTTAAACAATTAAACGTTTCATTTTACCAATAAGACAAAAAAGGTTTACCGAGTTACAAAGAAAAATTATTTTGCCCGCATAAAACAGTTTGGGAAACGCTTTTCCAGGTTAATGATTGCCAAAAGTATCTGTAATCCGATTGCAAAGTATTTTTGTTTGTTCAATGCCAGGGCTGTTGCTCTACAGCATTCGCCTATTAAATCCCCGAGCTTTTTGACTATTTTTTTATAGGAACACCATATAAACCAGTGGTGGCGAACCTATGACCGCCTTTCAAATACTGGCCCTTGAAGGCTTTGCAAATTTCTCGCGTATTGATTTTTAAAAATTTTCTTTTTATACTATAAAAGAGAGAATACACAGCCGAAAACCTTATAGAAAATATTTTCAATGTCAAATTTGACGTTGAAACACTATATGATTCAAGACAGTCAATCAAAAACTTGGTGCACACGTTCGTTGCACAATAGAACGGGGACTGACCAGTTTGCAATATTGAATTAATTGCCAGCCTTTACGAAAACATATTAGTTAAAATTTTTGTGTTTTTAAATCATTGATGCCACTTTTATCCTCTCTAATTTCCAGTCACACAGTCTTGTATAAAAAAAAAATAATAGACAAAATTTGACACTTCTCAAAAAGGTTCGCCATCACTGATATAGGCGGCCCACGTAAGTGATTATTTGAAGATAACACACAAATGCATTCAAGTGTTATCCTGGAAGTCAAACACAGTACCCCTCATTTGAACCACAGAAGACTTGACAGCGTGTTGGGACGTAATATTGTTAAAATAGCTGGATCATAAAAATAGTTTGAGAAACGCTAATCTAGATAAAACATTCCTACAACTCTGTATGAAAATTTGCAATCTACGTATGGTTTTCTCTAACGTTTAAAAGAAACGTGAATATCAGATATACTTTCCTGGGGTGATTACATGATATACTAGACAAAAAATAAATATTCAAACGATTGACGAAAATACAGCTTTCGTGTATAAGGTAAATCAAAAAAAGACTCACATATACTTTTTAAACCTGTTATTATTACTTTTCTTTTTTAACATTTTCTGAAAAAATCAACAAATTTCATTTAAGTTAGCAAAAGTAAATACACTTGTATTACAGAAAGTAGCAGACTCGTAATTACAGAAAATATTTTCGAATCAACTTATATAAATATATATACTTAATGTAAGGCAGAGAATTCGAATCAGTCTGACAAGAAGTAAATTACTTTCACATTACTGCTAATTTATGTCATGACCAAATGTTAAATAATAACAATCAGTAACAAATCAAAATCTAATAGAGCTTTTAGGCAAGTTTGGACTAGCACAATATACAATCCTATACCTAGTTATTCCATTTAGTAAAATTAGTAGCTGCATTGTTTTTAGCATCATATTTTAATACACATGTTTAACACTACTCACAGATTACTGCTAATACATGTGTGTAATGTATAAACATATAATAAATTAAAAATAAGATTCATATTTTCATAATCTTACGAAAATAAATTTTCTTTTCTTATAATACTTTATACTTGGGATTACAAAACTTTTTTTATGACACGGCAACATTAAAAAAAATTAAGTTTCGTTAAAATGGTTAAAACTTGAATAGGTATATATTTGAATAAGTAATGCTACTCATAAATCTAAACAAAAAAGTTATTTTAAAAATAATTTTATCATAGAATAAGAGAAAATTTGTAATAATGTGAAGAATGAAAATGTTTCTACTGAAAACATTTCATTTATCATCAGGCTGGATATCCAAGTTAATAATTTCTGTCATGAAGATTGTTTATGGTCATTAGTAATAATGACGTTTCAGGATTTCTCATAGACTGCTGTAAAAGACTATATTACTCAGTTACTGAAATAAAACTGACACGATGTTTATAATTATTTGCTGTACATACAAAATGTTATGTACAATCATTATTAAATACTCAGACTGGACAAGATTGATTATACTACCTCTATTTGATTTGCATATACAGACCAGATTCAAAACAGGCAGCAGGTGATACTTTGCTGACTTCTGCTTTAAACTAATAACCTGTACATATAATTAAGCCAAGCTAGGGACACATAGTTAATGAAATTTCCTTTATAAATTAAAAAAAAATTAAATGCAGAAAAAAAGTAACAAACAGTAAAAAAATAGCATTTATTGATTTTTTAATACAGTACACAAAATTTTACATAACATTGATTTCATGTGTAATATCAATCTTTATAGGTAACACACAGAATATATTATTTTGTGTCCATTAGGAAGTACCGTGGATTAAGCTACTCATTTTTTCCAGGAACTTAAAATGGCAATACTTCACACTGAAATCCATGTCATACCAGTAGTTAACTAAAAATAAACAAAACCATTACTATGTAAATTTAATAACTTTAGTATATATAGTACATTTAAAAATGGTTAATTTAAGTAGTTTTTAAAATCTTTAATTGTCTTTGTTTTCAATTATATACATAAAAACACACTGATAATTTATAATACACCTTTTTTAGACTACCATTTTTGAAAATCTAAATGTTAATCACTTACCGACTACAGTTACCAAACAACTTATATGATAAATACACTAAAAGAATAAAAGGGTTCTTAGATGGTGAAACTATTACTCTGAAGATCTTTACTTATAATATAAGAGTAATAACAAGAAGCTTCATTATATCTTAAAGTCTATTTGAAAGATGGTAGAATAAAACAGTTGTTAAGAGTATGAATTTTCCTCATAAATTATACATATAAAATATAAACTTATACCTATAGTGTACTTTTATATTACCCTAAATTTTACTGAAAATTTAAATATAAGATCATATATTAATTACAGTTCCCAAATAACCCATACATTTTACATGATGAAATATACACTAAAAAATTTAAATAGTACTTGCAAATCTTCTACTTGGAAGATCTTTACTTATAATATTAAGAGTAGCAACAGTAATATAATAAAATAGTACACTAAAAATACAACTACTATGTAAATAGTGAATTTCAAATAAATTGTAGAAACTTACACTTAGCTATAATCTTAATTTTAATTTCTACATGTTATACGATTATAAATTACAATGAAATTAAATTTGACTATATTATAAAAGATCTCAATGGATTTTAGCATTCATGCTATTATTGAAAATTGTATTTCTTATCACTGTGTGGCAATATTAAAGTGTTTTGCTTTATTGGCTAGTCTTGAATTAATCAACAATATGTAAAGCTATGAAAATAATAATCATTACTTTTTTAATTTTATATACACTGTTTCTTATATGGCCTCATGCATTTTAGTTTAGATAAACAAACTGAAAAGTCTAAGTATACTAACATTCAGTAAGATAACTTGAATTTTAGTTTCATGTTAAATTTGAATAAAATAAATTCTAGTTATTTTAATAGAAGTTCTTTAAATTGTTATCATCTTAATTTTTTCAACTATATGGCAATTTTCTGCAGTTATTAAACATCTAACAAACTACACTATCATGATTTACAGGGCAGTTTGATGACATATCCAAATGTGAATGACTGGAGATGCATGTCTACTGATGGGATATCTAAGTGTATGCTACCAGTGGTCCTTACTGCCTGATGGAATATCTACGCATTAGTTACAACTGATGCATGTTGCCCAATGTAGGTTCAAAGTGTGAACCACTGAGGATACACATCATTATGTAAGATTTTGAAGCACCAAGACCCATTTATAAAAAATTTAATTTTATTAAAGAGCATTAAGAGCAAACTTGCTGAAAAATAGATTAAGCTAGATGTACAGCATGATTTTAAATATAAAGGGTTTAACAAAGTCCTAACAGTTTAAAAACAATCTGAAGTTTATCCACATTCAAATTTCAGATTTATAGTTAACAGAAGTAAGATGCTTCTAAAATCACAAAAAAGGGGAAGAATAGTCTGTAAATTACATATATTTAACTATAAATATGTTTTATGTGTTTATGTGAATTACAATGAGTAAAATGTAAAAGCATATTTTAATATATATAAATAAAAAATAAAAATAAAAAGATATTTGAATTTTGAAATACACATAAAGTCTGATACTTATTATCTGTGTTATGTTAAAAATATATATGTCTTTATATACAAAATGCAACTGACATCTAATTACTTTGTAAAAAGAAATTTAACAAGTTCTACTCTATGATAATTGCAAAGAAAAAACTGTGAAATTATAAAGAAGGTGATTTACTTAGCTCTTGAACTATTTGAAAGTTAATATTACAAATTAGCAATTGATAGGAGCTTGCAAAGGTTATTATTAAGTATTATTTTATATCTGAATGCTAGTGCTATGCCATACTTATATAAAAGTCAAATCTTTTAAGAACATTTATTTGTTACATGAAAATAATGTCAATCCTCATAAAGATACCAAAATTCAATTATATTGTTTCATTTAAAATAATCATTCATATTTATTTAAATTTCCTCCAACAGTTACTTTTTCTACTTCAGGAAAAACTAGGAATGTTTTACCATAATCTCTTCAAAACAGAAATTCAGAACATTTTTCAAAACAGCTTTTTTACATATAATTTTAGATAAAAGCATATTCATGCATGCTTTGAAAGTCAGTTCAACCATGGCATTATATGTTTCTTTCTATTGAAAATAATTAAATTTTACACACAAATACTAAGAAAAATATATTCTATACTGGTGTTAGAAAGATGTAACATTTTCTTCATATTTAATTATTGCTCTTTTATCCATTTAGATCTCAAATTCAAACTATCATATCTAGTTTGCACATTACATTTATAGCTAAAATAAAATATTTATACCCTGGTGTGCTACATTATGAATGTATGTATGTATATATATATATATTAATGGTTATGTATATATTATGACAATTATATTATAATCTTCATTTCTGCTTCATTCAGAACTCTATTGATTGTATAAAAAAGCAAGTTAGAGTTAGATTATAGGTACAGAAGCATTTTAATTTAGAATATAGGAAATTTTTTTTCTGACACATACACAAAAGTTTAATATTTCAAGAAGAGCCACATCAACAGAAAATTTATGGATTACTTCTGCAAAAAATCTACATTTTTGCCAAATGATACAGTCTTGCCATTCTTATCAACAGCATCAACCAAAATCTCCTCAAAACTAGTTTAAAAAAGTTAAACATATAGCTAGTCAAGAATTTCATTTACTAATACAAAATTACATTGCTCTAAATAGAATAGCATGTTCACTTGAAATTATAGTTTATATATAGGAGATATGTAGTACAATTCAGATGTTTTATTTTTTTAGTTTTAAAAAAAGTTAATTCAACTAAGAACTTAGGGAAAAGATGAAAATAATAGTTAGTAATTTACAGTAGCATTTAATTCTTAATTATATTGAGAATGTTAAAAAGAGAAATTTTTGCCTCATAACTAAAAAATAATATGGGTCTTCTAGCAGTTTTAGTTTTTGTTTGGTTTGGAATGTTACAGTCTACTTTTGTACAACACAAGTGATAATGAGACCAGAACGTACAACTTAAAGCCAATTTCAAACAGCTGCAAGCATTCATGTCACAGTAGAATTCGAATCCACTACCTTGTACCGAAGATCAATGCCGTAAACATTCAGCCATTGTTCAGCCTTTCAGCAGTTAAAAAGTTCTTTTTAAATTAGGAACAAGAAACATGGCATACAGAATGGTAAATAACTAAATCACCAGGAGAACTAAATAACATTTAAGAGACTAAGAGTATTTTCCAATATCCAAGACAAAAATTTTTTATTGGTAACTTAATATAAAGCAAATAAATATAAATACAAATTTAAACATTTTAGTATATAAAACAATACATTATTGTAAAAAAATGTAAACTTTAAACTTAATAATGGAAATGTATGTGCAATATTTAGACAACCAAGAAAATTGTATAATGTCTGTTAATGAAGTATTAAATAGAGAAAATATAGTGCTGAAAAATAAATAAATCTATTATTCATCTTAAAATATATTAGAGTAGTAACTAGTTGCAATATGATTTAAAAGAAAATGTAATCATTTAGGTAGATGTATCTTCAGTTAAAACTTACATTTCAACTTATGAATAAGTCTTAGAAACAAAAACAAAGGCTTTTTTCCAAATATTAAGTCTATTATTGTATATAACAGAATACTTAATAGCTGAATATTTCTTTTTCAGATAATATTAAAATGATCTTATTGTTTCTAGGATTAACTTAGATATTAAAAAAATTGTGAGACTAACTACTTTATTGTTGAATATATGATATCTATATAGAGATATCTAAATAAATTGATGTAAGAAAATGGAAAAGCAACTTCATAGCAATATTAACTATTAGCAATATTTCCAGGAGTAAATTTTGAAAATTTTATATATATTTATAAAGGTTTTGATTTTCTAAAGTATATCAATTTACAGTAAAAGCAATATTAACTAACCAATATTTTTCAGAATGAAAATATAAGAGCATATAGTCATTTAAATACTTATACCAAATTTTCTTCTAGTATAGTTATACTACTAGTTAACTATACTAGTTACTTAACTATACTAGTTATACTTACTTAACTATACTAGTTATACTCTAGTATAGTTATACTACTAGTTATTTTCTTCTAGTATAGTAATATAGTTATACAATAATTATACTGTCTTTCTTTCAGATATTTTTTTAACTTTCTCTATGTACTGTTTTACAAAGTACAGCATTTACAAAATTTTCAACTTAAAATGAAGCACTACCAACTAAGCCTATTCATCATCACTTTTATACTTCTATAACACTGCTTTTTTACTTATAATTTATGAAGACCAATAGCACTGAATCTATTATTATCAGATGAAAATTAATAAAAATAAGAAATGAGTATTTGTGATGAAACCCTTATTAATTTTTATATACATTGTTTCATTTAGACAGTGATTTGAAACCACACATTGCTAAAAGATTGTGATTGAAGTGTGATAGAAAAAGAATATTTAGGCTTGAAAGAAATATGAAATACAGTTTTAAAATCAACATAATAGATAACTAAGAATAATTAAAATGAGTCAAAAATTTAAACAATTTAAACCTCACAAATTCTATTATATATTATAAAAGAGCCAAAACATAATTTATTATTGAACAACATTTTATGCACTGTAAACTCTGGTCTAGTAATACCATAACATTTGGCATGTACTTTTAAAAATTAAGCAGAATGAAATAATATACAATATTTATTAAGCATAACAATATGTTTTGAAAAATCATACTAAACATAGCCAACTTTTAAAATACAATAACAAGGCACATTTTAGCACATATCAGAAAAAGAAATTAAAATTAATGACAGAAATTACACAGGACAGATTGTTTTGGGTTGGTTGGTTGGTTGGTTGGTTGGTTGGTTGGGAGCACTACGGTCTACTTTTTGCAAGACGAGGGCTAATGAGACCGGGACCTACTGTTTAAAGCCGATTCCGAACGGCTACGAACATCCATGCCTCAGTGAGACTCGAACCCACGAACTCTGGTTTTCGAAGATCAGTGCCCTAACCATTCGACCATCGTTTGGCCAGATTATTTTGGGACATCTACTTTAATATCTGTGATAATAATGAAAACTCAGAGTATGCATGTTTCATCAAATGTAATTTTTTATAAATTTCTTATTTACTAACACCAAGATATATAATGTTCAAATATGAAAAAGATATCTTACATTCCTAATACATATAAATTAAAAATAATTACTCAAACATTAAAGAACCTGCAGTTAAGTTACCTACAACTGGGGCTATTGTTGTGTATTGTTGATTGGGGTTTGAGGGGGGGGGGGGGTTTGGTGTTGTGGGTTGGGTGTTTGAGGGGGGTATGGAGGAATGGGTTGGTGGTTTACTTGGGACCTAAAGTGGAGAGTATTTTGTGTTTTTGAAGAAGATTAACTTTTTTTGTTTAATCTGTTTTGAAATCTATATGCATTTATAACGGTGTCCTACTAATGTCCTTAATCTTATTTGGGATTGTGTCTAAATGAGTAATTTAAGTACTAAAAAGAGTGGTTGATGATCTATGATTCTGATTGTGTGTTTCGTCACTATTACTATTACAATTCATACTATTAATGTTAATTTTAATAAAATTTTTTGTTGGGTTTTATTATTTTATTTAAAGATTTTTTATATTTAATTTTTGAATGATTTTGCTAAATTTTTTTATTAACACAGAGAGTCTGAAAAGGCACTATTTTGAATACTTGATATTGTTAGTAGATCTAATACTATTTTAAATGCATATTTAAATTATAATATGCATTATAAAATAAAAAAAAAAGGATTTTGTTTTGTTGTACAATGGTTAAGCATTGATTTTGAGTCCATATGTTCGAGTACCAACAATGTCTTAAATTACTGAGAAGAAGCGAAAATATTTATTTAAATTTTAAGCAACAATAGCATTAAGCAAAATACCAGTTTACTTTCAAACTAGAAAGTATGATTAAAACTGTCATAGAAAAAGAAAAAACAGATGACTTAAAAGATAAGTGTATTATATAATCTGGAGTATACCAGGACACTAAACATAATACATATAATTTGTTTTAAAGTTTGCCACATGGTAGTTAAGCCATATTTATCTATTTTGTGCTACAAATGATTATAATTTGTCCTGTATAAATCTACATATAACATTAAAATTTACAGGCAGCTGATTTACATAATGTCTTCACAGCCAGAAAGACAGAAAATACACAATTGAAAGTTCGAACCAAGAATCATTATTTCAGTTAGAGAATTTGTTAATTATTCAGCAAACTTTAAAGCTCTTTAAAATATCTGACAAAAAAGTTAAATGAATTTATAATTTTAATATTTGCTACTTTATAAGTTTACTTTTTAATAATTTTATGAATTATAAATGTTTCATGTACACAATACTTTTATATGTTATAAAGCTAAAAGTTTCACCACATTAGGACTTTATGCGTGATTTAGTTAATATACATACCTGCAACACATCCATGTGACTGTTTAACATGATGAAACCAAAGGGCTGGCAAATATAAAGCATCTCCCTCTTCAACAACACAATGTATCTTGCGTGCATTTTTATACAATGGATACCTTTTATAATCTGGATTGAGAGGATCTACTGGTATCCATTTTACCTGTAATAATCACTGTAATTATAGAATAGTACTGTACATTACAAATATTTAACAATACAAAGAAACAACTACAAAACCAAATGAAATTTTGCAAGAAACAAATGAATTATTAGCACAAGATTTTTTTTTTTTTTTTTTTTTTTTTTTTTTTTTTTGTCAGCATAATACTTAAAAATGAATTATACTGAATTTTATTCAAAGTTCTAATATTGGGTAGTTTTAAAGAAAAAGTTAAGTCTATTTTAAAACATCAGTTTGAGCCATACATTTTTATACATTCTCCCATTCCCTATCATTGTATTTAATAAAAATATAAACTTGTCTAAAGAACTACAGCATATAAGTTCAACTTCCCTGAGACAATATTTAAAATCAAAGTTTATAAAAATTTAAAGATTTTCCTCCCTATTTAGCGTATTAATAAAAAAATTAATTCTAATAATTTCAGGTTGGAATCAGACTGAAACATCATTTTTATGGTGAAAGGTGGGAGGGTTCACTGATTATAAGCATATGGTATTATAGTAAAGTGGATATTCACAGTATTTTCCAGTAAAATAAGCCCCTAATTGCCCTCCCCCCATTCGCTTAGATAAATAATCATGCAAAAGTACTGCATTAAAAATTATACAAATCTGCAGAAAAATGATACTAGTAGACCATTTCTACATATGAAATTTCTGAAAGTATGAATGATTGCACAGTCTAAATTTATACCATATTGGATAATGTGCAAAATTATAGCTATTAAAACAAATTATAAATCCTGAAAAACACAAACTTCACCAAAACTTCTTTAATGATACTATGTACAAATTTAGCGTTACAAATAACGTCTAATCTTAAAACAAATGAGAGCTAGGGAAACTAATGTTACTAATATAATTATTATTAACTGATGCTAATAATGTTCCCAATAAACCATTGAAAGCCAGGGATACTCCAAGAAACTCTAAAAGCTTTAATTCCTAGATCAGCTAAGCTCTGCACCTTTTTGTTTTGGTCATCAAACTAGACCTCATATTTTTGCCCCTTAAAAAATCATTTCCCTTCTTTTTCTGTGTCATTCAGATTAGAGAAATATTTCTTAAAGCTCTCTTCATTCATGATTTGCTGGAACTTCTCAAAAGGTGGGTTTTGTTTCATACCCATTTCATCAGACTGATTGAGCCCCTCAGCACCAGCTTGTCTCAGCTTATCCTTTTTGAAATTTGTCATTCACAAAGTGTAAAACTGCACTTGTGAACTAACTTGTGAGCATGTTGCTAGTATCAGAGGGTGTCAAAAACCTTTGAACATACATTATATAAATTTGCATGACACAAAATCTGGAAAAGTAAACTGCACTATGTTGGATTGGTCTTTTCAAATACCATCACTTTTTATCTATTATCCCTATGTATTAGAATTACTGTGACATGAGGAGTCTGTTCCTTTTTGATACCAATACACTAGAGGAACTAGAATGGAGGTTTGAGTAGTATCATTGCAATATTATTATAATTGATTTCTTGCTCTTTCATTGATCCTGTTTTTCAATTCATGGGTTTGAATTCCAATGCTGGCATGGATGTTCATAGCCATCTAGAATTTACTTTAACCAGTAAGTCCCTATCTCATTAGCTGTAGTGTAGCAAAATAATAGACTGTAGTCCTCCAAAACCAAACTAAAATCTTTACTAATCGACTGAAATGAACTTTATTCGTCAAGATTTATTCAGTTACTGTCCAATTACCATATATGACAAAAATACCTCTTAGTTGATGTTAATGGATTATAAAATTCTGTTAGAAACTTCTTTTGGTTGTTTTAAACTTAGTTGGTTAACAAGAATTAACACTTTAAATGCAAAGGATTTTAAATAGTTTTATATAAAAACTATCTACTTTTAGATTTGTCTTTCCAAAGAAGTTAAAAAACAATTTTAGCTATCATTGTACTGTTTTACATAAAGTATAGTAAGATGCTGAGTCATACAATTGTCTCTGCTAACTGTCCCTCGTATATACTTATTTTTGTCCCTCAGAAATTTTTTTATGTCTCTCATATACTTTTTACAGTCAATAACACATTAAAAAAGCATAATGTGTTTATTATTTTTATCTTTGTAGCCAGCTAATATCTTTTTTTATAGAAAATTTATTAAATTAATCTAAAAAGTTAGTTACAATTCATTTTATAAATTTGAATACAATAAAAATATTCAATTCTATTCTTTATTTAATTGTTAAATTCACAGAAACATCTGTCAAAATAAATAATATAAAAAGATTCACCAAAAGTACCCAAGGCATTTTAAATTATTAAATATTTACTAAAACTACCAGCACAAGTATTTGTTTATATAAATGAATTATTCATGAAATCTAAGCAAAAACTAGTACACCAACCTGAGAAAATATCAGAACCCATATAGTGAAAATCACAGTATAATATTGCTATCTAGTGTTATTTCTAAGTATTGTGAAATGTTCCAAGCTCCAGATGAATAATGTATTACTTGGCTTGAGCAGTTAATCTCACTTCATACTGTATGTACAATGCATCTGAGCCATTAAAAGAATACAGCTTTAATTTACATACAGAATGTTTGTCCTGAAGGGGTTAAAATTATTAGTTGTAGTTGTTAGAGGAAAAATGTATAATTATATATTATAAAAATAATTTATCAAAATTTATATATTACCTACATAAAATTAAAAAAAAAAAAATCCACACAATTTAACTTTCAACAATTTTATACATAATTAGTTGAATAAACTAAAATTGCATCCAGCATTTCTAACAAAAGTTTTCGTGAAAAATGTTATATTGCATAAATATTAAAGATTATTAATATATAACCATTAACAAACTATTACAAAATTTGGAAAAATGCATGTCATTTTAAAATTTATAATGTAAAAAACTTAACGGCAATAAAAATAACTGAATCTATATAAAAATCACCCTTTCTGACATGGGACATTTGAAACATTTGGACCCAATCATAATTTGTCATAAAAAAATCACAGAAACATTCCATTTAATAAAATATATATATGTTAAAACATTTTAAACTTTTATCAAATAATTTTGTAACTTAAATAAGTATATAGCAACACTTAGTATTTTTAATTTACATTATAGTTTGAAAATAAAAATGTTTTTAATCAAATAAGAATTTCTATTTTTTCAATTTTCAAAACTGGCAATATTAAGCAAAGCATATATATTTATACTTTGATTTTGTGATGGAATTTCAACAACAAAAATATTTTAAATGTTGCAAAAAGACTTTAATGGTAACTAAATATATTAAAAGTAAGTGTTTATATAGTATAAAATAATCTGTTTTAGATTAACTGTGCTCTAGCTGTTCAAAAGTCAAGGTAATGTAGACTGTATTTTTTTTATTTTCATAAAGATGCACATTATGAATTACTATCAACTGGGTAGACTATTAATAGAGAATATTATTTAAGTCTTTTGTGGCATATGTGTACAGTTATTCATCGGGGAAGACTAGAATTATGACAAGATAACTTACGGATTTGTACCAGGTTAATGCATCTTTTCTACCAGGTTATTGCATCATAACTATCCAAGATTTTTCACAAAACCTTCATCAAATATGTTACAGATGCTTTATATTTATCTGATATGACACTTTGACTTTTCATATTTCTACATTTGAAACAGTCCTTTTATGATCACAATTTTCAGTTTTTTGGTACATTAAAATGCAAATTATTACCAACTTTGAAAGGGTTTCATGAAAAAAAACTTAAAATAATGTTTTGAGGATTTAAAAAACATTGAAAGAAAAGTACTACATTTTCAAGTTTCCCTCAATCACGAATGTGTAATAAATATTGACCAATAATAACTATAATAATGACCAATAATGACTATAAATAAAGTGATAATTTTTATTTATAGGCAGTATTTCCACTACTTTTTTAACCACAGAAGTATATAATCTATAAATCCTACTATGTTATAACTTCAGATACTGGTTAAATAGTAATATATATTGATTGAAAGTATTAATAATAGCATGTTATTAAAGATATAAGAATAAGAGCATTATAAATGTATACATACTTTCTGATTCAAATGATTTATAGAGTAACCTTGTTCGACATCACTGTAAACACATGCATCATAAGATTCTGAAATATAAATTTGTTATATTACATTAAACAAACAGAAAATAAGTTGGAATTTTTATAATACATTACTCTTAATGTACATAATTTCAAATTTAATTCAGATATATAGTAAACATGAAATGCAAGATAATTGGAGTATTAAAAAAATAAGAAGAAAAAAGTCATGTTCAGTTATGCAGTTAAATATACATTGAAACAAAACTTTTATAGCTCTAATATTTCAAAAATCTTTATTTTAAAAATATCTTTTAATTTTGTTTAAAGCTTTTTTTAATTATTTAAAGTCTAAGGCCAGAAACTTATTTTATTAATGTACTTTTTTTATCAAATCTTAAAAAAATAATTTAAAAAAATATTGCTGTGTGTTTTCTGGATAGACCCACCAACAAAAACTTGTGAGGTTTTAGCTGAAAGGGAGTTTTTACAGACGATTTGTGATATATTTCAAAATTTTTTATATTGCAATAATTTATATAAATTGTAGAAATTTATCACTATTTCTATCTATTTTACAGCTTCTTGAGACATTTTTTTTCTAAATAAATCTTTTATAAAAGTATTACCTAAAATATGTATACAGGTTAAATCATAACTTGGAAAGAAACATAGTTCACGAACTCAAAGAAATATACATTGAATGTATGGTATACTATTATGCTTATATAGAAGTAATCAATAATCATTTGAGAACACAGACTAGCCTTGTGTTAGTCCTGCACTGGTGTTTCTAATACGGCCTGTTGCTTAACCTAGCACTGAGAGTTCATATGAGTTTATCATATATATTACTAATTCATATCATTTTGATGCAACTGTGATATTGTCTGTGACTTCATTTAATTACTTTGGAGTTCATTTTTTTCCTGATCTTCTACAGAACATTAACCAAACCAATTCATGCAAGAAACATGCAAATAAATTTTGCCTGTGATTGGACTAAATGATGTTTGTTATTTAATAATAAGAAGAAAAAAAATTCTGAAAAAATTAACCTATGAATTCATGTTTTAAGTCAGGACATGAAAAATAAAGTAGTTAATCTTTTACCCTGTCAAGCTAAAAGTTACTTTACTTTTCATTCTCTTTAATAAAAAAGATAAAAATAAAAATGATTATTTTCTTCAAAAATTAATTAAATTATTTACAAAAACTCTGTTTACTTTTTAAATGCTAAAATACCTAATGCCTATCATCCTTCCGTTTGCAAAAAAAAAAAATATTAGATGAACATGACTGTTTTATTTATGTGTATTATTTTAACAAGCTTTTTAGTAATGCAGAGGACCTTGGCTTAAGGACATAAAACTATAAAAGCAAATTAAGCTTTAAAAAAAATTAAAAGTAACTCATAATTTCATATATCAAATATAAAAAAGCAAGAAATTAGGAACAATATTAGACAAACATTTACATATACCCAGAAAACCCCAGGCAAGGCTTGGTTACGATAGAGATAAATTATTAACATAATATGTACTTATAAAAATGCAAATCAATGCATAAATGAACAAGAGAAAACAGACATCACTTTATAAAGTATGATGTTGATGAATCAGACAGTAACGTGCAGAATGCTTCTCCCCCTTGTTTGACATATATGACACATGATATTTTAACCAAAAAAAAAAAAAAATTTCTGACAATTAATTTTATACCTAAAAAAGACAACCTTCGGCAAACGCCTTTGTTTCTCTTTGAATTCTGGTAACCTTTGATGATTAGGAAAATACCAATTTAATTTTTGCTTAGCTCATCTAATCTCATATAACTACTTTACATAACTTAATTTTGTGCTTGATAGCATCTTCTACATGGCATATTCTAAACATCCCTGAGTGGCTAACTCGCTTGTACCCTCACAGTATTATAAAAGTCAATGTATAAAGCTTTTGTCACAGGCACTACAAAGATAGATTATCTAAAAAAAAATTCCTCATTTATACTTTTAAATGTTGCTGTTTTCTTTTAAGGCCTAACAACTGTTCTTTGTCAAGCCTGGATGTAAGCCTGGACAAGCCTGGATCTAAATTTGTAGTGGGTAAAAAACACCAATAACATATATTGTACATAAGTTGAATCATGATCTTCAGCAGTCAATATTATTATTAAATAGGAATGTTTGTGAAAGATCGAATGGAGTTATTTTTTAAAAACATTTTCATATGAATAATTTACCTGGAATTCTCAATCACTGCATTTTAATACTTCACAACCCTAATGGGTGAAGGCAATTTGAGATGGCATGCTGGAGAGTCCATTCAATTTTGATCATCTTCAGAAGGGGGATTTTATCTCCTGAATTTATACTTCTCTACAAACAGCCACTTTCCCAGTGAAAGGACATCTAGTCTAAGAGATTTAATCAGCCCATTCTTTGGGTGTATAGGAAGATGTGAAAAGCTCTAACTTGTTACACAAGCTTGGAATACAAGTCCCTCACACTGGCCATCTTGAGCCCTTTAATTTCTTATTTAAAATCTAATACAGCATTTAATGAACACAGATAAAATTGTAATGAAATAATAAAAAAAGTTTAAATATATATATATATATATATATATATATATATATATATATATATATATATATATATATATATATATATATATACTCCATAAAATAGGTGATCATATCTCTTAAAGTATGTTCAGATATTACAGCACATTTTGGATTTAAATTTCTATTTATTTAAGGATTTCCAATTTTATCATTTGTAACTATAACTATCACTAATCATATGACTTTCAGACTTTGGTTTGTGTGTTGCAGCCTGCTCTCTTAAAGAAGAACACTTATTATTCAGTAAGTATAGACTAATTAAATTATTAAGTTTTCATTTAATACAAATTTTTGGTTACTTTTTCCATGAAAAGGATATTTGAAAGGCACAAATAAAAAATTGTAACATCTTTTTTACTTTCTTGTATAAAGTAAAGGGAGTATTTTAAGTGAAAAAAAAAAATTGGTTTTTATATTTCAACAGATATACCTATTTTGACTAGAATTGACATTATGAGTTTGTATATACAAGAAAATTTTGACTTTGAAACTTTAAATATTTATTTTGACTAGCTTTGGCAAGACATCTGTACATCTATATCTAGCATAACTCAAAAACAGTTTGGTATAGAATTTTTACAGCTTATATTTAGAATTGTTAGAGCATCAATAATTGTACCTCAAGGACCACCTACTTTCATTTAAAAGGTTCAAGGTATGAAAATATCTCCAGGTGAGATAATATACAGTGGCATCCTAAAGAAACTGTCAATTTAATAAGTTGTTTAATTAGCCAGATTGTAAACCTATTTCCTAATTATGTTTGTAGTTAATAAAGCCAGGAGAATTTTGGTGTAAGAATTTTTTTCCAAAATAGTAAAGACAAAAATGATACCCAGGAAGCAAGAAAGAACAGTCAGAACTATATATTTGGCCATTTGTTGAATTAATACTTCAGAGAATCAAACGGATGATACATTATGATAAAAACTTTGAAGCAGTAAAGCAAACATTGCTAGGTGCCTTTTAACATAGCAGATGAAAGCTCCAAACCAAAAACCAAAGAACACACATGAACCAAATTATACCTATTCCTTTCTCCAAAGTAGAAAATATTAAAGTTACCTGAATTCCAGGGGAGGAGGGAGTCCTCCACAGAGTCTACACAGAAAAATACTGATATGACAACACAGAAAAAAGATACTAATAGCAATCTTCAAGACAATGGAATAAATTTAAAAATGCATAAGGATTAAAAAAAAAAAAAAAGATGCACTTACAGGAAAAGAGATTCGATCAAGTGGCAGTTTTACAGCTCATTACAATGGCAGTTTTCAGGAATTCAGCATTGCCCATGGGGCCAATAGGTATTTTGTTTACTCCATTACCAAATATAATAGATTATTTATTTTTTCTGTCAGAATCATAGTTTTATTTATTTGTTTGACCCATGTACCCTTTATGCCTTCTTGCTGCTCATTTTAGGAACTGGAAGTTTTCTGTATCCTCCCTCTGTTACCCAACTGAATGGACTGTTTATTTTGACTGCCAGAATGTAACTTCTATTTTACTAGTCCATGGTCCCTCCATAACTTCCGATAGAAATTTTAGTAGGTAAAGCAATTTAACTCAATTAAATATGTATCCTGCATTCCAAATAGCATTTATTATATAGCAAATATAAAGTATTAATAAATATTCACAACATTTTTTCTGAAGTAGGGTTTATTAGGAAAGTTCCACTTGAAATATGGGATACAATGTGTTATTTTAATATTCTAACTATCATATTTAATTAAGCAGTAAACTGAGAAAAGTTGAATTAACTGCTATCATTGATTAAAACTTTACAAAAGCAGAATCAGAAAAAAATATTTTAAATAAAAGGTAGAAAGTAGTGGATGAATATTTTGTTTCAAACACCAATAAATCTAGATATGATGTATTATGAATTTGTAGTAAGTTGTAAGTATAAAAAGTTTAAACTTCTCTGTCATATGACATCTCTCTCAAAAATACTAAGTTTAGATATCTTTTTATACTTCAAACAAACCAAGAAAAATATTACTCTATTCAAACAAAACTATTCTTTCAAATAAAAAATTTAAAATTACATCAAGTATATGACTTTAAAGCTTAACTTATATTCAATATAATATTAGAAGTATTCAACAGATTATTTTAAAGTATAAAAGAAACCTTTGCAAAATTACAAACAAATATGATCCAATTCTGAAAATGCACAAATATAGGAGATTGTAAGCATAGGATAAATTTGTTTTGAAGCTGCAATAACTTTCCCGTATAAGAATACTTACACCTAAGACTAAAGCTCTTTTGTATATTAGTAACATTTTACAAAATTATACTGGCTTTCATTAAATATAAACATTTACTGGTGTTTAAAAAACATAAAGTACAAAGAATTTAAGAGCATATATCAATGACTTAATATTCTAAAATATTCACTAATCTTAATGAAATTAAATTTTATGAGCAAGTATTAATATATCTTCTTTATAATTTTTATTTTAATAAATCTTCTTACTAAATGTTAGTAATATTTGTTTTGTTTTTTAAATTTTCAGCATCACAATTTAATGAACATAATATCTACATCAGGAGTACTTCAATGTTTAGATGACAGCAAGAGTTTACACTTTAACATCAATTATACCAGGCAATCATTCACTTACTAAGTATACTTATTGAGTATTTAAAATTTTCAGAGAAAAAAAAATTATTTTAAATATTTTGGAAATATTAAGACCTAGACTCCAACTTTTTAATCTATTTCTGAGAAGTTATAATGAATCTTAACAGTTTTAAACATTCTTGTCCATCAGAAATGAATGGTGCAAAATATTACCATGAACTGTTTTAATGATATTGACCTGATCAAATTAAATATGACACTAACTTTTAAAAATTCAAGTGTTTTTAAAACAGTTAACTACTTTACAGTTTAGCAATCATGATTGTTGGTTTAAGCAACATATAGTCACTTGTGATGTGGTAACTGTGAACATTTCCAAGTTTTGCCCATACACCATTTAGGTTCTTCAAAAAAGAACTGCCTTCATTTACTTATATACCATTCAGGAAGTTTATTTAACAATACCATTCCAGTATAACCAGTGTGTACCTGTATTTATCCCCTTTTTATTCTTAGTTTGTAATGTTTCTAAACACTACCAACATCTAACCACCACAGCCATATACTACCTAACACACAGTTGTAATAATTCAGTAAAGATTAAATTGCAAAAGAAAAGTATTTAACTTAGCAAGGTCCCTTTAACTGCCTTGCCTTAATCTGAGGAATAAAAGAATAAAAAGGACAAATTTTGTTTTTACTTGTTTAGTACATATTACAAATTACTATTATATGTATATTTTAATACTATTGTTATTCTTAAAATATATAATAAATTAAAGCTCTTTTTAATGTCTATTTCCATTCAATTAGTTTTTGGAGGAAAAAAACAGTTTAAGTTAAAATGTCCCATTTCCTTAAGCTGTAAATAAAAACTAATATGAATTAATGAATTTGATACTTATGACAATTCTGAGTGTTGATTAGAATACATACAATTGAATTTTTTAAAGTTATCTATCAAAAATGGGTATATTCTCAGCAACACAAGACAGAAAAAAGAAACTGTTAAACAGCTTTCTGATATGCATTTAAAATGTTATTATTAAAAATAAACAGTTTTGTAAAGTTCAGAAAATTTAAGAAGTAAACATGTTGAGATCAGATTCTTGCCTTGTTAAAAAGAAGATGAAAGGAAAAGTTATAAGTTAATACTTTATAAAGGTTAAAAACCAACAATTTAAAGGTTTTCTTTTCTGCACATAAATTCTCTACTAGTCATGGTAGATAACTTTAGAAGAGCTATAAAATATAACTATCTACAAGTCAACTTGGTTTAGTTCACGGTCAGTTTGGTTTGGTTTGGAGTACTAAAGGTAGCTATTTTGTTACATGAAGACCAATATCAAACATTCAAATTATCTGTGTGTAAAAAAGATTTACTTCTGGAACATATGTTTAAGATACAATAAAAAACTTAACTCTACTGGTTGATCATTTAGATAAAATGTTTCTCTTTACTCCAAATTTAATTTTTAAAAATTACATAACATTATATATTCCAGGGATATATACTATTAGGATCAATAATCATTCAAGAATGTGTAACATCAAAACTGCTCAGAGCTGATAAAAATAATTTGTTTCTAAACTGTTAATTTTTTAAAAATTAAACAGTTTTGAAACCAGTGGCATCAAAAAATTTATATACTTGTACTATTAAACAAAGGACTAAAAATTTTAAACAAAATAATACATAAATATATATAGTGGAAAACAATTTGGCATTAAAAAAAGTGTAAATAATTATTTTCTCCTTAACCATTTTATATTTCCAGTATAAAAAAAATATATATTGAAAAAAGAGATAAGCATTCAAAAAATAAATATAATCTTTAAAAAAATATTATTGTAAAGCAATATGAGACTAATTTCTATCATGAATTACAGTCAAAGACATAGCAGACTGTTTTTCTGTACCAAAGTCTGTGGGTGCCCTACTGCTGAAATAGATGTTTGTAATCATAAGAAAGTGCCAGTCTCATTAGCCTTTGTACAACAAAAAGTAGACCATAATCTATTATCATACCATATATTTAATACAGCATCAAAATATTTCCATTGATTATATTAAACTAATAAAGCAAAACATGGAAAACAGAATTTTGTAATATAAAGTTTACTTTTTGAGGTTAAACTGGCACAAGTATTACTAGATATTATTTAATAGTTAAACAAATTTAAAAAATCAAATTTTTAAACATTTTTCACATCATAGTAAAATGATTTTGAGTATACCTAGTATATTTATATTTTTGATATAGATTTTTTTACCATAATATAGACAATTAATAAACTGACAATTAAGAAATATTACATGCAAAACCTTATTAAATTTTATGAATGAGTGAAAAACTTCAAAATGATTTATTAACCTAATTTTAAGATAACATTTAAATTCAAAATTACTCTTAGCATTTTAAATGACCAATAACAATTTTGGAGTATGAAAAAAATTATTTGGAATTTTTTTTTCTTACAAAATTTTCTTTGAAGACATGACACACATAAATTTTATATTTAAAACCAGATTTGAATAAATATGGATATTAACCAGTAAGGTATTCTACAAAAATTGAAGCAAATAAGTACATTTATGTTCAATAAAGACAGTATACTTTTATAAAATACACCACAAACAAAAGATAGAAATTTATATGGTAAATCTCTCATATGCTTTCATACTACACCACATTTTACTTCATGCAATAACTGCAAATAAACATAAATACACAGTGGTTAAATTATATGTATGTCAAACAGTGTTTAAAAATAAAACTTTTTAATTTGTGGAAGCACTAAAAAGGAAAAAAAAAATATTTAGAATAAGACTGCAATGGGTAGTTTTGTACTATAGAGCTACAATTTTTTACCTCTATTTGACTGATAGTCAAAAGTATACTATATTAGTATACTACTTCATAAAAAGCATTAAATAGAATTACATATTAAAATCTGATAGTATAATTAATAGTCACATTTCAGTCACACTTTATTTAAATAAATGTTGGCATTTTCAACATACGCTTTAACATTAAAGCATTTTGTCTCTTGCCTATATATTTGTGCAATAAATAGCATGCTGTTAATGATCAAAAATAAAATAATAAATTTTAAAAAACTAATGAGAAAATATATGACACAAGCAATATCAGCATTAGCTTAAATTATCCCATTAGAATTTTGTAATCGATATGTGCTGAATCTCATACATTATATTTCCAAATGGGATATAACAGGCTTTTATTTTCAGTGTACACCTACCATAAGGTATCCAAGGAGCATCAATTGGAGAGTGAAGTATGAACTCTTTTTTACCTTTGACCACACAGTAAATGTTCTCATAATGGTCTTTATGTACTAGAAGTGGGTGAAAAAGTGGTAGTGTATAAGAAATCTAATGTAGAAACCAAAATAATGAGAAAAAATAATTGTAACATACATGAAGTAACTGCTCTTTTATCACCCATCCAAAAGTTTACTGCATCAGGTTTTCTTCCTGAAAAAAAAAAAAAACCAAACAAAATCATTAATTTTTAAAGACTTTACAGAAATAACAAAAAAAAAAAAAAAAAGGAAAAATTAAATCTAGATATTTTATGAAAATGGCTTTTTGTAAGAAAATGGAAACTATTTTCTAAATGCACATTCAGCATTTATGAACCATAAGTAACTAAAAAAAATAGCTCATAAAACCAATTAACATAAAATGTAACCATATATAAGTGATCAAAATGTTATCATCAGTAGAAATAAAATTTAATTTTGTCAAGCACACACAAAAAATTATTTTTAATAAATATATGTAATTAATTATTTTATTGATACTAAAAAGAATAAATATCAAATATCACGAGTAAGCTCTAACATTAAAATAATCCTTTCAAAATGATTATTTAAACCTAAATATCTTATATTTTGTTTTCAAGTTACGATAAATTTATACCTAGATACACATTCTTTATGTATAAGTTTTTTTTTTTTTTTTTAATTATTATTCTTTATCATATATGCTGATAGATGCATGCCTGAAACTTTTTTTTTACTAAAATGTACTATATACAATATATTAATTACTTAAAATTAGATTTTTGCATGGCCAAATGAAAGAAACATTCATTACTTGTCACTAGGACTTTGGTTTTGGTTTAGAGTGCTCAGGTAATTTTTTAAATGCAAAAACTAATTAAATTGACCTTTGTCCAGGATAATGGTCAATAGCACAGTGAACCATTGTACTTTGCTGCCTTGGAGTCACAGCAGGACTTACTTTGTATCAGATTAATAAAAATCTTGATTCTTTAGCACAGACATTTTGGTTTTTTAATTATGTTTTACAAATTAAACATTACAAATAAAATTATTTACGTCAGGATTAAATTATCATTAATGATTATTGTGCATTTTAATGCTGATAATGGTACTCTTCATTCATGCATTAAAAAAATCATGCTCAAAATATCCTAAAAGTATGAAATATGTATGCTTGATTTTAAACAATGATTATTTTTTTTATATCCAGTGATTTAAATGCTTATTTATATCAAGGCGATATAAATCAACAAACTCTGCCTTACACAAGGACTTTTACAGTACATAACATTTGTGTTGTACATATAATAAACCTATCGTTATTTTTTATTTTTACATAGTATTTCTCATTATGGCTGTTTTAATTAGTTGATCTTGGGACAAACCCTATTATTCATATGAGAGATGTTCAAATTTGAAGGGTTGTGACTTCCAACAACTTAGCTACAATACGTTCTAATATAACAACTAAGAATATGTGAATGTTTTTTAGGAAAAGATCACCCTAACAGTGTTCATTTAACTTTTATTCACAATAAATTATCAAATTCATAAACATAGCAACAAAGAGCAGAAATGAAGTAAACAAGTTAACTATCAAATTTTACTGCAATAACTATAAAGGCAAGCACAAATCAAAGTGGCTCAGTCCATCATAAATAGACTTAAGGCACTACAAACAGCTTAAATTGCTACAAAAATTACTATTATAGAGAACAACTTATCTCTGAAGTCATACATAGTTATATTCTAGACAAAATTCATAAGGTAATAAAATCTTCTTATACAGATTAGTATAAACCAAATCACCAATCTACAATAAGACTATTTCACATATTTATAAAAATAATGATTTAATGTTAAGTATTTCTTATTCTATAAAATATGTGTCTTTGTTCAAGTAGTTCAAAATATGGTCAAACAATGAAATTCAGATTACACACAGTATATGTTTATAGCAATTATGGTGTTTAAATACTATTGTAGATATGACTGCATTTACTGAAGGTATTCTTTACCTATGTCTCAAATTATATGAATTCACATATTTTTTAGAAACTGTAAACTACTATTCTGATATTTTCTGGAATTATACAGAACATTATGATACATAAATACAAAGAAAAAAATTTAAGAATACTGCATGATAAACATTTATAGCATAAAACAATAAAAACGGTAATAAAAAGTGACAGAGTTCAGATAAAAAGAATAACTCAGAAAAAATAAAGCCTTATGAATTTAATATAGAATGTGATCGCCCTTGATGTGTATACACATACCACAATGTGTTTTTATGCTGGTAATACTGCAGTAAATCATAGGTTGGAGAATTAAGCTCTAAACATTTAAGAATGTTGTCTTCAGAGCATTTACATCTGTTGGAGAAGAATATCTATGTGAAATTGCTCTTTCAAGGTAGTACCATAAGTTCTTAATAAGGTCAAAATCAGGAAACTCTATTGGTCATGGTATTCAATGTCTTCACTTTCCAGAAACTCCTTAATGGCATTATTGTTCACAAATAAAAGGTCAGATTTATATGAATTTTTGAAAAATCTAACATAAGGCTCTATGACCTAATCCCAATATTGCTATTGAGTCACAGATCTGCTATTGAAAACACCTAAGGGTGTACGTCCATCATTCGTTCTTTTTTCCATTACCATTATACCTCTAGTACTGAAACAGTCACATTCCATTATGTTTGAAAGATAATTTCATATTCCTCACTCTGTTCAGATGTTAATACATTGAAAATTCTCTGTAAAACTAAACCTCAAATCACCAATAAAGTGAACATAGGATCATTCATGTTCACTCTAGTTCTATAGTTCTTTAAAATAATTAAAGTCATACCTCTTTTACATTGGATTTCTGGCCTGTATGCATTTTTCATTAAGTTTCCTTTATATCATTTGCTGTGATAGAGCAATTCTAGTGATGGTTGCAAACTTAACTGGCAAACAGAATACTTCCTGTTATAACAGGCATTTTTTTTTTTTTTTTTTTTTTTTTTTTTTTTTTTTTACAGATATTGATCTTTAAAAGCAGTCATAATTCATTTAAAACTTTGTCCAGGACTAATTACTAGAGTTTTATTGCTCTGAAATTGTTTAAAAAATATTGAGACAATCTACAATATCTACAATAATATTGACACTGTATTTGAAATAATCAGACACTTAGCTGCTTTTATGATTAGCTGCCCAGCTTCTAAACAGCCTATGAGTTGCCACTATAATGATTCTTGTATAGGATACACTGAAATTTTTTTTTTTTACCAATGCGGGGCACTTGCCTTTATTATTAGAATTTACCATATGAAGAAGCTGATTTTTGCACTATATAGTTAATGCAATTTTGCTCGCTAAATACATAATACACCTAAACTTTACTTGGGAATCCAACCTATACTCATATAGCAGAGCACATATTGGAGCACAGTCCTATTATACAATCTATGTGGCTAAATATTAGTATTTTCATAGCTTTTAGTTAGAATTAAAAGATATTTTTTTTTTAATGATAATCTTGTAATCTGAGAGATTTTATTTTGAAACAATTTTGTAATGAAACATGCAATGGGGAAACTAAAGAATTATTCCTATAGGGTATATAATTGCTGTATAAGAGAAATTATTGACATAAATTGTGAAACATTTTAAATTAGAATAAGGTAATAAAGCTTTTTAAAATTCAAAATTTTCATGTGTTATAAATTCTGCAATAATTAAGCATTACTATTGTTCTAAACAATTACAGATAATGAAATGCATGTTAATTTAATACCATCTTATATTCATTATTTTCTTGTTTGATAAAAAGTGAAATATAGAAAATATATGAAATAATGAATTTTCATTTATAGAAATAATAAAATTCCCATTTATAGAAATAATGAATTTCATATTATATTGTTGAGATTAAACTGATTTATAAGTTTATAACTCACATATAAGGATGGTTATCATACAGTACAATATACATAAGTAAGTTTGCAGTATGTTAAATGACACAAACAATGTATTGGCAGTTTCTCAAATTTAATAAAACATAAATTCAAATCTTGACCACAATACACAGATAAGAAAATAAAAGTAACTTGTAGTTGCAAATAAAACTTTAGTAGTTCTAGATAACAATATATATTCTGTAAAAAAATTAATATATAAATAAACATTCAAAAGGAAACCAGCAAAATAAACACAAGGGAAAATATAAAGAAAATTTCAAGATGATGCCAAAAGGAATACTTTTATGGCAGTTGTTACTATATATAGAAATGAATAATTGCAATAATTTATACTTACCTAAGGCATCAGTAGCCCATGGAATATGAGGATCTACATCACAGAGTAAAGAATTAAATTCCTCCAGCAGACTATTATTTTGCTTTTGAATATAATAGACAGCATCTCTGGGATTTTCTAAAGTTTCAATGAAGTCACTTATAGTCATAGATTTTTCTTCAGGCATTAGAAATTTGTCATTAAAAACAGCATCAGCATAACCATTAGGAGTAACAGCAACAGTAATTTTGTCTTTTACTTTAGACCTAATACACAACATAAAACAAAAAAAAAAAATGATTGGTTAAAATTACAAACTATGCTAAATTAGAATAAAAGTGAACATTTTTTAAACACATTAACTGTAATAGGGAATTTTTAAAAAGGGCCAAATAGAAGGATCTATTATAGGTAAATAGTTCACCTAATGACAGCCCACTAACCACATGCAACCTATGAATAAAGTTTTGAGGTCAATACATATACATACACACATATATACAGTGTAGCCAATAAGTATAAAATGCATTTCTAATGTAGCCTGTGGGGTTATTTAGGCTAGCTTGGTCTAATGTTTCATGTATATAACTAGATTAATAATTATAATTATTCTGATTTCTTTTTATACAGTATGCTTTTACAATTTCCTTATCAGAAATCAGAATTAGTTATGCTTAACTAAATGCAAATTTATATAACATATT
Source organism: Pardosa pseudoannulata (assembly GCA_032207245.1). Classification (NCBI taxonomy): domain Eukaryota; kingdom Metazoa; phylum Arthropoda; class Arachnida; order Araneae; family Lycosidae; genus Pardosa; species Pardosa pseudoannulata. The sequence goes on along the minus strand of CM063503.1, from coordinate 44,031,760 downwards.
CTCCTATATACCCATAGAGAAAAAAACAGATATTGTGATTTTATGAATAAAGACAGAAGGAAGTATATTATTATAAATAAATAAAAAGAAGTTCTGAGTATAGTGTGCTGTACATACCTGATGAAAACAATTTGAAGTTGTTGCAAATGAAAATGAGCTGATTACACAGTTTTTAAGATTTTAGTATTTTACTAATGACTATGGTTGATCAAAATAAAGATTAATGCATTTCCATATATTTGAAAGAAAAAAAAAACTTTTGTTTTACAGTCCTATACATATAATTTATTTTTTCCTTTTGTTTCAGAATTTCTAAGTTCTAAATGATGAATTCTTTTAAATAAAAATGATGATAGAATGATTATATCTGTCTGTGACAAGATTTGAGAAAAGATTTCTAGTCAAGGATCTACCAAATGCAGATAAATAATTTTCGGTAAGGATATTAATGATCAGATAATTGCTTTCTTAGATATATAGCATTTCCTTAAAAATTTGAGTAATAATCATGATAGGAAAGTCATATGTTAAAGTAAGAAATATGTATTTTTAGAAGGCCAAATAAAATTTTTAACAACAAATTATTTATACATAAGATAGGATATGTCATAATGTACAAGCAGTAAAATACTAAACATTGGTTATTTATGCTTTTTAAATGGGATAAAAAAAATTGTGAGTTTAGGTATAATTTAGAGTATATTTTAAATAGGTTTATTCTAATGCAAATAAATTAAAGCTTACAAAAGTTTTAATTCATAAAGATTACTTAGGTTGCCAAATAAAAATTAATACATAGATATATAATAATTGTGTTCTCTGTAACAAGGTTATGATTTAAATAAAAGTGAACAATTCCTTAATGGTTTGACTATATTAGATAAATACATGAAAGTTTTAAATCAGAATATTTTTTTAAAGATGAAATTTTGTAATGACTGACTGACATATGATTTGATAACATTGTTACAAGAAATGTAAAATTATAAAACAGAAGTTAGCATGAAAATTGCTCTAAATTGTAACCAAGAATAGCAAGATCAAGACCTATATTTAATAATTACAGTAACTGTCTCATAAATGGAAAGCCTAAATGACATATTTTAAGAGTTTTATTAAGGATATAAAAAGTACTGACATTAAGAGGCCATATGACTAAATATTGACAGAATAAATACAAGGAATGGATATTTTTAATGCATATAAATTTAAGATACAAATATTAAAAAGTGCTATAACTTTTAATTACTATCCTTACAAAAATAATTTTTTTACTGTACTATGGTATATATTTTATTTTTACTCTCCTAAATCCAAGAATTTACTGATTTGTAATAAGTCATAAATTTAATAAAAAGAGTGTCTATTACAACAATTTTTAAATTTATCTCATTTCTAAGAATCCTAATTTGCATTTTGTATTCAGGGAAAGGTAAAGGGAGCTACTGATTCCCCAAAGGTTAAAAATAATTAGTATATGCATATTATTGAAAATATGTATGTTGTTTTATATTTGTGATTGAGCCTCAAATAATAGGTTTTATGCTACAAAATCATGCATGAACTGAATTACATACTAAAAAATGGTATTTACATAGTTTACTGATTTTGAAATATATTGACTTTGTTATTTAAAATATGCAGGAATCAAAAACTGACATATTTTTCATTTAGACTTTAATTTTAGATTATATTTGTACTTCTTATTTTAAAATATAATTTGACTTTTCAATTTTGACTGAAATAAAACTGTTCTCTTTATCTTTTAGTCTTCAGAAAAGTTTCATTTGAAAAATGATGTTAATTTCTAATTATTTGTTTTATGCTAATCATTTAAGGTCAGAGCCATGCACTTTTCTTTTATAGATTTCAATAACTAACTAGTGCTGTGAAAATCAATAAAAAAAAATTAATACTTTAAAATATAACATTAATAAAAATGTTTATCTGGAAACAAAATTTCTTCCTCCACTATTTTTACCCCCTTCCTCTCCACAAGAGTATAAGTATTTTCTAGATACATCTCTGCAAAGCTGAATAGGCTAAACATATTTCAAAATAGATAACTTCAATAAAAATGAAAAAAATTGTATGTTAGTTAAAAAGAGAAAACTAGATTTATATTCAAAAGAGTCCAGTAAATTCTTCAAATATAAGAAGAGATGCAAGAATTTAATTACCCATTCGTGGCTTGCTTAAAATTATTTTCTGAGAATACTGTCACTGGTTGTAATATAAGGTGAATGAGGTGTGCAGTGAGAGATGACCCGTAGGGTTAGAGGGTCCTGACTAGAAACTGTAAATTGATTTTTTTTTTTTTTTTTTTTTTTTGGTAAAAAAATTTCTTCTAAGTTAATCCTATACTGTACAATATTTTCTTTTACAACTGTGTTTTTTTTTTCTTCACACACATATTTGGCTGGGGCAATGTTTAAAAAATATTTTAAAAACACTTTTTGAATTAAAAAACTCTTTTTGAAATTTTTTACTGCTTCCAATAAAAAAAATTGAAGTGGATGGATACATGAATTCAATATTAAAAAATATATGTAAAATATTGATATATAATTAAAACTAAATATCTTGTTTAACCTAAGAAAAAGTTCTTTGGTTCAAGCATTAAAAATACAAGCAAACTGTATAGTATAAATATAGCAAAAATAATAATTTTAAAAAATGTGCAACATCTAAATAAAGTTTGTTCCCAAAGATATAACACTTAATTGCTCCCACCTAGACAAGAAAATATGAATGAAAAAGGATAAAAGAATTAATTCAAACCTATGTGAAATAAATGCAATTTTATTTTATTTTAATTTTTTGTAGATATAGTACATGGTGATACTTTTAATTGTTGATATATGTATCACTGGGCAGTCTAGGATTAAATAACTCAAATCTCTATATTCATTAAATTTAAGTATTGAGCATGAAGCTCTATAAGTAAAGATTAGTAAGATGGTAGATACATTTTTTTAGTTAGAACAACTTTAAATGATGTATTAAAATGATAATGTGTATAGCATAGGAACTTAATTTCAAAATAATGTATACTTATTTTTCTAGTTTTGTTTTTCTTTTAGAAAACAAAATAAAAAAAATTTCTTTTTAAGTTTATATTTTGTTATGTCAGTAGTAAAGAGTTCAAAATCAACTCGTCAAATAAATGAGCTCTGTAATATAATTTTAATCAGCTAAGTTTTGTCAGGCTAACTCTGAAATTAAAGAATTACAACTTCCATATAATTCTAATTTTCTAATAAAAAATAAATCTATAATTTAATAAATTATAAATATACGGAAAGAAAATATTAAAAAAAAAACTTTATATTTGAGGAAAGGATCTACTTAATCATTTTGTCCTAGGGACCTCAAGTTATTAGCTCATTACTGAAAATGGTATTACATTTTCTTAGATCACTGTGAAAAAATATAGCAAAAGTATAAATATTATATAGCACAAGTGATATCACATAATAAATTTCTATAGCAAATAATACATACCTTAGATATTCATTATTCCACTTGGATAATGCAGGCCAATGACTAACTGCATTCTTAAAAATCACAGGAATATTTTTGGATATCCAGTTTCTAATAAATTCAATAGGTGTTGGTGTTCCTTCAACAACTGAGACTTCAGAAGGGTGTAAATCTAACAAAACATATGAAATATTAATCTTTGAAACATAAAATATTGTCATAATGCTTCTGAAAAGGCACAGGCATTATAAAAGCTAAATAAAATTCTATTTTTATCATGAAGTTTAAATTAATCTAAGGCTTTATTTTAGTGACAGAAAAGTTTAAGAGAAATATCGCAACTGAAATAACCATTGCACTAATGTAAACTGTCAAAGCTTACTACATGAATCAACTGATTTTATATTACATTCTAGAAATAAAATAATTTTCAGTAGAACATATAAATATTACAATTAAAAAAATTAATATAGTATTTTCAATATAAATAGCATTTTCTAAGTATTTAACTGGAAACAGAAGTATACATTTATTTTACAACTATTATAATTATTTTACTATCTACAAAGACCTTCTAAACTGAAAATTTCCTTATTTGACTGAGTTTTTAAACTTACTCCAAGCATAAACTTTTGTATCTTCTATTTATGCAAATATATAGAAGACATGATTTAATAAATAACAAAGCAAATCTTAGTAGAATTTGGAGACATGTAATAAGATTCCACTTACATTACCCTTCTACACTAAAGGCATATCACTATAATACAAATATTAACAAATTATATTTGATATACATTAGCATGTTGATGAACGTACACATTTCTGTGCAGTTATTCAAAATAAATTCTGAATAAAATTAGACTGCAGATAAAATTGTGTTGTTATTAATTCATTAAAACGGTGAAAAATTACGATTAGTATTTGGCTATAGTATTCAGTCACTTTTGTGGTGATTGTTTACAGACAATGAGTAAAATATTTAATAATAAATCTGAAATAAATATTATACACAAATCAATCATATCAATGCTCAAATGTAGCAAATGTCTCAAACATTCTCTTGTGTTTGTGACTATAAGCTTTAGATTTTTAAAATCGTATTAAACCAAAATAAAATCTTCCATTTCATCAACTGGCTTCATACGAAGATAAACAAATGATGTTTCAATCCAAAGAATCAGAGGTTACCATAATATTCATCAGAAAGTTCCTGAAGATAATGAATTAAATCAGATGAAGCTAACTGGCTACAGCAATCCATGTAGCCAAAACAGAAATTTTTGAATTTTAACCAGGACTATTATGCAGTAGCTGCAAAACAAAACAAACCATAATGATGATTTTAAAATGTTGCCAAACGAAAGAACGTTGTAACGAAAAATAATGTTTTTCTAATATTCTCCATGTTGTAGAGGAGAAAGTCTCGCTGATTTATGTCCCCATGAGAAAAAATGTTTTAGGACGATATTATTTTAAACTTCTTCCCATATACGACTTTTAACCAACTAACCAATAACTACAGATAAATAGTTGAAAATATGAAGTAGGATTTACTCCAAACCCTTGAAATTATTGAATAGGTAATTAAGTAAAAAATATACATAGATTGTTTCACTTGGCAAATTTTTCAATAACTTCTTAAAATCACATTGAAGTTTTGTTTATTGTAAATTCTAAATATCCATTTATTCTACAAAGAATATATCTGGATTTAACTTGGGTTATTTTAAGCTAAAACAAATTATGCGTAGTCAGAGCTTGCTCGTGGTTTATTTTAATGCTGGTTCACAAAACGAATTGAGAAAATTAAATATGCAAATACAATGTAACTCACAAGTGAAAATATATTTGTATTATGGCAAATGAAAGGAAGGCTATGCAAATAAATGAAAACAAGTTCTCATCGGTAAAAAAAAATCGAGGTAACCAGTTATTTCTTACTTTAAAATGTAATAAAACCATAATGTTTCCTATAATATATCTTTCAGCATGGCTTTCAAAATACTCAAGTACAATATTTGTAACTTTAACCCACTAGTTGGACCAACTTAATTCCTTTTTTTTTTTCTAAGCAAGCAAACCAAAAACGTTTTCAATGGATTAAAGGTATATCTTCAACATTTTTTATAGTCTGTCCTAATTCATAGTGGTTCTTTAAAATATCTTTAAAATGAGTTAAGACGTTTCCAATTGAGAAACATCTTCAGCTACAGAAGTGGCTATTAGAATAGTATCAATAATTAGCAATAGCCTGTAGGGCTCCGAAAGCGTAGTCTGTAAGTTGTGTAGTTTCTAAAATAAATTGTAATTTCATATTAACTAGTTATATAAACTTATAAAAAATATATGTATCGAAGAATGATAACTATAAAAATGTAAGAAGAATATGGAAAAAAATTAACTAAATGAATCTGGAAAACCCAGGAGAATTTGAACAAGGTAATCGCAAAATAATACGAGTGGCGCACACTGATAATGTGTGAATGGAATGGTATCATCAGTGCTTTTATTGTACTGCTACTCTGTTCATTTCTACCTCCATACATGAGTTGTCAGGGACATTTCTTCGATCACAAATACTAGCGAGGAATGACCAAGAAGTGCTCTGTGCTATAGAAACCTGCATACCCTACGAAAGCTTTGTATTAGCTTATCTAAAAAGGTGGAAAGAAACTCGTCTTCAAAACTGACAATCAGGAAATGTATTTAATATTATTTTATATAGTTTGTAAATATTTCAATATCTTCGTTTTTTGAGAGTTTGCTCATGACACAAACAGAAGACCTACAGTGGTACAGTTTTGAACTGTGATTGTTTACACGAGTTATATATATATATAAAAGTAATTTTAAACTTTCGTCTATAAATCTCCTATTTGAGTAGTAAACATTTATTCTTTAAAATAACCAGTATGAAAACTTTTTTTAATTTGTGAAATTGATATTACCTAAACTGAGAAATGAAATATGAAAATTTTACAATTTTACAGACAAAAAAAAAAAAAAAAAAAAAAAAAAAAAGATTTTGAGTACATTTATTACTCTTATATTTTTTTTTCCGTTAAATACTAATACGAATCAAAACTAATAGAAATTTGTTAGATATATTTGTAGTCCAAAATTACTGTTTGTAATATGTGTTAAGCATACAACAAAGCTCATTATTTTCACGGTAAAAGTAAGCTCCTGATATTTTATGAATTATGTAGAAGTTTTTTTTATTATTATAAAATATTTTAAATAATACATCTTTCAAAATAATCGGAACTGTATAGTAAAATATTGTTTTTACAAACAACGTTATAATAATTACGATTCATCTTAATTATCAATTAATGTATCTGGTTTACTGTATTCGAGTATGAAAAACTATTTTCTACTTTCGATGGAATATGTGCGGAATAATTCCATGTTTCTGAGAGATTCTCCTTTACAATTCTTTCGGGTATGGAGAGGTTCCCCTCAGAGCCTATATGAATCATTTCTGTTATGTTTTGGTCCTTCAGAAGTTATTTACACTTCACATGTCCTTCCTGCCTTCCTTTATTAAAGGAAACGGGGATAAAAATTCTTCATATTATAAACGTAAATACAAATATGAATATCAAATTTATTCGGTCGGACTGAATTCTTTATCGTATGGTAAAATCATTATTGCAGATCCTCTTTGGAATTATCTGAAAATTTCTAGAACGATACATTTTCTTCAAATATGAAAGAGAAATAATCTTCAGTTGACTATCAGCTTAAAATAAAAAGAGTAAATACAAAATTTTATTATATTTTAAGATATCTAAAAGCCATTAGTTATCTATGTGTATTAATAACATTTATGGTGGGAAACAATTCAAACATACATAATTTGTATAAATAGTAGTGAGACCAATTTTTTCTGATACGAACGACTGTACGTTACAGATAGTCTTCAGGTGGGTTCGATGGTGTAGGACGTGAGTTTCAAAGTGCATTTGGCATCATTTGCATTCGAGCTTCAGAGATATTTGAATTGTCATTTTGGTTTACAGCTGTCCACCAAAACGGCAATAGATTAAAATTAACGACAAAGATTAAAACTACAATGTCCCATAGAACAGCAGTACGCCATTAAATTATGAGTGGGACCTGAAAAATCGGCTATTGAGATGTTGGTCATGATCTCGAAGGCATTCAGGAGTAAAAGTTGGTCAAAATCTGCTGCTGAGAAGTGATTTAAAGTCAGTTGAGAGAGTGTGGAAGACGAACTTATGTAAGAACCTTCGAACAGGATGGAGAACAATGAGCAATGTGTGGAGCTCAGACCAGTAATTAAGTGTTCGAATGACTACAGCCCACGATGGAATTGATAAAACTGACTGTGTGACCATCATTATCAAGGATTTACAGATGAGAAAAATCTCTGCCATTGGAATCATGAAGATGCTACAACTTTCAATAAATATTTATTTGCTATTGTTTAAAAACGAAATCATATTTTCTACAAGTTTCTTGTCAAAACAGTCCGAGTGGTTTAGGTCTCTTAAAATTCTCCAGGTTAGAAAAGGGAAAGATTCAAATGTTGAAAACTAAATGATTTACTCTTTGAAGATGGTATGATTAAAATAAAGAGTTTAATATGAGTTTAACATTAGAACGACCATTGCAGTTATTTTGACCACAAAAAGAAAATAAATGTAAATATGTAATTTTTAATGCAAATATCGGTATAAAATGTTAAAATAAGTAATGTTTAAGGGTTTTAAAATGGGTGCAGCATTTTTAACAGTATTTTTTATTATGTAAAAAACACACCTTTGTTACAGGAAAATCAATAGAGAATTGGCAGCATCGTGATAGATTTGGCGTAACTCAGGGTTCACCATGAGGAGGTCTATCACGCTACACCCGTTTACTCTTAAATTCCAAGACTGGTTCCATTACCTTATAGTAGATTCTATATTACTGTGGTATGGAAGTAAATGAGAGGGCTGACTTATTTGTTCAAAAAGGTACAACCGTTCTCCAAAAGTCAATGTCGAAGTGCTTTCATTCTGCAAAATGTGTTATAAAGATCAAATTTAATAAAAGACACAAGTTGCAACTGGTGAAGTATGCTTAAGATAAGCCATGAGAGGGCCTAGCTTCCATTATGCCGAATTTGCCACGTGCCTCTGCTATTGCAATGTTTCTTCAGCATGACCGGCTTAGTGCTTATTTATTTAGGATTGGACTTAATGACTTTCCTAATTGTAGTTTATGTGATTCTGGACGACCTATGAATTTGGAACATTTGAACACATGCATTGCATTGTATAATTTTTCTTCTGTTGTTTAAAAATATTGGGAAACTAGAGCCATAGCACTAGAGAATACTGGGAAACTTATTTGCCAAATGCCTGGGACTTGTAAATATTACTAGGAAAATAATATTATCATAAAACAGTCATATATCCCTGTAGGTATTAACACATCATTTGCAATACAACTTCTTATTTCTGATTTCTTGATATTTTCCACAAATAGAATTAAGGCAGGACGAACAAATTTCTGTTTTTTTTTCCGGCAAAAAGAGCATTGGTAGCTGTTATTACTCGTAGTTTTACAAGAGTTAGTACGGCACGCTGGGTAGTTCTTTCCATGAATAATATGAAAATCTCAATTTGCTAAGAAGGTTCAAATTCAAGGATCTTTGAGAAGGGTTATACACTTTAAGTAAAATCCAAGAATTCGCAGCTGCGATATCTAGGACGTTATAAATATTGTAAAGAGGCCATCTTCTAGAAATCGTTCGCGTCGGCTACAATCAGATCATTTGATTTAAGAGTTATCAGCTATGATAACACTTCTGTACATAGTTCTAAATATGCAGACATTTTTGTTTACAACGTTTTATAATAAGAGTTCTTTTTATTCTTTACTAGAATTCTTGATGAGAAGAATGTGGTAGACGTATTTTTGTAAATCGGGGGGGGGGGGGATTCTGTACGATTTAGCCGTATTGTGCTTACAATAGAAGTTCCTTTCTTCCACAAATGGTCAGTAAGCGCTTCTGGGATGTAAAATAAATGTCTGTTGGGACATTTCTTCCCTTACAAAGAAACTGATCCATTAGTTTCATTACGACGTGTTCACCAAGCTGTAAACTTCTGTCCCTGTTTTCATCTTTTTCTAGATACATAAAACCATTCAATAAATATTTTGTCTCTAGTCAGACGCATGCGCCAAATAAAATAAAAATAAGCAGAGCAGAAAAAAGAAATATCTATTTCAATGCAGTTCCCCCAAGTCTCTATGGCGATCATTTTGACAGCATCTGTTGATCTGAGTAGAACATTAATTTTACGATAGCTGTAAAACATTGAAAAAGCAATGCTATGTATTTAAAAACTTAAAAAAATACAGAAGTCACGAAAGGTGAATAAATTGACTTAAATGTTCTAAGAACAATTGTTTCTTAAATAAGCTAGGTGGTCAAAATGACCATTCTATGTTAGATACAAAAAATTAACCTTTAATATCTAAAACATGTATATTTAATCCAATTAATTTGCAACTAGCACTTTTTGATTTGTATTTTTAACCAATATTTAGAGTTTTTAATTTAATTTATATTTTCTTTACATTTGTATCAACTAACAGAAAAATAAAATAATTTTCCCTGATTTAGATAGTTAAACTTAATTTATTATTTTAGACGTGCATTTATACATTGCAGCCAGGGCTTCGAACCGGAACTGAACCGAAAACCGAAAACCGGAAAAAACCGTTATTTTGGTCGGAACGAAAACCGGAACTGAACCGAAAAAAATATCGGTTTATTTCGGTTCGATATATCTTTCAGTCATTTTGTTACTGTTACCAACTTATCAATATTTTCTAATTTAACGTCAACTTTATAATTACATATCCGCACTTGTATAAGATTGCAATGGTGGTTTTGGCAGCTCCAGCTACACAAGTTAGTGTTGAAAGAGCGTTTTCAGGTTTGAAATTTATTCTCCGAGACAACAGAAGTAATCTCAGTGAAACCACGTTAGAAGATATATTAATAATTAGAGGCAATTTTCATATGTTAAATAAATAATATATTTTTTACATAATTATTGCAAGGCCAAGTGCATGATGTGAGAGTCAAACGACGAATGTGGGTAATCATGAACCTAATTGTCAAATGCGATTTTGATAATGGATAACAATGCCAATGCTCGCCGCTCTTATCGTACCTGCTGTTTCTATCAATTCACATAGTGTACCAATTAAAAAAAAGAATAAAATCTTCTAAATTTTGATAGAATTACATTTTTTGTTTATGATAGAATTATATTTTTAGTACAAATAAGAATATACATAAAATGAAATTATTCATTTGGAACTGAAACGAAAACAGTTATTTTTGGCGGAGCGAAAACCGGAACTGAACCGATATTAATTTTTTAGTTGAACCGGAACGAAAACCGGAACAAAAAAAATTACCCTTCGAAGCCCTGATTGTAGCACCCTTTGAGAGGAAAAATACCAATTATACTTAGAAATATATGCTTTATATAAGTATTGCTAAAAAACACTAGAGTAATCACAATAACAGTAGACGGAATAATTTTAAATCACCGTTTTATTAATACTTATGTGCAAATTTTAACAGGAATTTTAGTATAAAATTAAACACTGAAAAGAGAAATAATAAAACTCTCTAGTTATAAAACAGTTCTGGGTTTGTATCCAGCTGCTGGTATAGATGTCCATAGCAATTCGGAATCGGAATTAAGGAGTAAGTCCCTATCTAAATAAGGGTCGGTCTCACCAAAGTCCTTTAGCGGCTAACCGCGATTAATCTCTTTTTAAACGGAGAATTGGTTGGAGCCATGGCTTAATCGCTGTTAGCTTTTAAATGACTTTGGTGAGACCGGACCTAAGACTTCATTTAGAAAAATAAACAATGGCTGCAGTGCTACATACTAATTAAGGATTATTGTTAATTATGAAGTTCGTAACAAATACACATTTAACCCTCCGAGTGGAACACACTGGGGAAAAAAAAGTCTCCAAAAAATACGTTAAAGTTTTATTGTGTCAGTGACCAAAGTGTTCTATGATTTTTTACTTCACCTTTTGCCCTACCCTCGTTATTGTCCCTTTACTTCCGGTTTTAAATATATATATATATATATATATATATATATATATATATATATATATATATATATATATATGTATATATATATATATGTATATATATATATATATATATATATATATATATATATATATATATATATATATATATATATATATATATATATATATATATATATATATATATATATATATATATATATATATATATATATATATATATATATATATATATATATAGAGAGAGAGAGAGAGAGAGAGAGAGAGAGATTATTGATTGTTAATTTTTAATACACATAAAGCTCGTCAAGTCTCGAAGATCATCACATAAGAAATAATGTATTCTAAAAGTACGAATAATTTTTTTTTTTAGAATTATTTATATGTTTTTACTAAAGTTATCCAAGATATTTCAATTGTGCAATTAGAGATATATATGTTACCGCAAACGAAATACTTCGAAATAGAGATTAACAAAGCCATGAGAATCTATCATTGTCTTTGTTCCTCAGAGAGTAGGGGTGCATCCCTCAATAAATGTCAGTCAAAGAGGGGTGCAGTTCCTAAACTGTCGAAATTAACCTCCTACCTCATAATTTCATGGGGAAAGCACTGTCAGAAATGTACAATATATCTATTTTTCGAACGTTTTGGGGGGTCGAAAATTGACTGTGTCAGCTGGCGGAATTGTACGTGCAAACCGCTTAGAGGGTTAATTATAAATGAGACTGGAATCTTTTTTAAAGACATATGAAATAAGAGTTCACCGTATTAGATTCACAAATATAATAAGGAAATGTCACTTCGCGTCTAAACCATAACTATGTACATTTAAGAAGAGAAAGAAGTTTTCTCAAGACCTCAAGGTCTAATACAGACTTCCGGAAAGTGATGATATGGCATTATATGCCTCTATAATATGTCCATATCTCATTTTGTAGGTGAAGTTAAGGATTCAATGCATTATCTGTTCTTGTGTTTGAATAAAACTCTAAACAAAATTAGGATGGAAAATGAACATTAGAATATAAGGCCGGTCACATCAAACCCGTTTAACTGCTAACAGCGATTAACCAATTGCGCGAACCAATGGTGGGACGCAATGCGACAGAGATTAATCCCAGTTAGCCATTAAATGACTTTGGTGAGACTGGTCCTTAATAATTTATCATGCTAATTTTTTTGCCATTATACACACATATATGTATGTACACCACAATATATATATATATATATATATATATATATATATATATATATATATATATATATATATATATATGTATATATATATATATGTATATATATATATGTATATATATATATATATATATATATATACATATATATATATATATATATATACATATATATATATATATATATATATATATATATATATATATATATATATATATATATATATATATATATATATATATATATATATATATATATATATATATATATATATATATATATATATATATATATATATATGTATATGTATATGTATATGTATATATGTCAGGTTTAAAAAAGGGGTAGTTTGAAATTACGTGAGTTAAAAGCGATTTTAATAAGAAGAATTTTAAAAAGAAGAGAACTCTTTTATAATAATAAAATAAATGAAAAAGACAAACGCTCACGTAAGCTTTTAGGATAATCCGGTCAGGCAGAAGCATTTGTAAGAATTTGATGAGCTTGCAAACAGAAGTTTCAATCAGCGCGTGGACATGGAGCTGTCAACAACACTCTACGCGTGTCTTCGACGAAAAAGTGAAAATGGCGCAAGTTTTACTTTAACGATGGTTTAATAAACTTATTATTATCAAGAAGACTGTTTTCCATTCGCCTTAACTCTAGATCACGACATGTCATGTATATATATATATATATATATATATATATATATATATATATATATATATATATATATATATACAAATAAATATAGATGTAATGATATTTTAACCCAAAACTAATTAACTTAATTATAATTTCATTCGAAAATATATTTCTGACGTTTGTATACCTAAAATTACAACCTTTGACGAGATACTTTTGTTTCTCTTCAAGCTGCGGACACCTTTTGGCGACTTCGCACACACCAAAATTCATTCCTGATCAGATCAATTATTCTTATATAACTCATTTACGTCACTTAGTTCTGCTTCTTACGCATAGTTATTTAACTAATTCTTAACATTCTCTTTGGCTGGCTCTCCACACCATTATGAAACCCCATGTTACGCATTTTAGCAAGAGAAGCACCAAACGCGAGATGTCTAAAAAACTGTATTAATCTTGATTTCAAATTCTGATGTACTACCTACGTCGTACTCTACATACCCTATGCAGTCGTACTCTACCTATGACTGCAACTTTCTAGCATGGATATCATTTTTCACTTGTGTCTAAAACACCCACTACATACATACATACACATACATGCACACACTCACATACATATAGGATATATCGAATAAGAAATACACATTGGATTTTTTATTTTAACACAAAGATACACTTAATTTAAGTTTTAAAATGCTTCAACAACTAACATGAGATTTATATTCTGAAGATTTGCTCTGAACAAACCACTTTTAAGATATGAAATTAATAAATTTAAGTCAGCATAATTTAAAGGTTTTTTTTAAAAAATACTTTTGTTTTAGCTTTTGATTTGCAGGCTCCATTCAACTATTACTCTTGAATATTTTTCAAGCATATTCCTTTCATTGTAAATTTCTCATATGTTTCAGTTTTATTTGTCCTCCTATTTAATCCTCAGTTAAATCGAAAGTAACTAAACCAAAAAGAGGATTAAAACTTCCAGTTACCTGGGTATTGAAATCAAGAAATCCAATATTATCTTACTGTGTCCCAGTAAGAAATAGAATCTTTTATTTAGGAAAGAAAGATTTTTACTTATCGACACTAATTGTATCCATTTGTAATGGGATACGTTTTTCCATATTCTCATGTTTTAAAACATTTCACGGACAATTTTTAAAATAAAACTATTTCTGTTAAAATAGTCTGGTCTGTTTTGAACACAAATAGAAATAATAACGAAATTAATAAATAAATAAAAAAATCAGGACACACAGAAAAGATAGAAAAGTTGTCAGAAAATATCGTATTTATTAATATTTCTGCTGCTTCAATTGATTCTGAATACAGAATTTTGACTTAATTTTCGCCAGTTTTATTTTGCTAGAAGAACGACTGATTTCATTACTTCTGCTTGTTGTTCTAATGGTAGATTATCCTTTCACATTTTGCCTAAGTTTATATATCCGTTTCGACAAAGAATTGAAAGGCCGAATTCTCTGTTTTTATATTTCCTGGATAAATAGAGTAATTGGAGATAAAAGGTTTACTTGGAGTTTTGCTAATGTGACTATCATTATTATTTCGATGCGGGCTTTTATAGCATTCGTCACTACCAAGCCGCAGATAATTGTTGGTCATTTTATCATGGGAGTACCATCTAGCGACAAACATTACTCCCTAAGACAACACAAACAAACAAAATAGGTCCTCGTAATTTAGAAGCAGGGACCAAGCAGAAGACTCCCATCTTGGCTTGTCACTTCCAGAGGTATTCTTTGGGAACTTGGAGGACTTTTCGAAGACAAACCTATTTTACAAGCCCCAGCCACCATAAATAAACACAACGGATCTTTGTCAGGTTCGAGCCTCGAACACAAAACCATCCAGTTATGAAATCAATGCCTTTGCTGACTGAGCTGCCACGGCTCCTAATACGAATATTAGTCATGATCACACTGTGTTGGTTATTCACTGCAAATTTTAAACTTTACATCAATATCCATATTTACAAAGCTCATATATATGACTTCCCACGGAGTTCGTGGGTTCGAGTCCCACTGTGGCATGGATGTTCGTAGACGTTCGGAATCGGCTTTAAGCAGTAGGTTCCTGTCTCATTATCCCTTGTGTTACAAAAAGTAGACCGCAGTGCTCCCAAAACAACCCAATATGGCTTCCCTTGAAATGTAATTTTGCATAATTTTTCAGTCTAAGAATTTTATTAATTTTCTCTGTTAGTATAGCTGAAGTATTTTATCTTAAACCACTTGTAATTTAAACTTAATTTTAACATTTTTATTTTATTAAACCTGGCGATTGAACTTAGTAATTTGGATATTGAAATCATACTATGCAATTCGGTTTTAATGTGCTCCAGAATTAAAACCATTCCTTTAGGAAAACATCTTATTTATTTTGAACACTAATTTTATGACTTTATCATGAAATGTTTTTTCCATACTTTCAAGTTACAAAACATGTCTTCAAACGTTTTTTGTATAAAACTAGATCTATAAAAATGCTTGGTAGCGCGTTATGACCAAAATTTAAAAATATTTTAATTACAGAACTTTAAAAATTATATAGATAGAAATGGAAGAAAAGTTCATGTTATCAGAAAATAGCGTATTGATTAACTTATTAATATTTCTGTTGCTGTAATTGATTTTGAATATTTAATCGTTTTCTTGTGCTCCAGTAAGAAATGAAACCATTTCTTCTTGAAAGAAATGACTTGTTTATAATGGGCACTAATTTTATAACTTTGTAATGCAATGTTTTTGTTTTATTTTTATATAACAAAGTATTTCCCGTAAATATTTTAAATTAGAACTAATTTTATAAAATAGGTTCTGCAACGCGTTTTGACATAGTACTATATTTGAATAAAATTGAATATATGATTCATGACTATAATTGGATAAAAATAATATAGACAGAAATAGAAGAAAGTTCATGTTATCAGAAAATAGCGTATTGATTAATTTATTAATATTTCTGTTGCTGCAATTGATTTTGAATAATTAATCGTTTTTTTTGTGCTCCAGTAAGAAAAGAAACCATTTCTTCTTGAAAGAAAAGTCTTGTATAATGGTCTCTAATTTTATGACTTTGTAATGAAATGTTTTTGTTTTATTATCATGTAACAAAATATTTCCCTTACATATTTTTAAATTAGAACTAATTTTGTAAAATAGGTTCTGCAACTCGTTTTGACAGAAAACTGTTTGAATAGTTTAGTTACAGAACTTTAAAAATATAGGCAGAATAATATAGACAGAAATGGAAGAAAGTCCATGTTATCAAAAAATAGCGTATTGATTAATTTATTAATATTTCTGCTGCTGTAACTGATTTTGAATATTTAATTTCTTTTCTTCAATAAGAAATGAAATCATTTCTTCTTGAAAGAAATGACTTGATTATAATGGGCACTAATTTTATTACTTTGTAATGAAAATTTTTTGTTTTCATGTTATATAACAAAATGTTTCTCTTAAATATTTTTAAATTAGAACTAATTTTATAAAATAGATTATGTAACGCGTTTTGACAGCAAACTGTTTGAATAGTTTAGTTACAGAAATTTAAAAATAATATACACAGAAATGGAAGAAAGTTCGTGTTATCAGAAAATAGCGTATAGATTAATTTATTAATATTTCTGTTGCTGTAATTGGTTTTGAATATTTAATCGTTTTCTTGTGCTACAGTAAGAAATGAAACATTTCTTCTTGAAAGAAATGACTTGTTTTTAATGGGCACTAATTTTCTGACTTTGTAATGAAATATTTTTGTTTTATTAGCATACAACAAAATATTTCCCTTACACATTTTTAAATTAGAACTAATTTTATAAAATAGGTTCTGTAACGCGTTTTGAGGGCAAACTGTTTGAGTAGTTTAGTTACAGAACTTTAAAAATAATATAGACGGAAATAGAAGAAAGTTCATGTTATCAGAAAATAGCGTATTGATTAAATTATTAATATTTCTTCTGCTGTAATTGTTTTTGAATATTTAATCGTTTTACTGTGCCCCAGTAAGAAATGAAACCATTTCTTCTTGAAAGAAAAGACTTGTTTATTATGAGCACTAATTTTATGATTTTGTAATGAAATATTTTTACTTTACTTTCATATAACAAAATATTTCTAGAATATTTTTTTAAAATTAGAACTAATTTTATAAAATAGTTTCTGTAACGCGTTTTGACAGCAAATTGTTTAAATAGTTGAGTTAGAAATTTTTTTTGTTTTATTTTCAAATAACAAAATATTTCCTTCACATTTTTTTAAAAATTAGAACTAATTTTATGAAATAGGTTCTTTAATGCGTTTTGACATCAAACTGTTTGAATAGTTTAGTTACAGAATTTTAATAATAATATAAACAGAAATGGAAGAAAGTTCATGTTATCAGAAAATAGCTTATTAATTTATTAATATTTCTGTTGCTGTAATTGATTTTGAATATTTAATCGTTTTTCTAACGACTTGTTTATACTGGGCCCTAATTTTATGACTTTGTAATGAAATTTTTTTTGTTTTATATAACAAAATATTTCCATACATAGTTTTAAATTAGAACTAATTTTATAAAAAAGGTTCTGTAACGCATTTTGACAACAAATTGTTTGAATTATTTAGTTCTAGAACTTTAAAAATAATATAGACAAAAATGGAAGAAAGTTTATGTTATCAAAAAATAGCGTATTGATTAATTTATTAACATTTCTGTTGCTGTAATTGATGGTGAATATTTAATCATTTTCTGTGCTCCAGAAAGAAATGAAACCATTTCTACTTGAAAGAAATGACTTGTTTATAATGGACACTAATTTTATGACTTTCTAATGAAATGTTTTTGTTTTACTTTCATATGACAAAATATTTCTCGTACATTTTTTAAATTAGAACTAATTTTATGAAATAGGTTCTGTAACTCTTTTTGAAAGCAAATTGTTTGAATCGTTTAGTTACAGAACTTTAAAAATAATATAAACAGAAATAGAAGAAAGTTTATGTTATCAGAAAATAGCGTATTGATTAATTTATTAACATTTCTGTTGCTGTAATTGATTGTGAATATTTAATCGTTTTCTTGTGCTCCAGTAAGAAATGAAACCATTTCTTCTTGAAAGAAATGATTTGTTTATAATGGGCACTAAGCATTAGTTTATAATGGGCAAACTCTTTTAACACTTTGACTGCCAAGCCAAAATTGCAAATGTTCACAACGGAGCAAAACTTTTTTTTTGTGTAATTTGTATTTTTTCAACATAAAACTATATATAAAAGCAATATTTCAAAACAAACAATATTTTAAAACAAACTCTCTATTTATATATATTCCCTTTTTTGTTGCATGTTCCAAATATTTAATTTTTCATAAAACTTACCTCATAAAATCGTCACATATACTAATTTGCGCAAACCACGTATAACTAACACATCGTAGGGAGCCCAACAATCAAACTCCAATAACTCCATGTAACTGATAACATCTTTGATAGCCATGGCCCGAAGTGTTAAAACACCATGGCTATCATATCGGATAGCCAGTCTCTTAACGGAAATATCACTGGATATCACATATGATAGCCATGGCAGTCAAAGTGTTAAGACTTTGTAATGAAATGTTTTTGTTTTATTATCATATAACAAAATATTTCCCATACATGTTTTTAAATTAAAAGTAATTTTATAAAGTAGGTTCTGTAACGCGTTTTGATAAAAAATTGTTTGAATTGTTTAGTTCCAAAACTTTAAAAATAATACAGACAGAAATGGAAGAAAGTTTGTGTTATCAGAAAATATCGTATTGATTAACTTATTAATATTTCTGCTTCTGTAATTACTTCAGAATATTGAATTTTGACTCAATTTTCGCCAGTTTTGTTTTGTAGGAGGAACGACTGATTTAATTACTATTGCTTGTAGCTCTAAAGGTCTTTTAAAAATCTGCCCAGAGTTGCAGCTTCGTTTCGGCAAAGTATTGAAGGGTTGAACTTTTTTTTTTTTACTTTTCTGGGAGAAATAATGCAATTGGAGATCAAAGGTTTACTTGGAGTTTTACTAATGTGCATATTAGCTGTTTCCACACTGTATTGATTATTCTGTACAAAACTTTAGAGCAATATCCATATTTTTAAACAGCCTCTTATATATGTGATGTGCCCTTCAAAGGTAATTTAGTATAATTTTCCAGTGCAAGCAATTATTTACCCTTCACGTCAAGAAATCTGAAATATTTTATCTTAAGCCCATGACACTTCTAATTGAGCCTTTATTTTAATATTTTCGTTGTATTTTAAATAAGTGTTGAACTTGGTAATCTGGGTAAAGAAATCATGATATCCAATTTTGTTTTTCTGGGCTAAAGTAAGAAGTAAAACCATTTCTTCTGAGGAAAGAAAGAACTTGTTTATCATAAGCACTAAATTTATGATTGTAAGGAAATTTTTTTTCCATACTTTCATATCAAAAATAATTCTCCAAACATTTTATAGATTAGAATTGCTTATATAATAAAAATTGGTACCGCCTTTTGACCGGAAATTTAAAAATTCTTTAATCACGGACTTTTAAAAATATAGACAAAAAGGGAAGAAAATTTCATGTTATCAGCAAATATTGTATTGGTAAATTTATTATTTCTGCTGCTGTAATTGTTTTTGAATATGGAATTTTATGCGAATTTTTGCCTGTTTTGTTTTGTAAGGGAGCGACTAATTTGTTAACTACTGATTGTTGCTCTAATTGTAGATTCTTCTTTAAACTTCTGCCCAGGGTTGCAGCTCCTTTTCGAAGTAGGATTAAAGGGCCAAACTGATCCGTGGTAGCTTAATCGGCAAAAGCTACCGGTTGGTTATGATTTTCAGGCAGCCAAAAATCCGAGTGTTCATTAATAGAGACTGAGGAACTTTTAAATACGTTCTACTTATTGTTCTAATCGTAGATTCCCTTTTAAAATCTACTTAGGGTTGCAGCTTCATTTCGTAAAAGGATTGAAGAGCTGAACTGATCTACGGTAGCTCAGTCGGCAAAAGCGTCGTGCTTGTTACTCGATGGTTATGGTTTTCAGGCAGTCGAAGTTCACAGTGTTCATTAATCAAGACTGGGGAACCTTTAACACTAGAATTACGGAAGGGGTCATTTTGACACTTATCGAACTTTTATCTCTGACAGCTCTTCTATTTTTTTGCAAATATCTTAATCCTTTCTTGACTTTTCCTAAATCATTGTGATTTACGAAATAGTACAGATTTCAAGAAAATCGTATTTTTATTTTAGCCCTAACAAATGATTACAGAAATACGGCAGGCTATATACTGATGTTGAAGACAAGTGCAAACTTCATAATGACTCTTTCACTATTTTATTATCAGAACTGGAATCATTCATATCGTTGTTGTGCGTAAGGGGGCATTAGCCGCCAAGGGCTTACCAATTCTTAGTTTTGTGGTCCAAGACTTGGGAACCAAAGTTTTTTCATGAAACTATGAGTAGAGATAGGTTTCCGGAAGTTATGAAATTTCTTCGTTTTGAAAATAAACTAACAAGGTCTTCACGTTTGCAGTGTGATAAGTTTACACTAATATCCGAGGTATGGAATACTTTTATAGAAAACTGTAAGTTTTGCTACAAACCAAATGAAAATATTACGTTTGATGAACAGTTATTCCCTACAAAAACAAGATGCCGTTTTTTGCAGTATATGCCTAACAACCTCGATAAATTCGGAATAAAATTTTGGTTAGAAGTAGAAGTTAGGACAAAATACTTATTAAACGGATTTCCATATTTAGGAAAAGATGAAATGAGACCAAGTGATCAAAGTTTAGGAGAGAACGTAGTAAATCGTTTAATTGATCCTACATACCTGCAAAGTCTGTATATTTTTAAAAACAAACTGTAGTTGTCATAATTTGCATTATTTTAATTTATTTTTTACAAATATATTATATCATATAGAGAAATATGCAGATATCTTATCAAGGGGTCAAAATGACACCCGCCGTAATTCTAGGTATACAAAGACCACCGTAATTCTAGTGTTAAATAGATTCTACTTATTGTTCTATTCGTAGATTTCCTTTTAAAAATCTACTTAGGGTTACAGCTTTATGTCGTAAAAGGATTGAAAAGCCAAACTGATCCACAGTAGCTCAGTCGGCAAAAGCGTTATGCTTGTAACCGGAGAGTTATGGTTTTGAGGTGGTCAAACACAACCTTGTTCATTAATGGTGGCTGGGGAACGAAAAATAGATTCATGGTTACAATAGTCTCTAAGTTTAAAAGATACTTCTGGTGGTGGTAGGCCAATCCTGAGTGGGGAGCAGGTTTTCCGCCTCTACCCTGATTCCAAATTACGAGAAGCCAGTTTGAGCTAAAAGTCGTTCTTTCTTCAAAAAGCGAAAGGCGCAACACTTCGCTTTAAATAACCTCTGCCTTATGAGCTTCATATAATGTCTGGATGGTAATACTTATGAGCTTCATGTCCAAGTAGTGTTATAAACAGCATCAACAGTGCTGAACTTTGTTTTTTATGTTTCTAGGAAATAAAGTACAGATGGATATCACAGATTTACTTGGAGTTTTGGTAAAGTGAATACCAGTCGTGCTCAAATGCTATTAATCATTGGTTGCAAAATTTATCCTTAGCAATAATAGGCATTTTTAAGAGCCTTTTGCATATTTAATTGGCTATTGAAGGATATTTTCCTATTACTTTTAAGCGTAATTAGTTTATTCTGTTTTCGTTTTGGAAAATCTAAAGGACTTCCTTTTAAAACTGTTAGAAGTATTAAAATTATAACTTGTTCCACCGAAGAACATTTTATATAATCGGATAAAGCTAAGACTTAGATATTATAGAGCAATATCTAGTAAATAAATATTACAAATATATATATTCTTAATAAATTTAAAAGAATAAGTTCTAAGGAAGGTATATGAAAAGTATTTGAAGTAATAGTCTATGAAGTTAAAAAGAATTGGTATTTAATTACAAGAAAAGTCTATATTAAAATGTAATGGAGCATAGAGAAAAGTAGAATGATATATTAGTAAAATTAATTAGTTGTCTGATAATTTAACGTTACAACAAGCGTTTTTGTGCTTCATTTAGATAGATAAAATTTCTATGCCTAGTAAAAGCTGCAGGTAGTATATGTTGCAGTAGCCTATAGATGTTATAAAGCAATATCTAGTAAATAAACCATACAAAAATATATGTTCGTAATAAACTTAGACTCGTAATAAACTTATAAGTTCTGAGGACTAAAATGGTATAGGAAAAGTATTGAAGTAATAGTCTATGTAGTTGAAATGAATTTGCATTTAATAGAAAGAATTAAGGAAAGCTTATTATTAGTGTTGAAGAAATATGGGATAAAGCTAATGAAAAATTATTTTACTTTATACTCTGAATTTCAATAATGGTGAAGGGTGAAAGAGAATTTCTTTACCTTTCTAATGCTCACAGTGTACTTATAATTAGAATTATTCTAAAACTACAGTATGTATAATTGTAATCATTCAAAAATTAAATTATGCACAAAATAATGTTAATTTTAAAAACTTAAAACTAGAAAAATAGGATACAAATTAGACGATAGCATACAAAAGGCAACTCTAGTTATGAAAAAGATTCATGAGAGAAATTAAAGGTGTTCCCAATCTTCAATTTCCAAAAGAGAATATGTTGGACGATAATCGACCAGATAGGGTGCTGACTTTCAGTAAGTCTGTGGGTTTGAATTCTTCTGCTGACATAAATGCATGAGACTTTCGAAATTGTATCTAAAACGTACGTGTTGGTTGTATATGACACAAGCAAACTGTAACTGATGCAGACAATGCTAAGCAGCCCAAACTAAGCGTTTTAAGAGAGAAAGTGATAAAATCCTCTCTGAACCTACTAAGAGGGGCAATCATAAAGTACAGTTACAAAGCAGGCAGTGAAATGTGTACATTTTATTTCAAACATTCAATATAGCCAAATGATAGTACATACATGAAGTTATTTTTCAGCATAATCTCCATATCGGTTTAGGCACTTGTCGCTTCGTGGGACTGAGTTTGAATATTCCCTCCTGGTAAAACTCCTTTCTCCTTGCGTTCCTGTCTAAAATTGTTTCACCTCCTCATCGGAAGCGAATCATCGGTTTCTTAGGTTCGCCTTTAAGAAAGGTAAGCTGTGAAAGTCTCTTAGAGATGTCCGGGCAGCTGGCAGATTGGTGAATGTTTCTTTACCTGCCGCACACATTCGACAGCCCTATGGGACATTCTGACGAGACATTACTGTCTCTCTGTATACTTCTACCAGCTGCCGGAGAATTTTAGCAACGATTACATGTTTCGCACTTAGAATTGAAATAACTGAGAGGATTTCTTCACGAGACCAGTTTTCCAAACGGTTTGACATTTGTGTTAACCTTAAAACAAGCACTGTAGGTGCCGAGTGGCTCAAACAGTTGCCGATTGCATATAATCAAATTATCAAACACTATTTATTCATCTATGACAGAGGAAACTCCAGGACTATCGGCCTTTTAACCTTACCTCTCGTAACACTTTATGTTTTCACAACTAATTATTTCCCTTGGATATTCTATAACTAAAATTTTAATAAAACTTAGAACGCTATGTTTTTAGAATTAATTTTTAATATCCTAATTCATATATCAATTTGTATTTACATGATTGAAAAATTAATGAAGAAGGTAGTCATTGACTACAACAGTTGTAAAAGTTCACATTAAATTACTCTGCTTTCATAATTGCTCATCAAATACAGTATGAAATATATTTTTTTTCTAGTAATTTAAAAATAATATCTCTGTACTATTTTAGTTTTACATATCCTTTGAGATTTTGCTACAAAACACTGGTTGCTTAAAGAAGCTGAAATTTTAAGGTATAATCTGCCACCGAAATTTCAAGAATATAGTCCCGGAATAAAACCTGAAAGAACCTCGAATCCATCTCTGAAAGAGTGCAACTGAATGATGTAGATAGTTTATTACTTTCTGTCTAACACTCAGCAAAAGAAATACTTATCACGGTCTTTGAAATGGCTATAAAATTTCATGGTATAATTTACCAAAGAAATTTGAAGACTAGAATTAAAGGAAGAGACAACCTGAACACCTTGATTGTTGTTAAGAAATGAAACTTGAAAGAATATCAAATCCAACAGGAAAAGAGTGCAACTGAATGAAGTAGATAGTTTGATATTCTTTGTTTTACAATTAGCAAAATAAAATCACTTGTCGCTTTCAATGATTTTATAAAGTAAATTGATGTTATCATCTAACCCTGTTTGTTACTATAATAATGCAACTGTAAGTAACACAAATCAACAATTCTGAATTGTTGTTTGGGGACACTACCGTTTGATTGTAATACATAATTTTGATGGGATGTTTCATTGTATGACGGAACTAAAATTTTCAATGGAAATTTATAAATTGTAATAAAAGAAGGTACAGAATTTCAAACAATGAAATTATTCTTCAACAAATTCGAAAATCAAATAACATTAAATACCGTAATATTTATTTTATAATAGAATAAGATACTAGGATATAGAACATTGAAATGCGGTTGTTTACAAATAGAATGTAAAGAATGTAAAATGAAACAACGTTAATTGACATAATATATTAAGGTGACTTCTGAGTAGTTAATTCTTTATAGAAAATTATAAATAACAATTGAAAAAAGGATAGTTAATGTGCAATAGTTTTGTATAATTCTAAGGTAAGACATTAAGAGAGGGAATATCAAATTTTCCTCTTTATTTGGTGTGACTTGTTATATATATATATATATATATATATATATATATATATATATATATATATATATATATATATATATATATATATATATATATATATATATATATATATATATATATATATATATGTATATATATATATATATATATATATATATATATATATATATATATATATATATATATATATATATATAGTATATATATATATATATATATATATATATATATATATATATATATATATATATATATATATATATATATATATATATATATATATATATATATATATATATATATATATATATATATATATATATATATATCTGAAGAATGGCAATTCCCATTAATTTAATCATGTTTATGGAAATAAGTTAAAATTTCCTTATTGAAAAGGGCAATATCTATCTAAGCTAAATTTACTGAGATGTTCCAATGTATTTCGGAGATAAAAATTTTAATGGAAACATATAAATTGTATTAAAAGAAAATACTGGATATGAAGAAATGGAACAATTCATCAACAAATCTTAATAACATTAAATTCCATACTATTAGCACTGTAATAGAAAACGAACTTAAATCATAAAACACTGAAGCGAAGTTGTGTGCCAACAGAATGTAAAAGGAAAAACGTGAACTATTGTAATAATTTATCGTGACTTCTGAGCAATTAATTCTTTAAATAAAATCATAAATAAAAACGGACAAAAGTCTTTAATATGCAAATGTTTTTTATAATTCTAAAGAAAGGCGTTAAGAGAGTGAACATCAACTTTTCCTCTTTATTTAGTGTATTTTGTTACATGTATAAATATCTGAAGAAGGGCAATCCCCGTTACTTTAACCATATTTATGGAAATAAGTTAAAATCTCCTTATTAAAAATAAGAATAACTGTGTAAGCTAAATTTGCTGGGCTGTTCCAATGTATTACGGAGCTGAAAGTTTTATTGGAAACGTATAAATTGTACTGAAAGAAAATACTGGCTATAAAACAATGAAATTATTCATCAACATATCTTAAGATAATATAACAATAAATGCCATACTTTTTGTACTGTAATAGAAAACGAACTTGGATTATAAAACACGTAAATGACGTTGTGTGCCACCAGCGTGTGCCAAACAACGTGAACTTCCACAATAATTTATCGTGACTTCTGAGTAATTAATTCTTTATAGAAAGTCATAAATAACGACAGACAAAAGTAGTTAATATGCAAGTGCTTCGTAAAACTCTAAAGTAAGGCATTAAGTGTGTAACCATCAATTTTTCCTCTTTATTTGGTTATTTTTTTATACGTATAAATATCTGAAGGAGGGCAATACCTGTTACTTTAACGATGTTTATGGAATTAGTTAAAATCTCTTCGTTGGAAATGACCATAACTAACCTAACTAAATTTTCTGGGCTGTTCCAATGTATTACGGAGCTAAAAGTTTTAATAGAAACATATAAATTATACTAAAAGAGAATACTGGATAGGAAATAATGAAATCATTCATCAACAAATCTTAAAATTAAATAGCATTAAATGTCATACTATTTGCACTGTCTGAAACGACGTTGTGTGCTAACAGAACGTAAAAGGGAACAACGTGCACTACGTAATAATTTATCTTGACTTCTGAGCAATTAATTCTTTAATTAAAGTCATAAATAAAAACGGACAAAAGTAGTTAATATGCAAGTGCTTTGTATAATTCTAAAGTAAGGCATTAAGAGAGTGAACATCAACTTTTCCTCTTTATTTGGTGTATTTTGTTATATGTATAAATATCTGAAGAAGGGAAATTCCTGTTACTTTAGCCATATATATGGAAATAAGTTAAAATCTCTTTTTAAAAATAAGAATAACGATGTAAGCTAAATTTTCCGGGCTGTTTCAATGTATTTCAGAGCTAAAATTTTAATGGAAACGTATAAATTGCACTAAAAGAAAATACTGGATATGAAACAATGATATTATTCATCCACAAATCTAAAAATTAAATAACATTAAATACCGTAATATTAATAATGTAATAAAGTACGATCCTGGAATATAAAACAGTGAAATGACGTTGTGTGAAAACAGAACGTAAAATGAAACAACATGAACTACCATAATAATTTATCGTGACTTCTGAGCAATTAATTCTTTATAGAAAGTCATAAATAACAACGGACAAAAGTAGTTAATATGCAAGTGCTTCGTATAATTTTAAAGTAAGCCATTAAGAAAATGAGTATCAACTTTTTCTCTTTGGTGTATTTTGTTATATATATAAATATCTGAAGAAGGGCAATTCCCGTTACTTTAACCATGTTTATGGTAATAAGTTAAAATCTCCTTATTAACAATGATGTTATATATCTTAGCTAAATTTGCCGGGCTGTTCCAATGTATTTCGGAGCTAAAAATTTTAATGGAATCATATAAATTGTACTAGAAGAAAATACTGGATATGAAACAATGAAATTATTCATCAACAAATCTTAAAATTAAATAACATTAAATGCCATACTATTTGCACTGTAATAGAAAATGAACTTGGATCATAAAACACTGAAATGTCGTTCTGTTAAAACAGAACGTAAAATGGAACAACGGAACTAACATAATAATTTATTGTGACTTCTGAGCAATTAATTCTTTAAATAAAGTCATAAATAAAAACGGGCAAAAGTAGTTAATATGCAAGTGCTTTGTATAATTCTAAAGTAAGGCATGAAGAGAGTGAACATCAACTGTTCTTCTTTATTTGGTGTATTTTGTTATATGTATAAATTATATGTATAAATATGTTATGTGTATAAATATCGGAAGACGGGCAATTCCCGTTGCTTTAACCCTATTTATGGAAATAAGTTAAAATCTCCTTATTAACAATGACGATATCTACCTAAGCTAAATTTGCCGGGCTGTTCCACTGTATTTCGGAGCAAAAAATTTTAATGGAAACTTATAAATTGTACTAAAAGAAAATACTGGATATGAAACAATGATATTATTCAACCACAAATCTTAAAATTAAATAACATTAAATACCGTAATATTAATAATGTAATAAAGTACAATCCTGGAATATAAAAAGCTCAATTGACATTGTGTGCCAAGAGATATATTAAAAAATAGAACAACGGGGACTACCATAATTGTTTATCGTGACTTCGGAGCAATTAATTGTTTATAGAAAGTCATAAATAACAATGGACAAATGTAGTTAATATATATACATGTGCTTCGTATAATTTTAAAGAAAGTCATCAAGTGAGTGAACATCAACTTTTTCGCTTTATTTGGTTGTTTTGTTATATGTAAAAATATCTGAAGAAGGCAATTCCCGTTACTTTACCCGTGTTTTTGGAATAAGTTTAAATCTCTTTATTGAAAATGACCATAACTAACTTAGCTAAATTTTCTAGACTGTTCCAATGTATTTCTGAGCTAAAAGTTTTAATGGAAACATATAAATTATACTAAAAGAGAATAATGGATATGAAACAATGAAATCATTCATCAACAAATCTTAAAATTAAATAACATTAAATACCATACTATTTCCACTGTAATAGAAAACGAACTTGTATCATAAAACACTGAAATGACGTTGTGTGCCAAAAGAACGTAAAATAAAACAACGTGAACTACCATAATAATTTATCGTGACTTCTGAGAAATTAATTCTTTAAATAAAGTCATAAATAAACGCGGACAAAAGTAGTTAATATGCAAGTGCTTTGTATAATTATAAAGTAAGGCATTAAGAGAATGAGTATCAACTTTTTCTCTTTATTTGTTGTATTTTGTTATATGCATAAATATCTGAAGAAGGGTAATTCCCGTTACTTTAGTTTATGGATTAAAATCTCTTAATTGAAATGACGATAACTATCTAAGCCTAAATTTCTGGGCTGTTCCAACGTATTTCGGAGCTAAAAATTTTAATCGTGACTTCTGAGCAATTAATTCTTTAGAGAAAGTCACAAATAAAAGTAGTTAATATGCAAGTGATTCGTAGAATTTTAAAGTAAGTCATTAAGATAGTGAACATCAACTTTTCCTCTTTATTTGGTGTGTTTTGTGATATATATGTTTAAATATCAGAAGAATAGAAATTCCTATTAATTTTACCATGTTTATGGAAATAAGTTAAAATGTCTTTAATGAAAATGACGATAACTATCTCAGCTAAATTTTCTGGGCTGCTCCAATGTATATCGGAGCTAAACGTTTTAATGGAAACATATAAACTATATTAAAAGACAGTACTGGATATAAAACAATGAAATTAGTCATCACCAAATCTTAAAATTAAATAACATTAAATGCCATACTGTTTCTATTGTAATATAAAATGAACTTGGATCATAAAACACTAATATGTCGTTGTGTGCCAACAGAAATATTAAAAAATGGAACAATGGGAACTACCATAATAATTTGTCGTGACTTCGGAGCAATTAATTCTTTATAGAAAGTCATAAATAACAATGGACAAAAGTAGTTAATATACAAGTACTTCGTAGAATTTTAAAGTAAGTCATTAAGAGAGTGAACATCAACTTTTCCTCTTTATTTGGCGTGTTTTGGGATATATATGTTTAAATATCTGAAGAATGGCAATTCCCGTTACTTTAACCATGTTTATGGAAATAAGTTAAAATCTCCTTATTGAAAATGACGATAACTATCTAAGCTAATTTCGCTGGGCTGTTCCAATGCATTTTGGAGCTAAAACGTTTAATGGAAACTTATAAATCGTATTGAAAGAAAATACTGAATATGAAGCAATGAAATTATTCAGCAACAAATCTTAAAATTAAATAACATTAAATGCCATATTAATTTTACTGTAATAAAAAACGGACCTGGATCATAAAACACTGAAATGACGTTGTGTGCTAACAGGACGTAAAATGAAACAACGTGAACTACCATAATAATTTATCTTGACTTCTGAGCAATTAATTCTTTAGAGAAAGTCACAAATAAAAGTAGTTAATATGCAAGTGATTCGTAGAATTTTAAAGTAAGTCATTAAGAGAGTGAACATCAACTTTTCCTCTTTATTTGGCGTGTTTTGGGATATATATGTTTAAATATCTGAAGAATGGCAATTCCCGTTACTTTAACCATGTTTATGGAAATAAGTTAAAATCTCCTTATTGAAAATGACGATAACTATCTAAGCTAATTTCGCTGGGCTGTTCCAATGTATCACGGAACTAGAGAGCGTAACCTCATTTATCTGTGCAGTTTGAAGAGGCGGTGATCGTGCACAAGTGCGCATCCCCATTTCTTTGAAGATTTTCTTTCTTTTCACTAGTCCGAACAAAAGCGAGAAATCATTCTCTCATATCCTTAGGCTCTAGGGAAACGATCACTCAGCAAGAAATTAAAAGAAATATAAATGAATGTATATATATACATATATATATTTACTATATATACACACATACAATCATTTATATATAAAGGGGTTCTGCTGATATTTTTGTAAGGACTTTCACTTTTTCTGTGAATTGAGTTTAGGAATGGATATCTTGTTGAAAAAAGTAAAAATACTTTCACAAAGAGTAATGCGAAAAACTGTGCAATCTCAAAACCAATGAATAAAAACTAATAACTTTTTCCTGCATTTTAACATATTTTTGTTTCAAAAATATATCCAAATGTATATGTTAAACAACATTTGGCTAAAAGGTAATGACAGAATTTTCTTTTCAAAAACATGAGAGCAAAAATATTTATTTTGAATGCATGGGTGTAAAATTTATACTGCAGTTATATTTATAATTTTATATATAATTCTGCCTAAATTTCCATGTTTTATACTTTAAAGTAGGAATATATGCAAATTCATGAATTCATTTAATGTCTTTTATAAAACCTTTTGCTAATTTGGATACAAATTTTAAATTTAATTTTACAATAAACAATTTTCCATTGTGAAAGCTAAATCAAATTAAGGTTTAATATAAAAGTAAATTTATAAACTAGTAATCTGTAAAAGCATATATTTAACAACATTTGGCTAAAAGATAAAGATATAATTTTCTTCTTAAAAACATGAGATCAAAATATTTACTTTGCATGTATGGTTGTAAAAATTATACTGCAGTTATATTTAAATTTTTTTATATAATTCTGCCTAAATTTCCACGTTTTACACTTTAAATTAGGAATATATTCAAATTCATGAACTCAATTAATATCTTTTAGGAAACTTTTTGCTAATTTGGCTGAAAATTTTAGATTTGATTTTATAATACACAATTTTCTATCTTGAAAATTAAATAAAAGTAAGGTTTAACATAAAAGTAAGTTTACAAATTAGTAATCTGGAAAAGTATGTATTAAACAACATTTTTCTAAAAGGTAAAGATATAATTTTCTTTTTAAAAACAGGAGAGCAAAAATATTTATTTTGCTCGTATGGTTGTAAAAATTATACTGCAGTTCTATTTATAATTTTATATATAATTCTGCCTAAATTTCCATGCTTTACACTTTAAATTAGAAATATATTCAAATTTATGAATTCAATTAATGTCTTTTATAAAACCTTTTGCTATAATTTGGCTACAAATTTTAAATTTGATTTTACAATGTGCAATTTTCCATTGTGAAAATTAAATCAACTTAAGGTTTAACATAAAAGTAAATTTATAAATTAGTAATCTGGAAAAGTATATTTATAAATTAGTAATCTGAAGTTTTTATGATAATTAGATTTTAAAATGTAGTGCATGGAATGTGAAAAATTACAGTTTTGAGAAAAAGGATTCAAAGTTAACTTTTAACCATTTTTAACAGTTAAATAAAGACAAAGAAATTTCCGCAATAACTTCTTTTCTAACTGGAATTTTTGGAAAATTCTTGTAGTGAATTTGTAACAATCGAATGTATCCATGGTCAAATGTTTCAAAAATCGACTTTTTCAAGCCGCAACGAGATCTGTTTTATTAAATGAAAAATAAAAGAAAACAGTTTGACATCATTCAAAATTGGATTTAATTATTTGCCTTCTTAAAGCTACTAGTCCATCATATGACGGGTTAGTTGACGGGTTAGCCGTATGTTAGTTGCCATCTTTAATTTATCTTGTCATATTACATCATAGGATGGACAGAGGTTTTAATATTGACAGTGATTATTTGGCGGTATATATGAATGATCTACAAAATTTAGCGAATCGATTGCAAACCGTGTGGTTATGTATAAAAAACAAACACACAAATGAACAAACTTCTTAATTTTCAAAGATATATAACTTAAACACTAGATATTTATTAGTCCATGAAATAGACTCCTAGACTTTTATGAAAAGAATTTGTTGTCAATACCAGTGATAAAATTTTCATTGCAACAAAAAATAATCGATGATAAAATTTTAAATTATCACATATGTACCTAATCTATTATTTAAGCCAAATGTAAAAGAAAATTATTTACGTAATATCTAAGATCTGTGATATAACATATGAAAATAATGGAGACGATGTTTAAATAATTTAAAATAAGAAATGATTAAATGAGATGGTTAAAGGAATGACGTCATAATGATAGAAAAAATGTTATTTTTACCTATTTATGTGATAAATTGATAAATTTAATCGCCTGCTCTTAAAATGGGGCTTGATATAATGACATTAAAAACTCGAAAAGGGGAGAAGGGGGTGGATTTGGAACGTTTTTATAGAAGACGTTTTGAATTTTCCTAACCCTAACTCATCAAAAATCCAATATGGATACCCCTATCCATTCCAGATCCAATAGCTTCATAAATTAGAGGACAGACGGACAGATAACTTAGGCTGTTATTATAGAGGGGATTCCTTCTCTTTAAAATACCACAGGAAGACAATGGTTCGAAAGCTATATTTCGTTTTGTACGAAGATAAATATGATTATT
Source organism: Pardosa pseudoannulata (assembly GCA_032207245.1). NCBI lineage: Eukaryota > Metazoa > Arthropoda > Arachnida > Araneae > Lycosidae > Pardosa > Pardosa pseudoannulata. The sequence goes on along the minus strand of CM063503.1, from coordinate 43,998,611 downwards.
AGAGATATAGTAGAATATGGTTTTAATAATTTACTTGCACAAATTTGACAAAAGCTGTTCCCGAATGACGGAATTTTTCATTAATGTTTTATAATAATTTTAAAGTTCCAAATCGGCTAATTTCAAGCACTGTATTTTTCTTTAACCCTCTAAGCGGTTTGCACGTACAATTCCGCCAGACCGATGATGTCTTCAAAGCGGTTGTCCCGTACAATTTTCGAATTCCAAAAACGTTCCGAAAATGGATGTAATGTACATTTCTGCCAGTGTTTGAGGTAGGAGGGTCAGGTAGATTGTTTAGAAACTGCATCCCTCTTTGACTGACATTTATTGAGGTATGCACCCCTACTCCCTGAGGCACAAAGACTCTGATAGCTTTTCATGGTTTTGTAAATCTCTATTTCGAAGTATTTCGTTTGCGGTAACAGATGTATCTCTAATTGTACCACTTAAATATCTTGAATAACTTTCGTAAAAAAATATAAATAATTATCTTAAAGAATACTTTTATTTGTACTTTAATAATCCAAGAATTTTTCTTTCTCTTCAAGACTTGACGAGCTTTATGTGTATTAAAAATTAATAATCTACAATATCTATTTATATATCTATTTATAACAATAATGAGGGTGGGTTTCCCGTATTCCATTCTAGTCGACAAAGGGTGAAGTAAAAAAATCATAGTACGCTTTGGCCATTGACACTATAAACCTTTAGCGTATTTTTTGGAGAATTTTTTTAATCGGTGTGCTCCACTCGGAGGGTTAAACGTAACGGCTTTATCTGTCTATTATATAAATAAGATAGTAGTTTTTTTACGTATGGACATGGGAAAACTACTGAATAGATCAATATGAAGGTCTATTTAAATTTTTTTTCTAATAGTTCTGGAATCAACAAAGATTATTCGTTTTGTCGAAATTTGAAGTATTTTATTGTAATTACTTTTTATGCGATACTTCATATGTTATTCATACATTTTCTTCTGCACGTATTGAATTATCAACATCTAACTGTCATCTAAAGTTTTAGTTCTGTTACATTGAGCGTTTAAAAAATTTTATAGAGTATATCACAACATTTTTAAAAATTTTTAAAATTTAGACATTTTTGAATTTGAGACAAGTAATATCCTTTTCATGCATAATCACGAACATTAATTAAGGGGATTTTAACTTCACACTTTGTGGTGTATCTAAAATGAAAATAGCATGTAAAAGTAGTTACAAAAGCACACGATATATCTTTATATAGAAAAATTCTTCTGTCCGTGTGTTTGTAATAGAACTCTTCTTAAACGGACTGGTTTTGATGAAATTTTGTTTATGTAATTAACCCTTTGACAGTTTCATTTTTTTCTAGAATTCGGTTCAAAAAATGTCACATTTTTTTATTGCATTTTTTGTTCATTTTACATTTTTAAGTAAAGATATATTATTAAAATTAACATTTCTAATATTTTTAAGCATTTATTACAACTTTTTTTTTCTTTCAATGAAAGCATCATAGAACTGAAGTTTACATTTAGTCTCATCGATATCCAAGTTAATTTTTGGAATACTAGTGAAAGGAAATCTGGGAGGTGGATCCGAATGATTATCACAATTAATTTAAAAAAATTGTCTTGCTTGACTGATTCCATCTGTACTACTTTCAGTGTTACTCCTATCCAGGTCATCTAGTAAACTTTCGCTACTATCATTTACAGATAATTCTGTTTCTGATTCCTAGTCACAGTTCGAATCACAAGAAATTAGTTCCATACGCTCTGAATTATTTATTATTGAAAAGTAAAAATATATTATTCAACTCTTACATCCATAAAATTATCAGGCGGTTAGTAAAATATAACCAGAAAGCTATACACTGAAAGATAACAATTCGTCTTCTGATACAAAACATGCGAAAAAAATCAGCTCTTTTGAACCAATCAGAGTAGAAAATACAATAAACAGCAAACTATCGTTTATTGGACATCTAAACGAATAATTTGTTACTAAAATTGGAAAAAATACGACCTAAACAGTGCAAGCGAAATAGAAATCAGATTGCCCGTACGCCGTTCGGGCAAATCAGTAAAGGCCCGAAAGATGTGCCCGTACGGCGTACGGGCAAAACAGGGAAGTGGTTAAGTTGATCCGAGAATGGTTTAGATTCACAATTTGATCTGATAGAAAATGTTGCTTAATTAAAAATCCAGAAATGCGTGCTTATTGAGATTATTATAATGCCACTTGAAACCCTTCACTGCCAACGTATCTGTGGCTCAGTGGTCAGCGCAACGAGCTTCAGTCCTTAGAGAAGTCCCAGGATTGAATCCCCATAAGGGCGGTGTGGGAATTTTAATTTAATCTAATGACATTTCTGATGACTGTACACGTGAAGGAGTCAAGTCTTTAAAAAATTTTTTTCCTTACTTTTCCATAAAAACGGTTCAATTTATAGTTTATTTAAAAACATTTTACAATTTTTGGATTTGCAGCGTTAAAACAGGACAACGTCTGTCTGGTCGTTTAGTATAGTGATATAAACATATTAAAAATGTTTTTTCTCTCCTTTATACAAATTCCCAAATTTTCACAGATTTTGACGAAATTTGGAATTTTGAAGTTTTAAAATCCATACATCAACATTGTCTAGTTTATTTTGCTCGAAAAACACTCCCTGACACTCTTCCGGGCAGTCCTTTTCTTCGTTCTTAGAGCCTTTTTTTATTTAGAAGACTACAAGAAATTCGTAAATGTAAAAGAAAATTTTCTTAATCCTTGAAATTGAATCACAGTTAACCGCAGACTAATAATTTAACTATGATAATTTAGGGCGTTATAATTTGGTTGACAATAAAATAGCCAGCAAACGTGTTTCCCAAATTAAAAATGACGTCACGGGATGTAAAATTCCATCCAAATATGAAGCAATATTTTAACGTTTTGTAGCAATTTGATGCCATTCTATGTAATAGCTTATTTATTTATTACTTTTTAATTAATTTTTTCTAAACAAGTATTCTGCTATTAATTATATTTTGTATATGCCATGAATCATTTAAATATTCCATATTCTCCCCGTGTTTAACGAAATTATTCATATCAATTTTAAATTTATTCTCCATTTAATTTTTATTATAAAATAAAAGTTCTATGATCAATATTTCAATCTATTTCAGTGTTTAAAGCTCAATGAATAAATGTTAATAATTTCTTTTCAGTGAAGTTATAATTTAACTACAGATGCTTTGATATCAATAATCATTTGAAATAATTTTTGAGCTATAAAACTTTGGCAATTTTAAATCACTTTCGTATTCAAAATACAACAGAGTATGTGATTATAAATAAATAAATAATTAAAATAGTGATTAAAGAGCTGAAGAAGTGTATATTCTATTTCTTTTTTGTCTTTTTCTAAAATGTACGTTAAGTAATTTGAAGATTTATTGCTTGAATTAAATTGGCTGATTCATTAAAAATGAAAAATTATATATTGCTGAGTTTTGTATTTAAATATAGACTATATTATGTATAGCATTTTCAAACACAATGTATTTTAGGAACAGCTCTGGTATAGAATTTGTTATAGCCGACATTTTGTATTAGCGATTTTTTGTTGTCTTTTAACCAAACATCGTATAGTTAAAATATCGTATAAATTACATAGGGATTTAAATTTGAAAATATAAATTAAAAAAATACAATAAATGATAAAACGTGAATTTTGTTGAACCAGAAGTTAGAGATAAATTTACACGATAATTTTGAAATCTGCTCATTAGCATTCCTCATAATTTAAAGAAATAAATGCAAAAAGGTGCAGACTTAAAAAAGTCGGTGATGGAGTTCTTATACTAAAACTGTAAAAAAAAATCTTTTTTTTCTTAATCTGTCAAAAGGTTATTACATTTTTTAAATAAAGAAAGTAACACTTGAAATATATTTTCAGTTAACTAAGGAAATGGTTCATAAATTTGGGGATCAGACAAATTTACGAAACTTTATTGGCTTTAACAGCGGTTATTTAACAACACAATCAAAGCGATAAGTATTAGAGCAAAATAGAAAATTGTTTTTCAGTATTTTGGTAACTATTTGAAAATTTTTTGAAAATCCCATTCTGTCCATTAAGCGTGCGTTCTATGGTTAGTAAGTAAACAAATATAAGATTATTTTCAATTTTATTATTCAATATAATGCATTAACCCTTAATTTGATAAGATGTTTTTTCAAATATTTTTTAATTTCTGTTATTTCCCCATGTCTGTATAGACATTAGGATCTCTGTAAAATAAACAAAAAAATATATCATTTTCCATTTTTGAGATAATTAATGTCCGCTGTGGCGAACACTGACAATTATGTTATATAGTAGTTATAAATATACATGTCCGGTGTAGCGGTTAGACTTAGCCAAACTAAGGATTAATTAATAAAATTTAAGGCATTCTCAAATTGTAGTGAATGTAATAGATGGTTTTTCTTTGAAAACGTTTTTATCTCAACACTTCAAAAAGGACATTTAACTTTAAAAAAAAGGTTTAATTTTACGTAATATTATTACTCCCTGTTCTGAGCTCTATTTTGATTGTAACGTGATATTACGGGCAACAACGAAAATATTTTACTGTGAAATTTTAGTAGTAAAAAATAATATTTTTTTATCAGTTTTATGATGACTCGTAATATTGTAGTCAAATTTTCAAAAGTAAAGTTGTAAGTTTGAATAAATCTAAAATACGTTAAATTATAAAATTAGCTTTAATTTTTATTCTTTAAGTAGTAAAAACAGTTAAATTATGTAAAAAAATGTTTATTTAGTGCAGCCTCGCACAGGAATGTACTTTTTCAGTAAATACATCAATTAAAATCAGGACGAATAGCTATATCTAATACATAACTTCATTATGAAGACGAGTGTTTACAAATGAAAGTAAATAAGTCTGCAATCTAAAAAATTTCTTTTTAATAAACGACTTTAATAAATTTCATACTTTTTTTGCTCTCAAGAGTCTATAATAACTTATGTTTAGGATATATATCAGTATAAAATATTTATCAGTATAAAATATTCAGCAGAAAGGATTTGAGAATTAACCCATTAATGTTTGAGTAATTTATGCTAAATGTATATTGATGAATATTTTAAAACAAAGTATTATGGACGTTTGAGAGTAAAAAAAAGGAAATTGAATCAACTATAAATATTATTGTCATAATAATAAAAACATATTGTGAAAAAATTAGTCACAAAATTAATTCAGATTCTTGCCAGAAAAATGTTTTTAATGTTTCTCAAAGATGACTCTCCATTGCTTTACTCAAGAATATGTTTAGGAAAACTATGTTTAAAATATTCATCAATATAATATATCCTGCAGAAATGATTTGGAAACAACTATAAATATTATTGTCAAACAACTTAATTGTTGACAATAATATTTATAGCAAAACAACAATTTATAGTTGTTTTGAAACAACTATAAATATTATTGTCCCAATAAAAAAATATTGTAAAAAACATTAGCCACAAAATTAATTCAGATTCCTGCCAGAAGAATGTTTTTAATGTTTCTGAAAGATGACTCTCCATTGCTTTACTCAAGAATATGTTTAAGAAAACTATGTTTAAAATATTCATCAATATAATATATCCTGCAGAAATGATTTGGAAACAGCTATAAATATTATTGTCAAACAACTTAATTGTTGACAATAATATTTATAGCAAAACAACAATTTATAGTTGTTTTGAAACAACTATAAATATTATTGTCATAATAAAAAAATATTGTAAAAAACATTAGCCACAAAATTAATTCAGATTCCTTCCAGAAAAATATTTTAAATGTTTCTCAAAGATAACTCTCCATTGCTTTACCCAAGAATATGTTTAAGAAAACCTATGTTTAAAATATTCACCAATATAATATATCCTGCAGAAATGATTTGGGCATTAACCCCTCAATGATGGGGTTATTTATGCGGAATATATATTGATGAATATTTTAAATCTAAGTTATTATGGACGTTTGAGTAAAATAAATTATGAAATTGAAACAAATTTGAATATTACAGCCATAATTACTCGTGTTTAAGAGATTCACCAATATTATATATTCTACAGAAATAATTTGGGTACTAATTCATGAATGCTGATGTTATTTCTGTCGAATATATATTGAAATATATCTTAAATCAAAGCGATTATGGTTGGGGCATAGTAAAACAATATTACCTGATTAGTAATAAGCTGTCATTTTAAGCATAACAGGATGGTATTTATAAAAAAAGAAAAACTTCTTGAAAAGAGATTTATTTGGTATCACATATAAACAAAGAACTGAAAATAGGAGCTTTGTAATAGGTAAAGCTATTTATCCTGCTTTCAGTCGGTGTACCTGCCGAAAATGTAAACTCATGAGCGAGGCATGAAAAATCATAAAATGTCGATCTAAGTGTAAACATTATAAACAATAGCAAAGATTTGAAAACTTCGTAGATTATTTATAGATTTGTCATTTGCTTTTGCTGAAAAGTAAAACTCGTTCTCAGAAATCATAAATTCTACAGATTAATTTTAGCTATTCAAGAGACGTGAGAAGTTAATGGTTAATAGTTTAGTAGAAAAAGGAAAGACACACCAAAGTTAACATTTGACAGGAAAAATTGTGAAGAAAATTTTCATAGCATACAAAGGTACTGTAATGAATAGAAAGAGTTTTACTTTGAATAAACATGAATCTTGAATTTTGGTTTTAAGTCAATTAATTAATTGAAATGTCCAGTAGTAATGATAATCAACAATTGAATAAGGTAATTGCTTACCTTCTTTTTATCATAGTGATTTGCTATGAAGGATCTGTAAAAACCGAAATTATGGATGAAAACAAAAGTCTATTGTCGAACACAACTTTCTTTTAATTATACAACACATCCCGCTGAATTCACAGTACACAAAATGAATGAAGAATTATGTTAAGTTATGTTTTCCAGGGGAATATGGATAATACAGATTAAATGAATAGAATTAAAAACACACAGAATACCAAACTAACAGCCATCTTTTTTCGCCTTAAATACTTAAAAAAAAAAAAAAAAAAAAAACAAAAAAAAAACAAAAAATAAAAGCAGTTGCAGGATGATGCCATCTGTTGAAATACAAACAATTAGAACAGAAATCACAGACAATAAAGAATAAAAATGAAACAACTATTATGAATTATTTAAAAATTAAAAATTAAAACAGTAAGTCTTTTATGCAGACTGAACAGGTATGGATGTCTGTTAACATATTTAAAATGTCTTCGATTTGGTTTTGGAGCGCTACAGTCTATTTTTTGCAACACGAGGGCTAATGAGACCGGGACCTACTGCTTAAAACCGATTCTGAACGGCTACGAACATCCATGCCATAGGGGGATTCGAACCCATGAACTCCGGTTCCGAAGGCCTTAACCATTCGGCCATCGTTCAGCATAGCTAATGCGGTATTTTATGTTTTAGAAGAAAATTCGACCTCCCTAAGAATCGTAACATATTTTCCCATACTCACTTTCTAATTCGAAAACCTGTTTTTAAGTTAAGCTTGGGTTTGAGGTGCTATAGTCTGCTATCTTCTTAAACAAGGGCTAGTGACACAAGAATCTACATTTTAAAATTGATCCGAACGGTTACGATCATCCATATCTGTAGTGGAATTCGAATCCATGATCTCCAACTCCAAAGCCCCCTACTCATTTAATACTGTTCGGAATAGGCTTAAGAAAAGATTGTTGAAGGAGAATTATTTAGATGGTGAAATATGAAATATTTACTTATAAATAATGGGGTTTTGGATATCCTTATGTGATTGCAATAGAAAAGGATCTACTAACAACCAAAAATGACGAGAAAAAGTGTAAAATTATTGGTTTAGAAAAAGCAAGGGAAATTTTACTGAAGGTTTTTATGGTTATTCCTCTCTTTTAAAAAGGAAAAATCAGAGTAAAGAAAATGAAAAAACAGCCAAAATAAATTCGGATTAATGCAAAAAAATGTTTTAAATGTTTTTAAAGAAGACTTTCCAACGCTTTACACAAATAACATTCAATGTGCTAAGTTTCACCAGAATAATGCTGCTAATTCTTCCTCTAAATTTACTACTCTACGCTTCGAAAAAGTGGGAAGCGAAACCAGAACTGATGCTATTCAATTTAAATTCCTCCCACCCAAGTCTCCCGACATGTCTCCTATGGATTACTACCCATTTGGACTTTTAAAACAAGCTCTTTATAAGCCGCATCGCAGAACATTAGATAGATTTTGAAAGATTATAGCGAAGGAATGAAACAAAATAAACTTTCATATATTACGTAAAGCTCTTTTATATTAAAAATAAAGATATAATATGGTAGTTCAAGATGACAAATGATAAGAAAGCTCAGAGCATGAATATATTAAATAAATTCTAATCTTTATATATATACTAGACGACCCGACAGACGTTGTCTTGTTTTAACACTGTGAATCCAAATATTGTAAAATGTTTTAAATATTTTTCAAATTGGGTCGTTTTGATGGAAAAGTAAGGAAAAAATATTTTAAATATACTTGACACCACCACGTGTACAGTCATCACTAACGTAATTAGATTAAATCAAAATTCCCACATCGCTTGTACGGGGATTCAATCATGCGGCTTCTCGTACTGAAGCCCGTTGCTCTGACCACTGCGGCACAGATACGTTGGCAGCGAAGGGTTTCAAGCGGCATTATAATAATCTCAATAAGCGCACAATTCTGGATTTTTAATTAAAAACATTTTCTATCGGATCAAATTGCGAATCTAAATTATTCTTGAATCAACTTAATTACATACACAACATTTCATCAAAATCAGTCCAGACGTTTAGGAGGAGTTCATTTACAAACACACTGCCAGAATAAGAATTTTATATATAAAGATATATACTCTATGCTATGCATTTAGGTAATGGGTAAGGTCACATCCACCACTAGATCTTTATTTTCTATACAGAGAAAATAAGGTTTATAATTGACTATGTCATTTAAAAAAAAAGTAATAGTAATAATTAGGAGTAGCCTTCCCTCGAATTTCTCCTATATTCCTAGAAAAGAAAAGTAAAACTTTTCGCTAGTTATATTTTTGTTTTTACTTTTGCAAAACATGTGTTCTATATTTCAAAAATATCTGTTTTTTAGCTAAGCTAACGCGGTATATTTTACACTTGAATAAAAATGTGCAATGTTTGGGAATCACAACAAAGAAGTGACTGGAAGTAACCGAAAAGGTGAAAGGAAACTACGATTTTGCTGTAAGGTACGTATCCAAAAATTTGGTTTCTCTGAGTGATTTAATTTGGTTTGGTCTAGAGCACTACGGTCTACTTTTTGCAACACGAGGGCTAATGAGACTGGGACCTACTGCTTAAAGCCGATTCAGAACGGCTACGAACATCCATGCCACTGTAGGATTCGAACCAATGAACTCCGGTTTCTCTAAGTGAATTCTCTTAAAATGAATTCAAGTTATAATGCAATCATACAAACATAATTACAAAAATGGTAGTTTTGGACTCAGGAAGGTCCAGAACGTGAAGACCAATCTTAAGGTCGAATTTGTGGACGAATACGATTACTTTCCTTATACAACGCATACGAGAAACTAAACAGATAATCATAAAAATACCATTACATGATTTCGTAAGTCACTATTTTCTTAAAGGCCCAGAACGTGGGGATCAATCTTGAGGTCAAATGTTTGGATGATTACAATTACTTTCCCTATACAACGCATAAGTGAATCTAAAAAGATAATGGTAAAAATACCATTACGTGATTTCTGAAGTCACTATTTTCTTAAAGGCCCAGAACGTGGGGATCAATCTTGAGGTCGAATTTTTGAATGATTTCCATTACTTTCCCTATACAATGCATACGAGAAACTAAAAAGATAATGGTAAAAATACCATTACGTGATTTTTAAGTCACTATTTCCTTAAAGGCCCAGAACGTGGGGATCAATCTTGAGGTCAAATGTTTGGATGATTACAATTACTTTCCCTATACAACGCATACAAAAACTAAACAGATAATCGTAAAAATATACCATTACATGATTTCGCAAGTCACTATTTTTTTAAAGGCCCAGAACGTGGGGATCATATATTGGTCATATATATATATGGATATATACATATTATATATATATATACATATATATATATATATATATATATATATATATATATATATATATACCATATATATATTCGTAAGTCACTATATATATATATATATATATAAGTGAGATATATATATATATATATATATATATATATATATATATATATATATATATATATATATATATATATATATATATATATATATATATATATATATATATATATATATATATATACAGCCGAATTCGAACGCCGTTATAGTGACCGTCTGGGGGACCCAGTGACACATTAAACAATTTAATATAACTGAAGGTTCATTATATCCAGTTTTTTCTTTTTGAAAGAAGGAAATTTCTTAGTTTTTAATTGTAACTTTTATGGAATAAATCATTAAGAAAATACATGATTATATAGTAAATGAATAACACCCTAAATAAACAATTTATCATCTTATTAGAAACGAAAAATGTGAAATAGTGTACTCACTTTTTTTTGCATCTTGTAGAAAAAATTGTTACTTTTGATTAAGCACATTTCGATTACTCAAAGGGAGACAGTGCCTTCAATTTGGTAAAAAATGACAAATGTTGTTGAATTTCAGACATCTATTTTAAATTTCTTTTTAATAAGCACTTAAAGGTTTCAAGGTAATTTTCGTGACCCATATTTCCCCCTTTCCTTTAAATGTATCTTTAAATACTATCTCTTTCGAAGTTTACTGTTAGATACGTCTGTAGAAAGTTGTTATTGTATGTCAAAAAACTGTAAAAAATATATGTGAACCAGAAAAATTTCAGTTCAATAGAGTAAAACCTCTCTACAACAATATCCGATACAATGATGTCTCTCTATAACTATAATATATGGTGGTTTTAAAATTTTTGTATGATTGGAGAATATTTAACAGCTATCAGTTGACTAATGTTTTTAAATTTTTAGTTTCATGAACATATCAAACTAGATATAATTTAAATATTTTAAGTTAAAATTCCTTTGAGATCTTATATTTTGGTAATACCTTTATTTTAGGTTATGGTTAGATCAACAATCGATATAGCGATATAGTCCTCTATAATGATAATTTTATATGTCCTTTAAGCATTATTGTATCGGGGTTTTACTGTAAAAGTGAATTATCAAGGTATTTGGTATATGCATTTAAAACACATCCTATTCACACTTATATTTATATCCTAAACATATCCTATTATTTAAACACTCCCATTTAACACTAGTTAAGTAGGAGTTCAGTTAAGAACATTTAAAAATTTCCCTATAACCGAAAGTTGCATATACTTCCTCTTCCCAATAGAAAGTTAGCCCTCGTGTGCAAAACAGTAGATTGTAGCGCTCCAAACCAAACCCAATAGCAAGATTCAACTGTACACACACACAAACATACAGGCATAGCTGCTAACTTTTACTATTTTGTAAGAATTTACAGATTATTGCTTACAATATTTTAGCATTCTTCTAGTATTGAGAAGAGGTTGCTTGTATAATATAATGTATAACGCATATAATATAGCTTTAACGCGTTAACATACAATGCCCGTAAAATTGTATTTATTTCAAACTTAAAATGATAGCAGCTATGTACTCACTCATACACACACACACACACACACACACACACATATATATACACACACATACACATACATATATATATATATATATGTATATATATATATGTTTATATGTTTATATATATATATATGTTTATATGTTTATATATATATATATATATATATACATATATATATATATATATATATACATATATATATATATATATATATATATATATATATATATATATATACATATATATATATATATATATATATACATATATATATATATATATATATATACATATATATATATATATATATATATATATATATATATATATATATATATATATATATATATATATATATATATATATATATATACATATATATATATATATATATACATATATACATATATATACATATATATATATATATATATATATATACATATATATTATACATATATATATATATACATATATATATATATATATATATAACATATATATATACATAATATACACATATATATATATATATATATATATATATACATATATATATATATATATATATATATATATATATGTATATATATATATATATATATACATATATATATATGTATATATATATATATATATATATATATATATATATATATATATATATATATATATATATATATATATATATATATATATATATATATATATATATATATATATATATATATATATATATATATATATATATATATATATATATATATATATATATATATATATATATATATATATATATATATATATATATATATATATATATATATATATATATATATATGGGAATTCCACGTTTCATGTATTTCAGTAAAGATGGTTTACCCTGGTTCTCGTATATTTTTTTTAACAAAATTATTACTTGTTTTTCAAAAATTTCAGAAGGGATTACTCTTTTACTAATTCTGTAATACGAAGCAATCAGTTGTGCTTAGAAAAATATAAATCTATGTTTAAATGAAAATAATATATACTGACGCTGCAAATTCATTATTTAACTATTCTAATAAGGAAAAACACAAATTCATTTTTTTCCATAAGCATTCTGAACCAAACATACTTTGTGAGTCTAAATGTTTTTGATTTTGTCTGTAAATTTATCCAGACACTTTGGTATAGATAAGAAACATATGAGTCTCATATACTTCACTATTTTAATTGCTTTTAATTGAATTTCCAAGCAATTAGCGTTCGTAATCCCGCGAAAAGTGTTTGAGTTAAAACGAAAACAAATAATAATGTATAATCTATAGCAGATCGTAAATGAATTATGCATTGGAATTATTTCTTAATCATATTAGCACAAAAAATAGGGTTCATCTGTGAAATGATTGTGGAATAGGTTTTTAGATCAATTCAGAAATGAATAAACTATTTTCTGATAATTCCACTCACTAAAATATAATTTGGGAGAGTATTTTTGTTATACATATAGATCTACAAAATATTTTTAAAACCTAATATTTGATATTTAACAACAAAATATAAAATTTTTGAAATTTAAGTAAGCAAGGATATTTAGCTACAGTTAAGAAATCAGATAATCTGAAATTCAAGAATACATCGCTTAGTGTATCACTCATTGTTCACCTCACTATAGTAGGGTTAGTAACTTGAGTAGTACATTTCAGTTAGTATTGATTGATTCACTATTACGTAGTTTTATCGATTTTACAACAAAATATTGCACCAAAAATTGGTATATTCTTAACAGACGCTGTTCATTGGTTGGTTTGTTGGTTGTCGTGTCCATGATAGTCTAGCTAAATGGCGTCATGCGTGGCACACAAAGCCTAAGATTTTAGAAAACAATTGAGATTCTCTTGAGAATAATTGCTAATTTACTACATTTCAGCTATTATAACAACACAATAGAATATATGATGTGATACAATCTCGGTTTCGGGACATTTTCAACAGAGAGTGTAAGTTCTGGTTCCCTCTGGTCTACGTGTTCTTAGTCTTGCCAAGGTTTTTATGATTTTTATCTTGGAGTTGAAATGACAGATCTGATATTTCAGCTCGATGGTAGCATATCTGAATTTTGACTTTACAATAGAATTTATGTCACACAGTGACACAGGTTGAAGAGATTCATCACTTATTTGTTTCGTTCTCTGATGAAGGCGTCTACAGTACTGTTGCCTTCTATACCGACATGTGGTGATATCCACTGCGGGATGCAATGTCTATTCTATCGACAATATGGAGCAGGGCATTATGTATATTATGTATCTATATTGAGAAACCCTGTTGAACTGACTGAAGGGTAGCCTGGAGTCACTGATAATTGTTATTTTTAAGACCTTTTCTGTATTTTCGAGCTTCTTATAGGTATTTAGGTCGTCTTGGATGACAAAATGCTCGTAATTTGAAACAATTGTTACTGTTCCAATTTTATATTGTTTTGTGTTACCGTCTGGAGAAATAAAGTTTATATGAGCTCCATCTTTAATTAGTTACCATAGTTCGAAGATCCGTCTGTGAAGGCCAAACGAAACAAGGTTCTAAATTCGGTTCTGTGATCCTGATTCCTTTAGCTTTGATGTTAATAACTAACTCTTTTTTTAAAGCATTGTTCAAATTGAATTGGAATCGTGGTCTTTTGAGAAAGCAGAGATGGTAAAATGGGCAGATACTGTGTAACAATGTATACATTGGATATTACCGATGTCATGGGTGTATTAAAATGTACTGCTAACATGTTTTTTTTTTTTTAAATTTGTCATGGAGAACTGAAAAAACTACGGAATCAGTCATAGCGAAATTTTGACATATGTTTTTTGATTTAACTCAGTAACTCGTTTTTGTTTTAAAAATTTGTCATGGACAGCTGAAAAAACGACGGAATCAGTCATAGCGAAATTTTGACACATGTTTTTTGATTTAACTCAGCATCTCGTTTTTTTAAAATTTGTCATGAACAGCTGAAAAAACAACGGAATCAGTCCTAGCGAAACTTTGACATATACCTTTTGATTTATCCCAGTGTACCATTAAGCATACTTTATCTTGAAAACGTTAACTTTTTTAAAAAAAGTTATTAATAATATACTGCTTTCAAGTCACGATGTGAACATTTGTTACTCTATTTTTTTAAACGGTCGGATGTACGTTTTTAGCTAGATGCTAAAATGCAACCCATCAAACTATTCGGACACTTGCTTTTAAGATGTTCTATTAGTTTTACAAAAATTAAATTTTTTTCTTCGAGATTGTTTTTGTCACGGGCGTCCAATATAATCTCATGTTTAATTTAAATTTTGAAACAAATATAATACATAATTTGGTGAACCTTTGTGTAATATCTATATCTATATCTATCTCTCTCTCTCTCTCTCTCTCTCTCTCTCTATATATATATATATATATATATATATATATATATATACATATATATATATGTATATATGTATATGTATATATGTATATATATATATATATATATATATATATATATATATATGTATATATATGTATATATGTATATATATATATATATATATATATATATATATATATATATATATATATATATATATATATATACATATATATACATATATATATATATATATATATATATATATATATATATAATATATATATATATATATATACATATATATATATATATACATATACATATATATATATATATACATATATATATAATATATATATATATATATATATATATATATATATATATATATATATATATATATATATATATATATATATATATATATATATATAAATATATATATACTCACTATTTGTATACGTGTACAAATACAAGCATTTTGATGTGGATGTATGTATAATTCATAACATGTATAAACACACATATATAAGTCCTTTCCTTCGTAGTCTAAACAAATAACAATATCAGTTTAGAAACTGTATTTCCTTATTATACGCTCTTTTGAGAATGAAAGAGCATTTTAAATTTAATGGGTAGGGAATGCAATAAAAATTGTCGACTTCTAAAGCCATAACAATGCGGTACTCTGAAACATAAACTTTTAACGGCATTGAAATTTGTATTGAGGAATAGAGATGTATTCTACCTAAAAATAAAAACAAGTAATAAACATTTTTAAATACTTTATTAGATTTCAACTCAATATAATTTCCACAGATGGTATTTTTTGGCTGTTTTCTGTAGACTGTTTTTTTTAATTGATGCATTATAACTAGAAGGAAACTACCACAAATAGTGTTATTTCATTCCCTTATCAATAAGTTAAGTTTGAGATAACTATTTTCTGTAACAACAACATTAAATGATACATAACTAGCATTTTAATTTATTTTTAGAGACCCGAAACCAGCTATTTAGTGTAATAAATGGGAAGGATGCCATTAAAGTAAGGATAGAAGAGAAAAGTTAGTCAGAACATAAACCTAAAATACTTTTTAAGATTAAATATTTTTTATTGAAATAATGTATGTTATTATAAAAAGGTACATAAAGACATGATTGATTACTAGATGTCTCTTCTGAAATGATTAACTTGATACTAAAAGGTTTAGTATATGATTAAAATGATATGGGTATTAAAAATAATTTTTATAAATCTTTAATTTTGAGTTATGAAAGTTTGTACTGTTATAAACTGAAAAATAACTTAAGGATTAATAACTTATTAAGTTTTCTCGCTTAAGATGTTCTATTATTGCTGTCACAGTTTTATTAATATATCTATAACAATATATTTGTTAATTTAAAGAATATCAATTCTAAATATTTTCCAAATCAAGGAGTCTCAGAATCCTTAAACCT
Source organism: Pardosa pseudoannulata (assembly GCA_032207245.1). NCBI lineage: Eukaryota > Metazoa > Arthropoda > Arachnida > Araneae > Lycosidae > Pardosa > Pardosa pseudoannulata. The sequence continues at coordinate 43,981,997 of CM063503.1, read as the reverse complement.
TCATAATTTTCTATTTTCTTTTAAATAAAAATGTAAAGTTATAGATTGAGATGTTCTAGGCATTTAAAAAAAAATCATAAAGAATTCTGCTTAGTTTAAAAGTTATGAATGATTAAAAGTGTAAGTCAATTCTTACGCTGACCCACCCGAAGACATACAGCAGTATACTAACTGAGACGCTATGACAGCAACCACAACAGCTATAAAGCTGTTGCTGACCTACGAGAATTCTGCCATGGTCCGATTCTAATTTTGTCCAACCCGGTAAGGGGCTAACTCTACAGAGGTAAGCTCTATACTACCAGGAATAAGAAGACCAGTACTCCACGACAGCAACAACAGCTGTAATGCTGCTCCTGACCTACGAGAGTTCCGTCACTGTTCGATTTTAATTTTGTTCAACCCAGTAAGGAGCAAACTCTACAAAGGTAAGTTCTAGACTACTAGGAATAAGAATACCAGTACTCCTCGACAGCAACCACAACAGCTATAAAGCTGCTCCCGACCTACGAGAGTTCCGTCAGAGTGCGATTTTAATATTGTCCAACCTTGTCAAGGGCAAACACTAGCCCGAGACTACCAGGAATAAGAAGACCAGCAAGCCACGACAGCAACAACAACTATAAAGCTGCTCCTGACCTACGAGAGTTCCGTCATAGTCCAATTTTAATTTTGTCCAACCCGGTAAGGAGCAAAACTCTACAAAGGTAATCTCGAGACTACTAGGAATAAATGAAGACCCAGATCACTAGTACACCTCGTGGCAAAAATTTGGGAAGAACTTAACGATAATTTCGACGTAGCTAAGAAAACTTTGAATTAATTTTCTAAATGAATTAAGCGTGATTTTAAACTGCATTCACAGTATCAGGAGATTTTAGAAGAGTATGAAGATAAGGAAATTATTGAGCTTGTACCAGATAATTCTCAGCCAAAAAACAAACCATTTTTTTACCTGCCTCATAGGGTACTTTACAATTCTGGAAAATTAAAACTTTTACTGATCCCGTCACATGAAGTGCTATATGGAAGTTATTATAGAAATATATATCAGATTTCTACAAAAAAAATTAAAAAAAATTTAGTGTGATATGAAAAAAGTTATGGAAAGTTGAAAAGTAGTAATAAAGCTATGGAATTCTTTTGTTAAACAGTTCTGTAAAGTACTCCCCATTGCTCTATTGCCTTTGCATCTTTAAGCTTCATTAACATTTTCGAAAGAGATACAAAAGATATATTTTTGGAAGAATTAAATGATAATGAAGAATATTAATAAATAGTATTTCTTTACAGTAACAGTAATTTTAAAAAGTAAGACATTTTTACACTACCTGAGTGACATTTCGAGTACAATCTTTTTCAAACTAAGTCAAATAAAAACATTTCTCAAACCATCCAAGAAGGAGATGGAAATTTTGGATTTATAAGAGCAAAATTGTTATGAAGAAATCAAGCATATTTCTTAGAAATAAAAAATTATTACAGTAAATTGAAATAATGTTTTTTAAGCTTCTTTTTATCTATGGACCTAATATTTTCTTTAATCTTGAAACCAATTGAATTATTCTTAGTAAAAATTAATACACTGAAATGCCACTGAATTAGGGATACTTACGTAGTAACGAGTTTGGCCTCGTTTGGCCTTTATAATGGACACCACACGACGAGGCATAGATTCAACAAGTTTCTGGAAACGTTCCACGGGAATGGCTTGCCAGATATTGGTTAAAGGTGTCCATAATTCAGTAATGTTCATTGGTTCAGTGTGATGACCTTTCACGCCTTGTTCCAAAACATCCCAAAGATGCTCAATAGGATTTAAGACTGGGCTTCTAAATGGACAATTTATGATAGAAAAGTCAGAGGAATGCTCATCCAACCAGCCACTAACCAACCGGGACTTGTAAGAGGTACAGTCGTCTTACTGGAAACTCCATTTCCGTGCTGGTAACAGAACGGCATAAAAGGGTTGGAGCTGATCAAACAGCAACTCTACGTACCGAATTGAATTGAGGGAGATTGGTAAAAGCACCAAAGATCCCAAACAGTTCCATGAAAAAACACCCCAGACCACGATTGAGCCACCATGTCTTGTACAATTCCAACCTGGCAGGCAGAATCCATGGATTCATGAGCCTGACGCCATATTCTCAGCCTCCCGTAGTCATCACTTTATGCTACTCGTTTTCAGGGCTCTACACTCCATTCTCTGAGCTATCTTGCCCAGGTAAGACATGCAGCCTGATGGCGAGCACAGAGCAATGGTACTCTCGTTGGTCGAAGGCTCCCGAAACCCATATGCTGAAGCGATCGTTGAACACACCATTTACTGATTTTGATTGTACAACTGGCCCCGTCATTCAACTGGGTGGCAAATTGAGCTAATGTTTGGATTCGCTGGCTACGTACAATATACCTGAACGGTATCTCATCCTGCATTGTCAATACTAAGTGTCCTTCGCAGTTTGCCCAGCTATCTAGTTTTTTTCACCATCCATGTATTTTTGATATACTCTTGACACTGTCGACCTTAAAAATTCCGAGTTGTCTGACGATTTCGGAAATTGAATGGCCCATGCATCGAACATTTACTATTTTCCGCGATCGAAGGCGTCTAAATCCGGCACTTTACCCATATTGGCAATTCCAACATCTAATTCAGAACAACCACAGTACCTGTTACATATGCAGTTACTATAGCACCTTCACTTGCGCATGATTGATGAACAGCGCTACACAAAATGCATATCCCTTGCTGTTCAGGGGAACTTCAGTGTATTTTAGATGTTTTCAAAATTCACATTCTACATTAAGTTAAAATGTTATATTTAGGTTTTGTTGTAAAATAGCTTTATATACCTATAAGAATGTATTTAGAGGAGAAGAAACTAATTATTACTAAAATTTAGATTAAAATATTTAAAGTTTTAATCTCTTGTCTCTTCTAAAACTTTCTGGCCCCTTTCCCCTTTAAATTATACTTTTTAAAATGAGATTAATAAAATAAGTTCATTAAAAAACCTCTTGTTAATTTAAAAAACTTTTCGTTCCTAATTTTTCTTATTACTTCTTAATATGTTTTGAACATATTTTGAATATTACTGAAACTGAAAAATCTTAAAATTACAATGTAGAAACGAGAATATTTGAATAAAAATGGAAAGAATTACTTATATTCTTGGATACTTTAAAATAAGGTTCTGTGAACGTAAGGCTCTAAGAATATGAAAAAATATTTTTTAATGATATTAATGCTTTATAAATTTAAACGAATAATATTAAATTTATTTATTAAGCATTTATAATATACTACAAATATTTAAAGAGTGTTTTTAGGTAAGTATTAAGTATTATAATGGTGTAAATATTTATAATATGCTTTGCCAATACTTCTCGAGAACTCTTCTTTGTTTAAGTTTACGAAAATAATTTGAATAAATTTGTAAATAAATGATTGCTGTTAACACAAAATATAACAAAATATTAAATACATATAAAATTTCATTATTTTCTATTATATTTTTAATATTTATTTCAATTTCAAATCTTTAAATTGATTTATATCAGTTTGTGTTTTTTGTACACATATCTGTATTCAAGTGTTAAAATTCAAACACATATGATTAAACTGATTTGATTTTTTATGCATATTTTAAAATGTCTCTGTCAGAGAATTAACTGTTTATTTTACAATAAATTGGATAGAGAAGTTGTTAAAATTTAAAATATTAAAAAATTTATCTTTTTTGGTCAATTTTTATTTTTTATTACTTTTTCCCAAGAGCCAATCACTTAATTCAAAATTTAATCCGTAAAGTTATTTATATTAGTGCAGCATTATAAGAAAATGGTGATAAAGTATTAAAAATTAAATGAGAAGTAAAGATTTTCTTAAATTTCTAATTAAAGAAAATCTATTTCTTTAATAATTTACAGAAAAAAAATGTTTTACTTCTTTCTCAAAATCCGCGTAGGTAACAAAATAATTTTAAAATATAAAAAGTATTTAATAAAACAGCCTTATATTAAAAAAAATTTCCAAAGTGTACCGAGTTCCCTTAAATGCACACCAAATGTCATCTCGCATAGTTAAAATAGTCTATCTTGTTCTAAATTCTCGCAACTAATTTCAAGACTTAGCTGTCATCTGACTTAATCCTTGGTTCACGGTTTTAATATAGTAGAAAGGTTTTGGTGCCTTACTGAAATACTTGTTCCGTTCGTAGGTTCATCCATTTAATATCTAATTCTAGGTTGCTTCCTCGCAAGAATATCAAGTATTCTCGAAATGAATATCTTATTAGAAAATTCTTAAACAGATAGTTATAGTGCGAGATAATTAAATGGATATAAAGGTTATAAAGTAACTATTCAATATAAGATCTACTAATCCGTAACCTATAGCTTTTGATAATTGGCAAGGTTATCTATTATTGCAAAGTAATAGAAAGCAAATATTGTTTAGATTCGTCATTAATCTTTTAACAAATTATAAAATAGATCAAGAACTGCTTTTGCTTATAAACTCTGTTGCGGTGTAAATTGATTTATAGAAATTACAGGATCCATTGAACTTCTCCAAACTGCGTCTATTCTAGAATATAATAAATATGAGTTTTTTTTTATTAGAAATGTTTTAAATGTGTCAAGAAGGTAAGAGTAATCAATTTCCGCCTAACTCACCGGATCTCAATCCGATAGAACACATGTGGGATGTCATGGAACGGCAGCTCATAGTTCAAAGATCACCAATTCGCAATATCTTGGATTTGCGTAACCGTTGGTTAAACATCTGGTACAATCTGTCTCCGGCCATCTACCAAGGACTTGTGGCATCCATGCCAAGGCGGGTTGAATCTGTTTTGAGCGCCAAAGGTGGGCCAACTCGTTATTGACAGATGGTCATAATGTTTTGCCTTTTGAGTGTATATACATATATATGTGTGTGTATTGGAGAGAGAAAGGGAGAGAAACACGGGCTTAAAGTCTACATATAAAAAACGACGAAAGACATGGAATTCTTGCAAATTTCTTGCAAATTATCGTAAGATTTAAAAATTAAAGATCATTATAACAACTACAAGATCATTATAATAACTATAAAATTATTATAATAACTACAAAATTAGTTTTAGAAAAAAATGAATTAGAAATTAGGAATAAAAATAGCTCGTTTGTCAAATAACTTATAGCTTTAGATTACTTTTCGAAAGGAAGTTTATGAAGAAAGGATTTATATTCTTTAAAAATTTGGGGTTAAATTCATGAAAAATTCAGTAAAGTTTTCACATTTATTGAGAATGGATACCAGAGGTCATTACAAATAAAAATACACTCTATTTGTAGTTATTAATAATGCAGGGTATTCAGGAGCTTTTGTTGCTTACAGATTTCTCAGTAAAAAAAATTTAAATATTTTTATTCATTATGAAGCTTAATTAGTTTTAACACATTAAAAATTAATCGAGTCTCCTTTTGTGGACAGTTAAAAATAATTTATAGAATTTTTATATTTTGTTGGAAATATTATTTTTTTATTTTAACTGTCTCATATTTTATGATATAGGGATATTATCGTAATCGGACATAAATTCAATCTCTACATTTTGACTAAATTTCACCTTTTTGACTTTCAGAGTCCATAAATATTATTTTTGGAATTATGTCTGTGTGTGCATATGTATATGAACACGATACCTCAATTACAATCAGTATGAGAAACCAAATTTTTAAATGCGAAAACTACAACAGAACTGTAGTTCTCTACGAAATTTCGGTTACTTACGGTTAGTATCCTGTTTTTCATGCTGTTATTTAAATTCATAAAATAACCTTTTAGTGTAGCTAAATAAAAGATATTTTTTATGTGGTAGCGTTCATATACTTGGTAAAAAAGAAAAAAATATGACTAACGAAAATGGCTTTTTTTTATTTAAATATGTGAGAAAGTTGACGGTCTACTTCTGATTTTTAGTGAAAATAGATGGTTATTCTATAAACAATCTCCGAAGTTTGAAGTCTCTAATACTATTTATTAGTTACTACTTCTGATTTTTAGTGAAAGTAGATGGTTATTCTATAAACAATCTCCAAAGTTTGAAGTCTCTGATACTATTGATAAGTTTGTATTTGGATAAACATTTTTTGAGTTTTTGAGCCTTACACGGGAATTTGTTTTTTTTTTAAAGGAAAAGGAACTTAAATCATGACTAATAGTTATATCTATAACAAGACTTCCATTTACAATGCTGTGCTTAAATATGATAGAAAACAATGCTGTTACCACAATATTTTTTGGTTATACTAATCGTCATATAATGTTTAAATTGCAGATCATCATAGATAAGGACAGACTATAATATTCAAAGTTATTTAAGTTTCATATTTATTTTTT
>CM063503.1:43965603-43968103 GCA_032207245.1 Pardosa pseudoannulata | reverse complement strand
CAAACCCCGAGCAAGAATATTTTAGGGGGCACACAAAATTCATACGGTAGGATATTTGTATTGTATAAAAGTGAAATAAAAATGCTAACAATAATCATTTCTCATTTATTAAAATAATTAAGATATTTTTTTTTTTTATCAAGACTGCTTGAAGAATAGCACTTTGATATAAATGGTTGAAATCATTGATTTTAAAATAAAATGTTTTTACACTTTTATAGTTAAATCAGAACTTAAACTGATGAATGAAAAAACACACGTAAGGTTGTTTTAGTTTTAAAGGATGAAATATAGCAAATCAATTTTACAATTATAACTGTTTTTATTAAATTTGCACTTGATTGGTTTGGAGTGCTATGGTCTACTTTTTTGCCACACGAGGGCTAATGAGACCGGGATCTACTACTTAAAGCCGTTACGGAGCAGTTACGAATATCCATGCCCCAGTGGGATTTGAACGCATGATTTCTGGTATTGAAGGCCAGTATCCTGATCATCCGGCAATGGTTCGGCAAATTTGCACTTGAAATTAATCTCATCGTTATAGAGGAAAGGGGGGATAGTTGCTTATTCTATTGATATTTTGAATTACCTTGGTCTCAAATCAATAAATATATTTTTTACTTATATTTATTTTTGTGTTAAATTCTAATACAAAAGTTTTATATTTGCAAGTAATAAAAAATTAGAAACGAAGTAATTAAATTATGTTTCCTAATTTAATGTAATCCTTTTTATGTAAATGTGACTATAATATTTGTTCATTTTCATCAATTGAGCCAGAAAATAGGCCCAAGATTAGACTTTCCCTAGGCACACAAGTATCTTAGTCGAGCCCTCAGCGTATTATGAGCGTACTATGAGCGTATGATGGTTAGATGATGTTTACTTTATGCATATTTTCTATAAAATGCATTGAAAACTACTTTTAAATTTGATGCAATAAAATAAAAGCCAAATCATTCAATTTTTAAAAGGAAAAACATAGTCCTTTCAGCAAAAAATATTAAGATTGGGAAATGATCTTCCTTTAGATACTCCATATGTAAGATAAACAATCTTACATATGTGGTATATTAGAAACTTGCTAAAGATACGACTGATTTGGTTTGGTTTGGTTTGGAGTGCTACAGTCTACTTTTTGCAACACGAGGCTAATGAGACCGGGACCTACAGCTTAAAGCCGATTCCGAACGGCTATGAATATCCATGCCACATTGGGATTCGAACCCGCCCACGAACTCCGTTACCGAAGGCCAGCATCCTAACCAATCGGCCATCGTTCGTCAAGATACTACTGAAATAATAAATGTATGATGGTATCTTCTACCATGAAATGCCCAGTTCCCATATAATGGTTAAAAAAGAATAACAATCATTTGAGAATTTCAGCAAATTATCAATATTTATGTTTGAACTGATAATTATTCATTAATTATATAATAAAAACTCCCCCTATATAAATGCCAAATAAATTTTTCAGTAAAATGTAAACATTTATTACAACTTAAACTGCAAAATGTATTCATTCAATAACAAAACTTCAGCTGTAAGCAGAAGGATATTATATTACATAAATTATAAGTATATATGATAATGGTGATGATTTTTCTACTATTAAATCTCCAGTACACATACATTGGTTAAAAGAAAGGTAACAATGATTAAAAGATTTTTAAAATTTTGATTTTTTAACAAACTATAAATATCCATTTTAGAACAGATTATTATTTTTTATTTATATAATAGAAACTTTATATAAAGGCAAAATACTTTTAAATATTATGTAGAAAATCAGTATGGAATAAATTTTGAAATGAAATCAACCGAACAAACGAAAAAAAAAATTGGTGTCTGGTATCGAAACCGGGTCACCGGCGTGAAAGGCACGGCTCTTACAACCAAATTATCAAGGAATATGTAATGTATTAAAAAAAGAGAATATCAACGATTCAAACTTTTAAAGAAATTTAGAATTCCTAATAAACTGCTGATATTTATATATTGAAAGTGTAATTTTCATTGCTCCAGAGAAGTTTTTTTATAACTGATTTATAAGATTACTTTTATAGGAGACCTGACAAAGTAATACTTCAGAAATAATATGTATGATACTTAATTACTTTATTTCTCAATATACAGTAAAACCTTACTACAACGATATCCGTTTCAATAATAAATCCGTCGATTACTATAATATTTGTTGGTTTTGGTGACTTTTCATACTATATGATCTTCCGGCCGTATGATGGCCGATTGGTTAGGATGCTGATCTTCGGTCGTGAGTTCGAATCCCACTGTCGAATGGATGTTCGTAGCCTTTCCAAATAGGCTTTAAAAAGTGGTACAATATTAAACCGATAGTCTTCAATTTGTGACACGCAATTTTTATCCAAAAATAAATATGATTTATATTTAGTGCTTTATCATATTTTGCGATAATCAATCGATTTATAAGAAAAAACTCTGACTAACTTATTGAAAACATCATTAGAGAAAC
>CM063503.1:43918103-43960603 GCA_032207245.1 Pardosa pseudoannulata | reverse complement strand
AAGATGATATAAAGCAAACTTGAGTTATTATTTTAACGTAGAATAATGGATTTGAAGTAACAACAGAAATGTACTACACCACAGCAACATGTTTTATATGAAAGTCACAAACTTGAATTATTGAGTTGAAGTTTTTTGAACACTAAATGAAAATATACGGCAGCGGTAGCCTGGTTTGTAGAGCGTCAGTCTCGTAACCGAAAGGTGGGAGAGTTCTGTCCTCGTCTAGGCCAAAGACCGCCGTGTTGCCAATGGCAGGTGGGGTACTTTAAATATGTCATGACTACAAAGTTCTAAAAGTTCCCATAACAAATTATACCTCTGGGGGTACTGAATCCGGAATGAGTCAGTCTCTGGTTTGGAACTAAATTATGACTTGCGGATGAATGAATGAGTTTATGAATAAGTTCGACCTGCCCCTAATAAAAGGTTGTATCGTATGTGTTTGAGCTAAGTAATAGTTTCAACTTAACGGTGCTTGTTAACAACGAAAGGCGCACACTTCTGCCTTAATTCGAAAGAGCAGAGATCATTCGGACTTGGTATGACCAAGTGGCATTGGACCCACTCACCCACCCAAATGTAAATATTTTGCAATTTTACAAAAATTATCACTTAAGCATTAACTAACATTTATTAAGTTTCTAACGTACCTATTCAAACTCATAATTAGGATGTTTATAACAAAATTTGTTCTTATTTAATAAAAATATAGCCATAAGAACATTTCTTGCGTAAAAGATTTCTTATTTTCCTTTTAGTGTGTTATGAACTGGGTTAACTTATCAAAGTTCAGACGTAATGGTCAAAGCGTCAGATATCTCCTACTTTCTTTTAATGTAAATAAATGTAATATGGTGTTGAAATCATACAAATAACGTAATAATCCTTTCCTCGTGTTGTATAGATACGGTTACCTAATCATTTTTTAAGTTTTTATTAATATTTTCACCTTATCACTTACTCCCCGATGCAGACAAGTTATTTATTGTAGGTTCTCTCATGAGTTATAAAGATTCGTCCTTAAGCAGAGGCAGCTAACTCATAAAAAAAGAACACTTCCTGATATAAAATATGATAACGCAGAATCTACATACTTTTAATTCGCGTAATAAAAAATAAAATATGTTTTGTTATGCCAGAAGACACATATATTTTATCTTTATTTTAAGGTGTATTGTGGTTTAATACCCCTTAGTACGTGACACACACGTGAACGAAAGAAATTGGTATTTCCTTAGTACTTTAAGAGACATTATTAAAAATTCTTTAGGAATTAATGGGATTATTTTAAAAATGTTATGTAAGGACGTATAATATACGAAAACATAGGAAAAAAATTATGAAATATATGAACTACTTTTTACATTTGTTAGGGGTTATTTGCCCTCCTTTGCTAGTTTGAAAAGTTTAAAATGTATAAAAAGAAATAAATTATCAAATAAATCGTCTTTTAATATGGGGTTTCTCTGTGAAACTACAATCTTTTAAAGAGTTAAGGCGATGATATCCTGATTTGTCCTTTCGCGATTCATTTGCAATTTCCCCCTTATTCCGTCTTCTGTCCCTTAAACAAAACATGGATCACCAACTTCTTACTTGGTTCCATTGCTTACTGTCGTCTTAGCGACCATGAATCACAAAAAGGGATAAAATATACTTATATTCATACGCGAGGCTATAAAAAAAGTGAATCATCAACTTCCTACTTCGTTCTATTGCTTACTGCTGTCTTAGCGACCACGAATCACAAAACGGAATAAAATATACTTATTCATACGCTAGGCTATAAAAAAAATGGATCACCAACTTCCTATTTGGTTTCATTTCTTACTGTCGTCTTAGCGACTCCGAATTACACAATGGGATAAAATATATTTATATTCATAAGCGAGGCTATAACAAAAAATGGATCATCAACTTCCTACTTCGTTCTATTGCTTACTGTTGTCTTAGCGACCACGAATCACAAAACGGGATAAAATATACTTATTCCTAAGCTAGGCTATAACAAAAAATAAATTGCGAACTTCCTACTTGTTTTCATTTCTTACTGTCGTGTTAGCGACCACGAATCACAAAAAGGGATAAAATATACTTATATTCATATGCTAGGCTGTAACAAAAAATGGATCACCAACTTCCTATTTGGTTTCATTGCTTACTGTCATCTTATCGGCGACGAATCACAAAACGGGATAAAATATACTTATATTCATACCCTAAGCTATAACAAAAAATGCATCACCAACTTTCAACTTCGTTCCATTGCTGACTGTCGACTTAGCGACCACGAATGACAAAAGGGATAAAATATACTTATATTCATATGCTAGGCTATAACAAAGTATTGAACTCAGTGTAAAAAAAAGTTTAAAACAAATTTAATACCTTTTAACTGTTGTAAAATTAATAAAATCAACTTTATACCCTAAAAGAAAACATTTGATGCTTCTTACTATGCAGTCTTAAAATAATTGTGTTTTACAAAGATGCAATTATGGATTCTATCTGATATTTATAAATTTTACAACTGATTTTGCTTCTAAGATTGTGAAAAAAAGGGAAAAATTGATTGGTAACATTGATAGACTTACATTATATTGTGACATAGTATAATAGGTTACTATAATCCCATTAGGGTATTTGGATAAAGGCAAACTATTCATGTAAGCACTTGTTATTGCTCCATTATCATAATTTTCCTTAAAATGATACAAAAAGACGTTTCTATCTGAAATCGTACTTTGATAGCATGCTATAACATTAGATGTGGTACATTCTGAAATTCTAGATGCAGTTATAGATGAAACTCACTTTTCCTTAAAACAGTCTTATAGTAAAAATTAATTCTGATTAAAGTTTTCGGAAGATATAAAAATCATATAGGGGAAAGATAAGATTGAAGTTCAAGCTATTAAAGAGAAATATTATGAAATCTGTTAAAATAAATAATAAATAATTTTTCTTTATCTAATTTGACAGGAACTTGAGAGCACTCTCGAAGCAATAAAAATTAAATTTTGGTTCATATAATGCAATAAAATATAATATAATACTCGCATTTCATAGCTATATGACATTTAAATTATTCTTGGCCTAAAATTTGGTTATATTTTATTTTTTAGTACGGTTAAAATTCCTGTGCATGCAGCTTTGAAGATATTATATTTGTGTTTGAAATTGTAGAATTTTGAAGTAAACCTTTATACTTACAGGTTTTTTTAGGGGGGGGGGGAATGTGGGAAAGCAGGGGAATTTAAATCTCTATTTTTAGAGCATTTAACTTTTAACTGTGTTAATAATAAGACTATTCGTCTTATTTTTAATTACAGATTTAAATAAAAAAACCCCACTGCAGATAAAACCAGAAAAATGACAAACAAAATATATAAATAAGTAAGTGCAGGAGACGAAAACAAGTCTATAGTAAAGTATAAATCAATAATATCAAGTACTCCAATTTTTCCCATAGATGTCCAGAGCAGTGATTCTTAAATGGGTGAAATCTATTTTTTCATTAAGGTTGCTTACAAGTATAGAGGACACTCACAACTAATTTATTTTCTTTTTGAGTAATATTTTTGAAAGTTTGATAATTTTTTAGCAAATAATTTTAGTTAAAGTGCTTAAAATTTCAAAGAAAAGTATCAGAAATTTTAAAAAGTATTACTTATTGTTTAAAAGAACCATTGTTGAAAATGTTCCATGTGCTTTCCCTTTATGCATAAGGTCATTTTTATTATAGGAAGTCTTTTATGCCTTAGAACAAAATTTGTTGTTATCGTAAGCATTCATAGGAGATATAATTAGGAGTAAATAATTATAAATGAAATATCCATTTTTCTTTTACAAAATATGTATGATAATTCTTTTAACTTTAAAAAGAATAGAACTATTCAATTGAATATTTAGAATTTTAACTAACTTAATTTTTCTACTGTACAAGGTAAAATGGCGATAAATTTCAAAGATGTATAATGGTTCAAAGTGCATCTGAAATGTTTCAAACACTTATAAAATTCTAAAATTGTTGTTTTAAGAAATTAGTTTTAATAATAAATGGATTGTCTATTGTGGTAATATTTAATTATATAGTTGTGCCAAGATACTTTCCTACGATGGTCAGTACTTGCATGCAAAGCTCTGGAAGAAATTTCCATGAAGAATTTAGGTGCAGCTGCTGACTTCTCGTTTTAGGGACCCTAGAGAGGAGTTATAGATTACGGAATGGCACAAGCGTAACTGTCAAGCTCTCACAGAGAAGTAACCGTGAGTTATGGGGGCAGGGTCCAAAATATAATGTCAGCTTTCACAAAAGGGGCTATTTTAATGAGCCCACATGAACGCCCGAAGAGGGTGCAGATGTGGGAAAATTTCACGAACAAGCGATTGGCCAAGAAAAAAAGAGGCATTAAATCCGAGATGATGAGTTAGGAAAGAGTCAAAAAATAGGAGTCTATGTGGGGATTGAAAAGTTTCTGGACATCCAGAGAGCCCGGACCAGCAATCGAGTCCCGAACCCCCATGTCAGCATAGACGTACAGCAAAATAACGGCCTCAACGCCAGTACCAACGAACTTTACGCCCAGCACTGTCGTACAGCCTGATGAAATCCCCAGCCTGCTACCCTGTAATTACTGGAGGTAAACTTGATCTTATTCATAAATCATAGCCTTGGGTCTCGGAATCTTTTAATTAAGGAATAACGCATAAAAACAAAAAAAAAGAAACTAATGAATTGTTGTAGTGATAAACGTCAAGTAAAGAAATGTTATATATAGATATTAATCAAGAAATAATGTTTGTAAATAATTAGTGTACATAATAAATGTTTTAGTTCAAATATAAGGTATCATCTCTTTACTGTGTTTCCCCTTTAAGAACGGACATTGGTGTTAGTGTTGTAAGTACATTACAACAATATTGATCTATATTAAAACACACCCTAGGATTAAAATTCTTTGTTATACCTCCCAATTCAATGACATAGAAATATGGTTATGCCCAGCTGAACGTCAGCTATAGTCTTAATAGGGATCGAAGACCTGAGTGCTATCGATTCGAAAAGATGCTTGGATCGTCATTCAAGGCCAGTAGCACGTCAAAAGGAAGTTAAAGATTTGTTTCCTTGGCCGTGAAACACCATTTAAAACTTTGGCATAGTTCTTTCAATCATAGTTTCAGTTCGGCTCAGTTCTAAGATACAAATCTTAACAATGTCTAATCATTAGCTCTTTCTAAATCCCTTGTTCCTGTATTTAAAATTATGTTTTCTTTTTAAAGCAATAACTTAGAAATTAATTAATAAACCTTTCCATTGAATGGGGCATTAAACAGTAGTATTGAGGCCAAATAATTCTTTTTGAATCCGGTAAGAAACTTGAGTTATTTTTTGTTACAATGGTTCAAAATGTAACTTGCTGTTATCTATTTCAGGAGATAACCTCTTCTAAAAAATCTTTTTTTAGTCTAATTCCCTCCTTTATATGATGCACATAAAAGGTATCAAATTGCAAGAAAATGTTATAAATTTCACATATTTCAAATATTGTGCAATAAAATGAAATAAACATTCATATTTTAATTCTGATTTTAATATGTATGCAATCAATTTGAAGATAAAATATATTAGTAGGAATATATTTATTTGCAGGTACAATAAAAACTGTCAACTGATTAAAAGTTTATGATACAAAACAAGGGATCGTTTTTCTTTTCCTGTAGCAAGTTGTAAGTTTCCTGTTCCGGAATTTATTTTTTTCCTTTTACCGAGATAACTAAGAATTTTCATTCAAACGGGACGTTTAAAAATAATAATGTAAATAATATTCTAACATTAGTATTGATGATAAAAAATTATTTTTGAACCTTGTAAAAAACTTGAGTTATTTTTTGTTACAATGGTTTAAAATTCAACTTGTTATTATCTATTTAAGGAGATAAACTCTTCTAAAATATCTTCTTTAAGTGTAATTGCATCTTTTATATAATGCAGATAAAAGGTATTAAATTGCAAGAAAATATTACGAATTTCACCCTTTTCAAATATTGTGAAATGAGATGAAATAAACACTTCATATTTTAATTTTGATTTTAATACATATGCAATCAATTTGAGGATAAAATATTTTAGTAGAAATATATTTATTTGCAGGTACAATAAAAACTGTTAACTGATTAAAAGTTTCTGATACAAAATAAATAATAGTTTTTTTCCCTGTAGAAATTTGTAAGTTTACTGTTATGGCATTTTAACTTACTTTTTTTCCTTTTTTTTACCTAATCATTTACTCTTTCTAAATACCATGTTCCTGTATTTAAACTTATGCTTTCTTCTTAAAGCAATAACTAAGGAATTAAATTAATAAACCTTTATATTAAATGGGGCATTTAGCATTAGCATTGATGTGAAATAATTCTTTTTGAATCCTGCAAGAAACTTGAGTTATTTTTTGTTACAATGGTTCAAAATGCAACTTGCTGTTATCTATTTATGGAGATAACCTCTTTTAAAAAATCTTCTTTTAGTCTAATTCCATCTTTTATATGATGTAGATAAAAGGTATCAAATTGCAAGAAAATGTTACGAATTTCACCTATTTTAAATATTGTGAAATAAAATGAAATAAGCACTTCATATTTTAATTCTGATTTTAATATGTATATACAATCAATTTGAGGATAAAATATTTTACTAGAAATGTATTTATTTGCAGGTACAATAAAAATTGTTAACTGATTAAAAGTTTATGATACAAAACAAGGCATCGTTTTTTTACTGTAGCAAGTTGTAAGTTTCCTGTTCCGGATTTTTTTCCTTTTACTGAGATAACTAAGAATTTTCATTAAAACGGGACGTTTAAAAAATACGAATGTTAATCATATTTTAACATTAGTATTGATGCCAAAAATAATTTTTGAACCCCGTGAGAAACTTCAGTTGTTTTTTGTTACAATGGTCAAAAATTCAACTTTCTATTATCTATTTAAGGAGATAAACTCTTCTAAAATATCTTCTTTTAGTGCAATTGCATCTTTTATATAATGCAGATAAAAGGTAGTAAATTGCAAGAAAATGTTACGAATTTGACCCATTTAAAATAATGTGAAATAAAATGAAATAAACACTTCATATTTTAATTCTGATTTTAATATATATGCAATCAATTTCAAGATAAAATATTTTAGTAGAAATGTATTTATTTGCAGGTACAATAAAAACCTTTAACTGATTAAAAGTTTATGATACAAAACAAGGCATCGCTTTTTTCCCTATAGCAATTTGTAAGTTTCCTGTTCCGGCATTTTAAATTACTTTTTTTCCTTTTTTACACCTAATTATTAGCTCTTTCTAAATACCATGTTCCTGTATTTAAACTAATGTTTTCTTTTTAAAGCAATAACAAAGAAATCAAACTAATAAAATTTTCCATTAAATGGGACATTTAACAGTAGTATTGATGACATATTATGCTTTTTGAACCCTGTAAGAAACTTGACTTAATTTTTGTTATAATGGTTCAAAATGCAACTTGCTATTATATAATTAAGGAGATAACCTCTTTTAAAAAATCTTTTATCTGTTATATGATGCAGATAAAAGGTATCAAGAAAATGTTACAAATTTCACCCATTTCAAATATTGGGAAATATTGTGAAATAAAATGAAATAAAAACTTCATATTTTAATTCTGATTTTAATATATATGCAATCAATTTGAGGATAAAATATTTTAGAAGAAATGTATTTATTTTCAGGTACAATACAAACTTTTAACTGATTAACAGTTTATGATACAAAACAAGGCATCGTTTTTTCCCTGCACAAGTTTGTAAGTTTCCTGCTCCAGCATTTAAACTTATTTTTTCCTTTTACCGGGATCACTAAGAATTTTCATTTAAACGGGACGTTTAAAAAATATACTAATGTTAATAATCTGTTAGCGTTAGAATTGATGCCAAATAATTATTTTTGAACCCTGTAAGAAACTTGTTATTTTTTGTTACAAAGGTTCAAAATGCAACTTGCTATTATCTATTAAGAGATTTAGAGATAACCTCTTCTAAATCTTCTTTTAGTCTAATTCTATCTTTTAAATGATGCAGATAAAAGGCATCAAATTGCAAGAAAATGTTATGAATTTTACCTAGTTCAAACATTGTGCAATAAAATGAAATAAACACTTCATATTTTAATTCTGATTTTAATATATATGCAATCAATTTGAGGATAAAATATTTTAGTAGAAATGTATTTATTTGCAGGTACAATAAAAACTTTTAACTGATTAAAAGTTTATGATACAAAACAAGGCATCGTTTTTTTTTCCTGTAGCAATTTGTAAGTTTCCTGTTCCGGAATTTATTTTTTTCCTTTTACCGAGATAACTAAGAATTTTCATTTAAACCGGACTTTTAAATAATGTTAATAATATTTTAACATTAGTATTGATGCGAAAAATTATTTTTGAGCCCTGTAAGAAACTTGAGTTATTTTTTGTTACAATGGTTCAAAATTCAACTTGTTATTATCTATTTCAGGAGATAACCTCTCTAAATCTTCTTTTAGTCTAATTGCATCCTTTAAATAATGCATATAAAAGGTATTAAATTGCAAGAAAATATTATGAATTTCACCTATTTCAAATGTTGTGAAAAAAAAATGAAATAAACACTTCATATTTTAATTCTAATTTTAATATATATGCAATCAATTTAAGGATAAAATATTTTAGAATAATGTATTTATTTGCAGGTAAAATAAAATCTTTTAACTGATTAAAAATTTATGATACAAAACAAGGCATCGTTTTTTTTCCTGTAGCAATTTGTAAGTTTCCTGTTCCGGCATTTAAACTTGTTTTTTCCTTTTACCGGGATAACTAAGAATTTTCATTTAAACAGGACGTTTAAAAACATACTAATGTTAATAATCTTTTAACGTTAGTATTGGCTCCAAATAATTATTTTTGAACCCTGTAAGAAATTTGAGTTATTTTTTGTTACAATGGTTCAAAATGCAACTTGCTATTATCTATTAAGAGATTTAGAGATAACCTCTTCTAAATCTTCTTTTAGTCTAATTCTATCTTTTAAATGATGCAGATAAAAGGCATCAAATTGCAAGAAAATGTTATGAATTTTACCTAGTTCAAACATTGTGCAATAAAATGAAATAAACACTTCATATTTTAATTCTGATTTTAATATATATGCAATCAATTTGAGGATAAAATATTTTAGTAGAAATGTATTTATTTGCAAGTACAATAAAAACTTTTAAGTGATTAAAATTTATGATACAAAACAAGGCATCGTTTTTTTCCTGTAGCAATTTGTAAGTTTCCTGTTCCGGCATTTAAACTTATTTGTTTCCTTTTACCGGGATAACTAAGAATTTTCATTTAAACAGGACGTTTAAAAACATACTAATGTTAATAATCTTTTAACGTTAGTATTGGCTCCAAATAATTATTTTTGAACCCTGTAAGAAATTTGAGTTATTTTTTGTTACAATGGTTCAAAATGCAACTTGCTATTATCTATTTCAGGAGATAACCTCTCTAAATCTTCTTTTAGTCTAATTCCATCTTTTATATGATGCAGATAAAAGGTATCAAATTGCAAGAAAATGTAATGAATTTTACCTATTTCAAACATTGTGAAATAAAATGAAATAAACACTTCATATTTTAATTCTGATTTTAATGTATATGCAATCAATTTGAGGATAAAATATTTTAGTAGAAATGTATTTATTTGCAGGTACAATAAAAACTTTTAACTGATTAAAAGTTTATGATACAAAACAAGGCATCGTTTTTTTCCTGTAGCAATTTGTAAGTTTCCTGTTCCGGCATTTAAACTTATTTGTTTCCTTTTACCGGGATAACTAAGAATTTTCATTTAAACTAGATGTTTAAAAAATATATTACTGTTAATAATCTTTTCGGATACAGTAACTAAATCTTTTCAATTAAAGTTTCAGTTGATTTTCATTTAAAAGATTGAAATCGTGGAATCGTTTATTGATCAGAATTTCTGTTTAAATTGCTTTTACTAGTATTTACACTTATGCTTATCTTTCTATAGTGATAACTAAGCCTCATTAATTAAATGAGACGTTCAAGAATGATATTGGTGTCAAATGATTCCCTTTAGATCCAGTAAGTTTTTCTTTTGACTTAATTTTTGCTACAATGATTTCACATTCAACTTGCTATTATCTATTTCGTGAAATGTTCCCTTCCGAAAAACATTCTTTAAACCCCTTTCAATTGTTTATCTCATGCAGATAAAAGACATTAAATTGCAGGGTAATGTTACAAATTTTTTTCCTTTCAGATAATTTGAAACAAAGCGAAGAAAACACATCATAGCTTAATTCTGATTTGAATATATATAATCGATTAAAAAAAATTGTTTATCAGAAATGTATTTTCAGGCACAATAGGGAAGAAAATACTGTCAAATGGTTAAATGTTTAAGATCTAATCATGGCATTGTTGATTCATCAGCACTTTGTAAATTCTCTTCCTCGTGATTTAAACTTATGTTTTCACTTTTACAGTGATGACTAAGCTCCTTCCAATAAATGAGACGCTTAAGAATGGTGGTGATGTTAAATGATTCCCTCCGGACTCAGTAATTCTTTTCAGATATTTTTTGTTACAATGGTTCAAAATTCAGCTTTCTATTTAGGGAAATATTCCCTTTCGAAAAAAAATCTTTTGTCCCCAATCAATATTTTATTTGATGTAAATAAAATGTATTCAATTGCGCGGTAATGTTATAAATTTCAACTCTTTCTGGTATTTTTAAATAAAGTGAAATAACTATGTCATATCCTAAATCTGATTATAATATATACTAGCATATAGCCCGAAATATGACGGGATCAGTAAAATTTTTAATTTTCCAGAACTGTAAAGTACCTTATAAGGAAGGTAAAAAAAGGGTTGTTTTTTTTTGGCAGAGAATTATCCGGTACACGCTCAATAATTTTTTTTATCTTCATACTCTTCCACAGTCTCCCTATACTGTGAATGCAGTTTAGAATCACGTTAAATTCATTAAGTCAAACCGCTTGGTTATGTATAAAAAACAAACACACAAACGAACAAACTTCTTAATTTTTAAAGATATATATATTAAACGCTAGAACTGCCTCCGGACTCAGTAATTCTTTTCAGATATTTTTTGTTACAATGGTTCAAAATTCAGCTTTCTATTTAGGGAAATATTCCCTTCCGAAAAAAATTCTTTTGTCCCCAATCAATTTTTTATTTGATGTAAATAAAATGTATTCAATTGCACGGTAATGTTATAAATTTCAACTCTTTCTGGTATTTTGAAATAAAGTGAAATAACTTCGTCATATACTAAATCTGATTATAATATATACTAGCATATAGCCCGTCACATGACGGATTGAGTTAAATTTTTAATTTTCCAGACCTGTAAAGTACCCTATACGGCAATTAAAAAATGGTTTGTTTTTTGGCTGAGAATTATCTTGTACACGCTCAATAGTTTTTTTTATCTTCATACACTTCTACAGTCTCCCTATACTGTGAAGCAGTTTAGAATCACGTTGAAATCATTAAGTCAAACCGTGTGGTTATGTATAAAAAACAAACACACAAACGAACAAACTTCTTAATTTTTAAAGATATATATATTAAACGCTAGAACTGCCTCCGGACTCAGTAATTCTTTTCAGATATTTCTTATTACAATGTTTCAAAATTCAGCTTTCTATTTAGGGAAATATTCGATTCCGAAAAAAATTCTTTTGTCCCCAATCAATTTTTTATTTGATGTAAATAAAATGTATTCAATTGCACGGTAATGTTATAAATTTCAACTTTTTCTGGTATTTTGAAATAAAGTGAAATAACTTCGTCATATCCTAAATCTGATTATAATATATACTAGCATATAGCCCGTCATATGACGAGATGAGTTAAATTTTTAATTTTAATGAACTGTAAAGTACCCTATAAGGCAAGTAAAAAAATGGTTTGTTTTTTGGCTGAGAATTATCTTGTACACGCTCAATAGTTTTTTTATCTTCATACTCTTCTACAGTCTCCCTATACTGTGAATGCAGTTTAGAATCAAGTTGAAATCATTAAGTCAAACCATGTGGTTATATATAAAAAACAAACACACAAACGAACAAACGTCTTAATTTTTAAAGATATATAAATTAAACGCTAGAACTGCCTCCGGACTCAGTAATTCTTTTCAGATATTTTTTGTTACAATGGTTCAAAATTCAGCTTTCTATTTAGGGAAATATTCCCTTCCAAAAAAAATTCTTTTGTCCCCAATCAATTTTTTATTTGATGTAAATAAAATGTATTCAATTGCACTGTAATGTTATAAATTTCAACTCTTTCTGGTATTTTGAAATAAAATGATATAACTTCGTCATATCCTAAATCTGATTATAATATATGTTAGCATATAGCCCGTCATATGACGTTATCAGTTAAATTTGTAATTTTCCAGAACTGTAAAGTACCCTATAAGGCAGGTAAAAAAATGGTTGTTTTTTTTGGCTGAGAATTATCTGGGATACGCTCAATAATTTTTTTTATCTTCCTACTCCTCTAAAGTCTCCCGATACTGTGAATGCAGTTTAGAATTATGTTGAATTCATTAAGTCAAACAGTATGGTTATGTATAAAAAACAAACACACAAACGAACAAACTTCTTAATTTTTAAAGATATATAACTTAAACACTAGATATTTATCAGTCCGTGAAATAGAGACTTCGGCTTTTATGAAAATATTTTGTTATTGATACCGGTGATAAAATTTTCATTGCTACAAAAAATAATCGATGATTATATTTAAAATTTTACCTAGGGCCGGTCTCAACAAAGTCTTTTTACAGCTAAACTCGATTAAGCCATGGTGCCAACAAATGGTGGGACGCAATTCTCCGTTTAAACAGAGATTAAGCCCTTAAACCACTTTGGTGACACCGGCAACTATTCTATTATTTAAGCTAAATATAAAAGAAAATTATTTACTTAATATCTAAGTTCAGTGCTAAAACGTATGAAAATAATGCTGACGATATTTAAATAATTTAAAATAAGAAATGATTGAATGAGGTGGTTAAAGGAATGACGTCTGAATGCTACAAGAAATGTTATTTTTACCTATTTATTATGTGAGAAATTGCTAAATTTAATCGCCTGCTCTTAACCGATGAAAATAAGGCTTGAAATAATGGCATTAAAAGCTCGAAAAGGGGAAAAGAGGTGGATTTCCAACGTTATAAAGACGACAGTATTTTTTGCCGTGATATGAAGCATATTCATACCAATTTATTTTAGAATCGGATTGATAGTTAAGGAGAAGATACACTTTACTCGCTTTGAATTTTGCTAATCCTAACTCATCAAGAATCCAATAGGGATGCCTCTATCCATTCCAGGTTTATAAATTCGAGGACAGACTGACAGATAACTTAGGCTATTATTATATAGGGGATGATTAGCTTAAACATAAAATTGTTTACCACAAATGTACTTACTTTCAAGCAGAATTCGACAAACATAATGGTTTTTAAATGTTTTAGATATGAATCGTGGCATAAATTATTCTTCAGCAATTTGTATATTCCCTATTCCAGTATTTATATTTATTTTTTCACTATTATAGCTGTAGCTAAACCTCTTCATTTAAATGAGACTTTTAACTGTGATATTGATGTCAAATGATTCTCTTTGGAAACAGTAAATAACTATTTTCAGTTATTTTTTTGCTACAGTGGCTCCACTTTCAACTAGCTATTATCTATTTAGAGAAATACTCCTTTCCGAAATTCTTTTAGTCCCATACATTCCTTTATCTGATGCAGATAAAAAGTATCAAATTGCAGGTCTATGTTACAAATTTCTACCCTTAGTTATTTTGAAAGAAAGTGAAGCGAACGCGTCATATCTTAATTCTTAGAGATTATAGGGAATCCACGTAAAGTTGTTGATAGCACCATTCATGAAATAAAAGTGAGGCAGACAAGAATGAAAGAGATTAAGTTTTATTTTCAAAACACGCAAAAATATCCCAGATAAATATTTTTTATGAAAAGTATTATTAGATACTAAAATCTTTAGAGACTGGTTTCATTGTAGTGTTTTTATTTACACTAGCGTAGCATGTCTAATCTTCA
The DNA here is from genome assembly GCA_032207245.1 of Pardosa pseudoannulata. Classification (NCBI taxonomy): domain Eukaryota; kingdom Metazoa; phylum Arthropoda; class Arachnida; order Araneae; family Lycosidae; genus Pardosa; species Pardosa pseudoannulata. The sequence goes on along the minus strand of CM063503.1, from coordinate 43,946,407 downwards.
AGGTCAAAATCGCGATATAAAATTTTACAACAGACAAGTGTTATAAAGGTATGTGGTCAATGACTCTTTTTATAGTATTTATCACTTTTAACTGACTGCTAAGTTTAAAAATTTCCCGAATATTTTTTTTGAATATCATGTTCAGTTGACTGACACCGTTAACACTCTGGACTAGAAAAATTAATTTTGATCTTTTTTTTTTAATAAAAAGGGGTACTTTTTTTAAGAATTCATTAATAACACGCTTTCACTTAAAATATTTACAAATGACTCTAAGAAAATTTTTCTGTTTTTCTTTATTAATGTAAATATACTTCTTTATGTTTGGTATTATTCCTTCAAAATAACAACACTGGCATATAAAACATTTTCTTTTAATTTTACTTATAAGAGAATTATTTTTAATATTTAGGACACAATTTAAGCAATAATTAACTTCTTGTAGATAGTCGGATACTGATCACAAAATTATTTTTTTAGGCATTGGAGAATTATTTCTTTCTAAAAAGTAGTTTGCTTTTTAAGAAAACAGGTAATAGTATTTATAGTATATTGTATAATATTTATCACTTTCAACTGACTGCTAACTAAAAATTTCTCGAATATTTTTTTTAAATATCATGTTCAGTTGACTGACAGCATTAACACCATTAACACTCTGGACTGGAAAAAGTTAGTTTGATCATTTTTAATAAAAAGGGACACTTCTTTAAGAATTCATTAATAACACATTTTCGCTAAAAAGATTTACAAATGACTCCAAGAAAATTTTTTTTTTTTTTTTTTTTTTTTTTTTTTTTTTTTTTTTTTTTTTTTTTATTTTTTTTTTTTTTTTACTGTAAATATACTTGTTTATGTTTGGTATTATTTCTTCAAAGTAACAACACTGGCATACAAAAGATTTTCTTTTAATTCTAGTTTTAAGAGAATTATTTCTAATATTTAGAACTTTTACGCAATTTAAGCTATAAATAACTTCTTGTAGATAATCGGATACTGATCATAAAATAATTATTTTTTTATGTATTCGAGAATTATTTCTTTCTGTAAAGAAGTTTTAAGAAGCTTTTTAAGAAAACACAGTACCTTTCTAGACTTAAAAATTGAATTACAAAACCTGTTTGTGGATTTATCAGAAAATAGAAAGTTTTGTTCCTGTTGGAATGAATTTTTTCAATGAATTTTATGAAAATTATTATTAGATACTAAAATCTTTAGAGACAGGTTTCATTGTAGTGTTTTTATTTACACTAGCGTAGCATGCCTAATCTTCAAGGTCAAAATCGCGACATAAAATTTTACTACAGACAAGTATTATAAAGGTATGAGGTCAATGACACTTTTTATAGTATTTATCACTTTTAACTGACTACTAACTTTAAACACTTCTCAAATATTTTTTAAATATCATGTTTAGTTGACTGACACTATTACACTTTTTACTGGAAAAAGTTATTTTGATCTTTTTTTTTTAATATAAAGGGACACATTTTAAGAATTCATTCATAACATTTTTTCACTAAAAATATTTACAAATGACTGGAAGAAAATTTTTCTGTTTTTTTTATTACTGTAAATATACTTGTTTTTGTTTGGTATTATTTCTTCAAAGTAACAACACTGGCATACAAAAGATTTTTTTAAATTCTAGTTATAAGAGAATTGTTTCTAATATTTAGAACTTTTACGCAATTTAAGCTATATATAACTTCTTGTAGATAATTGGATACCGATCATAAAATAATTATTTTTTTATGTATTCGAGAATTATTTCTTTCTGAAAAGTAGTTTGCTTTTTTAGAAAACACGTAATAATATTTATAGTACATTTATAGTATATTTTATAGTATTTATCACTTTCAAGTGACTGCTAACTTTAAAAACTTCTCGAATATTTTTTAAATATCATGTTCAGTTGACTGACAGCATTAACACTCTGGACTGAAAAAAATCATTTTGATCTTTTTTTAATAAAAGGGGACACTTTTTTAAGGATTCGTTAATAACACATTTTCACTAAAAAGATTTACAAATGACTCCAAAACAATTATCTTTTTTTTTTTTTTTTTTTTTTTTTTACTGTAAATATGCTTGTTTATGTTTAATATTATATCTTCAAAGTAACAATACTGGCATACAAAGCATTTTCTTTTAATTCTAGTTAAAAGAGAATTAATTTTAATATTTAGAACAGAATTTAAGCTATAAATGACTTCTTGTAAAAAATCGGATACTGATCATAAAATTATTATTTTTATGTATTTGAGAACTATTTCTGTCTGAAAAGTAGTTTGCTTTTAAGAAAACATGTAATAGTACTTATAGTACATTTATAGTATATTTTATAGTATTTATCACTTTCAACTCACTGCTAACGTTAGAAATTTCTCAAATATTTTTCTAAGTATCATGTTCAGTTGACCGACGGCATTAACACTCTGGACTAGAAAAAGTTATTTTGATATTTTTTTAATATAAAGTGATACTTTTTTAAAAATTCATTAATAACACATTTTCACTAAAATGATTTACAAATGACTCCAAGATTTTTTTAACTGTAAATGTACGTGTTTATGTTTGGTATTACTCCTTCAAATAACAACACTGGCATACGAAACATTTTCTTTTAATTCTAGTTACAAGAGAATTATTTTTAATATTTAGAACTTTTACACAGTTTAAGCTATAAGTAACTTCTTATAGATAATTGGATACTGATCATAATTTTTTATATGTATTTGAGAATTATTTCTTTCTGAAAAGTAACACTCTAGACTGGTAAAAGTTATTTTGATTTTTTTTTAAAAGAAAATGGATATTTTTTTAAGAATCCATTAATAACACATTTTCACTAAAAATATTTACAAATGACTGCAAGAAAATTTTTTTTTTATTACTGTACATATATTTGTTTAAGTTTGGTATTATTTCTTCAAAATAACATCACTGGTATACAAAACATTTTCTTTTAATTCTAGTTATAAGAGAATTATTTTTACTATTTAGAACACAATTTAAGCTATAAATAGCTTCTTGTAGATAATCGGATACTGATCATAAACTTATTTTTTTCTATGTATTTGAAAATTATTTTTTTCTGAAAAGTAGTTTGCTTTTAAGAAAACACGAAATATTATTTATAGTACATTTACAATATATTTTATAGTATTTATCCCTTTCAACTGACTGCTAACTTTAAAAATTTCTAATCAAAAAACTTTAAAAAAGTTATTTTGATCTTTTTTTAAGAATTCATTAATAACACATTTTCACTAAAATGATTTACAAATGACTCGAAGAATTTTTTTTAAATTTTTTTTATTTTTTTTAACTATAAATATATTGTTTATGTTTGGTATTATTCTGTCAAAGTAACAACACTGGCCTACAAGACATTTTCTTTTAATTCTAAATATAATAGAATTATTTTTAATATTCAGAACTTTTACACAATTTAAACTATAAATACCTTCTTGTAGATAATCGGATACTTATCATAAAATTATTTTTTTAATGTGTTTGTGAATTATTTCTTTCTGAAAAGTAGTTTGCTTTTTAAAAATCACAGTACCTTTCCAGACTTAAAAAGTGAATTATAAAATCTTTTTGTGGATTTATCACAAAATAGAAAATTTTACTACGGTTAGAATGAACTTTTTAAATTTCTTTTATAAAAATATTCTCCAAATGAAACAAATGAAACTTAATCTGCAAGATAACTTTTGATATGTATATTTATGTGTGTGTGTTAGAAACTACATGTTAAATATATATTACTCTGTCACTTCTAGCTACTGTCTTCCCTCTTTTTGCTCCATCTTCACGGCCGAAACGATTGCTATTTACGAGGCTCTAAAACACATCTCCATCAGCAATAAATAATACTATATCATTTATTCTGATTCTCTGAGCGCGTTGGAAAGTATCACATCCGGCACTTATTGTTGCAGTTACATCTCCTGTTCTATAAAATTATATAAAAAACTTACTTGTCCGGTTTTCACATTTTACTCTGCTGGGTTCCCAGTCACGTGGGTATCCCGGGCAATGAAAAGGCTGACGATCTGGCCAGACATTCTACTGTCCCCTACCTTGTCCCCATCCCCTATGAGGATATAAAAAAGTCCATTGCTTTGATCACCATGGACCGCTGGAAAGCTGACTGGAACCTGGAAACGGGGAACAAGCTTCATTCAATTATGCCAATTGTTACTTTCTGTCCTTCACTATCCAATCGCAAATTAGATGTTATATTATCCCGTCTTCGTATCGGTCACAGCAGACTAACCCATAAACATTTACTACTGTCTGAACCTGCTCCAGAATGTTCCTTTTGTCATACTCATCTCACTATACATCATATTTTAACTTCACGTGCTGCTTTAAAACGTTTTTACTATATAAATTTTAAAACGTATCATCCTGCATTGAATGAACTTTTAGGCAAAACTCCTCATCCCAAACTCTTTGAATTTCTCATCTGCATCAATGTTTTAAACCTCATTTAATGCTTTAAAAATTTTCAATGTAATTTTTATCCTTCATCGTTTATCGCTTGTTTTTTCTTAATTTTTTATTAGCAATCTCTTACTTTTAATTTGAGTATCTTTGTTTTATGTGCTCTTTTGTTTGGCGCAGCATATCCTCACTTAGATCTTGCGCCAGTAAACACCAACCAACCAACCAACCAACCAAATTATATCCTTTTAAATAATTTTTTTATTCTGTAAATCTATCTAAAGCTTTAAAGGTATTTGATTTTTTAAAATAAAAAAAATTAAAACTTTTAAGAAACTGAAAATTCATAAAAACAGTTATATCTTTTACTATGCTATAAAGTAAAGTCTATTACTTGTACTATAATTGAGATTTTAATAAAAAACATTATGTCAAATAAAAAATTTGTTTTTAGTCTACAATTTTATTTGCACTTAAGTGTATTTTTATATAAATATTTTATTTGTTGTTCATATTTTGTGTTTTTTGACTAAAGTATTGCTCTATATAACTAAATTAAATAATTTCTGTGAAGTCAGATTCTTATCAAAGAGGAAAAATTTTAAGTCCTACAAATGTATATATTTTAATTACGTCAGAATATATTTTACTTCTCGATTTTTTCAATAATTTTAGTGAGATTTTTTCTAATATGCTCCTACTTTCCATTTGGGTTTAACAAGTCCCTGTAGAGAGAACAACCCATATGTTAAGAATCCCTGTATTACCAAGAACAGGAAAATTACAAGGAATGATTAAATTTATTGATATTTGGCAACACCGACATACAGCATTGGTAATCAGAAACCGTGACTCTCTGTTACTCTCTGTGTTACTTCAACAAGGCATTCAAGGTAGTCACTAATAACTATTTAATGAATTTTAAATTTATTGATGATAAATTAATTACTAATTACACTGTACAGAATTGATATAATCGTATTTATATGCGAATTATATCCCCGAAAATGTATTGTTAATTTTTATTACGGCAGAAAACACTTTGGGTTGCTGTTCTTTGAATGACTAGAATAATCATTCTGAAATATATTTTCTTAACAGTATGAACGATATGCTAATGACTTTGTATGTATTGTTATCTCTGAAAGGGAGAGTCTTCTCAAAGATCGATTAACACTGTAGTAATAAATGTCATATATATATATATATATATATATAATTTAGTATTAATTGTAATGTCTGTTATTTAACGCATAACACGAAAAACTGCGTCTTAAGCAGTGTGTTAGCGCCTAAAGATATGCATACTTTTCAGTTGGATAATGACTTTGCTAAAAATAGATGCGTGCATCTTGTATGTCGAAATATCTTTAGAAATTAACCTCCAGTGAACTGTTTTGGACACCTCTGGTGAAGAAAGCAGCATTTAAGAGCAAGATTTAAGAGCAAGATTCTTTTCCCGGTTGTTGCGTATAAATTAAAACATTTTTCGCGTTAAAGAAGGATCTAATGTTATCTTCTCTTATCAACTCAGACATTTAGAGATGAAATGAATTGATTCAGTTCCTTCAGATTAAAGATGTAGTTGATTCTCTAAAGTTTTCTATTTCGTTTACATTCAACCTGCTTCAAAATTATTCAAGTTATTAGTAATATATTTATGTAAAACGAGTTACAAATTAAAATAAAATAGTTATAAAGATAGTTATATTGATATTACTGTAAAATGATTTAATGCAGTCTCCTGTTAACAATTCAAACACTTGATAAATTATATTGGACCAGTTTCTTCAATTCAGGTATATAGAAGACTACCTAAACTGTTTTTCTTTTATAAACAGCCTTTAATTTTTAATATGGCATTAGTAATATATCTTGAAATTGTAGTTACAATTTCAAGATAAAATTGTTAAATTTATTTACTGTAGTTATTGAAATATTACTGAAGATCGATTTACAAAAGTCATATCTTAACAGCTCAGACACTTTAACCCTTAATTTGGCTAAGTTCGCTACACCGGACATGTATATTTATAACTACTGTATACGGCATTAGTAATATAATTTTGAAATTGTAGTTACAATTTCAAGATAAAATTGGTTAATTTATTTACTGTAGTTATTGAAATATTACTGAAGAATGATTTACAAAAGTCATATCTTAACAGCTCAGTCACTTTAACCCTTAATTTGGCTAAGTCCGCTAAACCGGACATGTATATTTATAACTACTATATAATATAATTGTCAGCGTTCGCCACAGCGGACACTGATTTATCTTAATTATCTCAAAAATGGAAAATGATATATTTTTTTGTTTATTTTACAGAGATCCTAATGTCTATACAGACATGGAAAAATAACAGAAATTAAAATTAAAAAATTAAAAAAATATATTGTCAAATTAAGTGTTAAGGAATTTTAAGAATTGAATTATTCAGTTACTTCGAATCAAAGTTGTGGACTATATAAACCATTTTTTAAGCTTTGTTGAAAATGTTCCATGTGTTTCCTTTTCATGTATAATAAGTTTATTTTTATTTTAAAGTAGGGGACAGAGATGGTTCACTTCTACATTTAATTTATTTTTCTAAGGAAGTTGATCATATTAGGAAGATATGGTTTCCCAGAAATTTTGTCTCTGTTAAAAATGTATGTTTTCTTCAAAGTCCAGAGTTGGACTTATTGCTATAATGGTCTTTCTTTATTTGTCAGTGAATGTATAATATTGTATTTTATGTAAGGTATATTTTATTACGTTGTATTTTTGTATTGTATGAAGTTGTTTGTAATAAAGAGCGATTGGCTCTTAGCAGGGATGTTTCAGTGGATTCAGTATACTGGCCTGGTCCTGTTAGTATTTCAAAATTTGGTTAGGAAAATTTTTGTTTTGGTACTGGTCTTGATTGATGTTTCTAAGACTATTCATCTTTTTCCATATGTCTTCGGCTGGGTCGGGTGTAAAAAGTTACTTTATTTATAGAATATAATTTAGTTCTTAGACTATGACTTAGTTGTTATCATATACTTAACAGTAACAATATAAGAAAAGTAGAAAATTTCTGCTCATGGTATGACGGGTTCAAATTGCCTATACATTCGAGAGATCTTCCTTCAAATTTGATATGTTTGAATAGATATATATGCACGAGAATTGTTTAACGTTGACTGAAGACAATATATATTTTAGATTTTAGACTATGACTTAATTGTTATCATATGCTTTCGAGTAACAATACAAGAAAAGTAGAAAATTTTCTTTCATGGTATGACGGGTTCAAATTGCCAATCCATTCGAGAGATCTTCTGTCAAATTTGATGTGTTTGAATAGATATATATGCACGAGAATTGTTTAACGTTGACTGAAGACAATATATATTTTAGATTTTAGACTATGACTTAATTGTTATCATATGCTTTCGAGTAACAATACAAGAAAAGTAGAAAATTTTCTTTCATGGTATGACGGGTTCAAATTGCCAATCCATTCGAGAGATCTTCTGTCAAATTTGATGTGTTTGAATAGATATATATGCACGAGAATTGTTTAACGTTGACTGAAGACAATATATATTTTAGATCTTAGACTATGACTTAGTTGTTATCATATGCTTTTGAGTAACAATACAAGAAAAGTAGAAAATTTCCGTGCACGGAATGACGGGTTCAAATTGCCTATCCATTATAGAGATCTTCCGTCAAATTTGATGTGTTTGAATATATATATATATATATATATATATATATATACATATATACATATATATATATATATATATATATATATATATATATATATATATATACATATATATACATATATATATATATATATATATATATATATATATATATATATATATATATATATATATATATATATATATATATATATATATATATATATATATATATATATATATATATATATATATGCATGAGAATTGTTTAACGTTGAATTAAGACAAATAAAACATATATTTTATGACAATAAATATTATTTACATATCATTACACATTTTTTTAATTAAAAACATCTCTTCACAAACGATATTCCACATAAAATATTTTTCGTCGTTTAAAATTGTTTTTGATACTTGGTAAAAATTGTAATGTTTTTTTGGTTTCTAAACCTTGAAAATGCAATTTCCAGGTGAAAAACAGACTCATTAGGTAAAAACTAGCATAATCAGGTTTAAAATGTTTCTTGCATTTACCGATTTATTACAAACCCCTAGTTAAATCCCACCTAACCCCCGATATTAACAAGTGTTGAAAATTTCCAAGCTCTAAATTATTCGCCAAGCAATTAATCCATCATTTGAATGAAAAAGTAAAATGAGCTTTTATTATTGAATATTACTAGTTTAATACCCTTTTAGAGGTGGAATTATGTTACCGGAAAAGCAATCTGGGCTATTTATTATATTAGTAACAATAATAGCTGTAGTTAAAACATAAATTTTCTGTTCAAAATAAGTAAATTAGTTTAGAATGAAATGATTTAGCTTTTTTAAATATATATTAATGTTAATTAATTTCTATTTTATACTCTATATGATAGACAGTTCATAAACTTGTATTACAGTTAAAAATATACACAAAATATACACAAAATGATTCAAATATTTAGAAAATTCAAAAATATTTATTTTAATAACACAGTAGAACTTTTTTATAACGACCTCCTGTGGGACCAACATCATATGGTCCTTGTAACGAATTGAAAAAATAAGAAAAAAAAATGAGCAAAGAAATGACGCAACAGTACATAACTAGAGAATACTTCTATTTATTTGTATTTCCATTACTGAAGTTTTGGAAAAAATGTCTTTGATTGACGCCTGTTTCAAGTTCATTTGGGAATTTTTCATTATCACTGATTCCATATCCGTTAGATTTTGAAGAATATCTTCAGAATTAAATTGTACTTCAAAATATTCAAGCAAGGTATTGATTGCATTGAAGGCTTCTTTTTTATTCATTTTTTCAAAAGCTTGGACGATTTCTTCTCCGTCGTCGGAATCGCAGATTTCTTCATTTCCGGTAATACGGGCAATAAAATCGTCGTTATTCAAATTTTCTTCCCAGCACTGTAAAGTTTAGTCTACTGCAACTAACTCATCAAAAGATAATTGAAGATCCAGAAATTTGACACTGAGGAGCTGGGTCATTTTATTAGTGTCTGGAGTGTCATCAACTTAGGGCATCAATGTCGTACGTGACGGAAGGGTCCTTTAAGCAAACACAAAGAGAGGAGTACAGGTTTCTTGAAGTTACACCACAGTACAATAATTTTAAAATAGCCCACTTGCTCATGCGTTCTACGGACTAAAATTGCTGGTCGCTTTAACGAAAAATAATACGCTTATGGTCATTGTAATGATTCAAAATTAACATTATTTCTATGGTAAAATAATTAGGACTTTTTAAGATGGTCGTTCTAAAGAAGGGGTCGTTGTATCGTGGGGTCGTTAAAAAGAAGTTCTACTATATTTGAAATAGTTATTAGCAATAATTAAATTATCAGTTTGTAATTACTATATATCAAAACATCTTTTTTCTGTTCTCGTTCTCAACTTAATGCTTGTACTTAATAACACACTTTAATAATACCATGAGAAGGAAATATTGTGTTTTTAGTGAACTTTCGGAAGGTTGAAAGTCTTCTTTCACCTAAGCCCTAAGTGCTGCACATAGATGTGCATATGTATCAATCAATTAAAATTCCCCCCTTACGATATCTACGAGAAAATAATTTGTATTTATTTCACATTGATTTGATATATCAATCAATCCTTTTATTCATTTCATTCTGATTTTCTTCTCTAGATAGGAGTAACTGAGTACTATAACTTTGATAACAAACTTTATTTGGGGCTTGCACACATTTATCGTTTTGATATTACTTACACATATTACTTATTCTGATTGCATTTATTAAAGATTGAACTGTTTTTTCTCATTTGATCCAGGTATTTAATTTTAGCTTTATATCAATATTTTCAAGTATTTATGAAGGATATTCATAATGCATCAAACACAGCATTTAATTAAAGTAGTAAATTAAATAAAATTAAAAAAACATTTTTAACACTAGATTTATGGACCGAGCCAATCTGACTCATTAAAAATGTTATCACTATATATATATATATAATTTTAAAATCCCTTTTCAAAAACATACGTTGGTTTTTAGTTAAGTAATAAAATATATGTAAACTTTCATTCCTCTTCCCCGCAGACCCCTTTATTTCGCATCATCATTCCGCAGCTGTGAGCCAATTTGACTCATAGAATGGTTTAATAGTTAATCGCATAACATAAAATTTATTGGTCCTATCAAGCCTGGGCAAAAGTCAAGTTGCACGTGATTTATGTGAAGTAAATATAGAGAAGAAGTCGAGAACACTTCCATTCCAATGACAGAAATTCATGCTACTGACTCACAGAAGAATTGTCAAGTTCAACAATCATGCAAAAGAAACAGATGTAGAAACCATTGTGCTAAATGTAATAGAAATGTTTGCGGAAAATGTGGGTCAAAAATGTTATATGTCAATTTTATATGTAAAATATATTTTACATAAATTTTTTGATAATAAACATTTCATTTAAATTAATTTGGAATTTTTTTTTTTTTTGCAAAAAACTTGTATGAGTCCTTTTATGTAATTTTCTTGTATGAGTCAAACTGGCTCACTTCAGTAAAAATAGGTATAGGATCAACTTCCGTAAATACAGTGTTAAGACATTATCTAGGTCAAAATAAGTGAGTAAAATATATGGTCGAAAAAAAAGTAAGGACAATTAACGCTTTTTCGAGTTGTAGTATTTTCTGATTTCACTCATTTATTTATTTTTTTTTTGGGGGGGGGAAGAAATCAGTTTTGTAATATTGTACAAAATGTATTACATTAGTTTCAGAAATATAGCAATATTGTACAGAAATATATGGTTATATTGCTTTCATCTTTCTATAAAGAGCTTCCTAATTTTTTTCTAAAATGGCAAAAGCTTTGTTTTTATAACTTTTCAGTAAACAAAAGGCAATTAGAAAAGAAATTTTTGAAAAAAGCCGATTTCAGAAGGCTACAACCATCCATTACAGCTCAATAGCAAACATTAGTATTTTATCTTTTTGGACATAATCTAAACATAAAAAATAATTCACATAAAATACATAAGTTAATAGAAGAAATAAACTATCAGCGAAGTTCAGGAAATTTAAAATTCTTTTATAAAAGGTTTTTAATAATTAATATTTTTTTAGTGATTACAAGCGTGTTAATTATTTAACAAAAACTTAGATTATTTTAATATTTTGATATATTTTCTTAGTAAATTCATTTTAATAAATTCTTTCCATGTAATCGAATACATTATTTGTAACATATCGTTGACCTTTCTATAAGTGTTTGGATTTAAATTATATTAGGATTGTTCTTAATAATGCTTCTATTATTTTGATTCTTAAACTTGTTATGGTGTCCAAAAACATATGTTTATTTCAGGAACATCTAAATTAAGTTAAACTCTAATTGTTCAAATTATATTTTTCAGCTCTTGAGAGTAAACAAAATGCTAAGTTTTAAAATATATTTAAATAAGGCTCAATTTTGTAATTATATTGAACATTTTACCTAATTTTAGTTGATAAATATTCTCATTTGTGATAAAATATGATTATTTTTAAAACCACTCTTTCATATTATGTTTGATCTTTGCAATAACTGACCTTTTCAAAATTTTTTTAGCAAATGAGCATTTAAAGATACTGATATTCACTTAATTCCAAATGCTTCTAGTATACTCAAGTATTTTTTATGTTTAACTTTCTTCTTTTCAAAAAAAGAGTGTCAAATATAAGAAATGAAAGGCATACTTACACACGGAAACGTGACTGTTGCTTGCAGTGAGCGGCTATCTAGAAATGGGTCTCAAAGTGTTAAAAGATATTAAACGGGGAATGAAATGCCATCCACTCACTCCAAGCATGTCTTCTGCCATTATTGACCATACTGTATAGAGAGATGTTATGAATTTTTGATTTCAAATGATATAATGTTTTAGTTAAATATTTTCAGCAAATGAGCGTTTAAAGTTCCTGGTATTCAGTTGATTTCAAATGTTTCTAGTACACTCAAGTATTTTTTTATGTTTAACTTTGTTCTTTTCGAAAAAGAGTGTTAAATGTAAGAAATGCATAGCGTACTTACAAACGGAAACGTGACTGTTGCTTCAAGTGAGCGGCAATCTTAAATTGTGTCTCAAAGTGTTAAAAGCTATTAAAAGGGGAATGAAATGTCAAACATTTCCACGAAGTGTGTATTCTGCCATTATTGACCATACTGGAGATACCGTTAAGAATTTTTGATCTCTATAAGACCCACTTGCTGCTTATGGACATGAAGCCCATTTAGGGGTTTGCGGTCCCTAAATGAGCCTAAATCGGCCCCTAAGGGTTATAAAAAATTAAGAATATTATAGCTCTATAGTGTTTCTTTTTCAATGAAATTAATTAAAAATTAGAACTGAATTCGACTTGCAATGTCGACCTTGCTTTATCTTCTGAGATTAGCATTAACAGAGTGGCTGATAGACAGCAGTTCAGTGGTTGATGCAGGTAACAATCCACAATGTTCCAACTAATTTATCATTTGTTGAATTTTTTCTTAATTGCATTATTATTAATAGTTCGTTTGAAGTATTTTTTCTTTTTGCCATTTGACAAATTAATTCATATAAGTTGATATTCATATAAGGACAATGTTGAGTGATTGTTTTGAGTGTTGAGTGATTATTTTGAGCATAACAGTTTTTTAAATTTTTAATTTGAGTATTTTCAAATTATTTCTATTTTTCCTTTTTATTTTTCCTTTTTTCCCTTTTGTTCTTTTAAAATGAATTAATAGTCATAGGCCCTGAAATGCATTTTATAACACTGAGTTTTAAGTATTTTTTTAAGCAACTAAAATGGATAATACTTCGTTTTTCAGTAAGCTATGCATATTTTTTCCTACTAATACCTTTGTCTTATTTACAAAATTTTACGAAAATTAGTCAATTAGAAAATTGCGGTCCACAGTCCTGCCTTAAGCTTGCAATGAGGCTTTAGAGTCCTTACATGTTGGAAATCTTTACTCTAAAGGAAATACTGGAAGTTACGACTCTATGCAGAAGTGGATTTAGCCCTTGAGATGTCCCGAGCGCAATTTATATTTGAACTAATTCATGTTTCTTAAATAGTTTCAATACCATTATAATGCACATTCTAAACGTAGGTTTTTACTGTAAAATGAACCATAGATTTTACATAGATAAACAACGACCTTTATATAAATACATATATGATTTATTTGAAATTAGGGATTGTTTATAAAAAGTACGACAACAGAGAAATATTTTTTTACCTTAAAACCTCAGTCGAACATAATGTTACATAAGAACTAGTCTACTTCAAAATATTCTATAGAAAATGATATTAATACTTATTTGTATAGAAAATCTTGGAAAATTTGAGACAATTAGACTATTCTATAAATGTGGACCGAGAAAGAAGTGTAATGACGGATAACGAAGGTTCAAAATTGAAATGTTATGAAGTTTTAAGTTACTATTGTGTACCATTATTATGTGTTTATTACCATTGTGTGTCAATTTGATCCACCCGGCGGATTTAGGTGTGGCAAAACTTCCGCGGTTCTAGTGTTAAGCGTTTACTTCATTTTGGGTAAATAAGCCGAGTCTTGTACATGTTGAAAGTTAACGGGAGCGGTATATTAAAATCAATTTTATTTTTCCCGCTATCAGTTAAGAAATGTTTTTTTGTCTAAAAGTATTTTAGTTGCCTTTAATATACAATTTATTGGGGGATTTTTAATAGTGTGCTGTATAGTTATTGTTATCCCTAATTCCATTTGGTCTAGCCAGGAACGTTCAGCAGAGGGTAATCGAATTAAGGCTAAGGGATGCGTCTTTCGATTCGAAGAGCATCTCTTCGGTGAAAGAACGGCTTTGATCAAGTAATGCCTTGTAATTAAGAGTATGGACCAGAAGAGCCTTAAGCTTGGTGTGTCACCACCAACTGTATCGTTTAGAAACTCGGAGAAAATTGCGACCACGAACCTATTATCCGTGCCCCAACACTGAGAGAGGGTTGGGATAAAGGGATACCTTTGCTTGAATGTTTTTTAATATCGTTCCTGAAAAAGCTTTAGAGAATCTGAAATTGTAACTAAAGTGACCATTTTTCATAGATCTATAGATATACTAAAGTACACTGAAGAAATCTACATTATTGTTAGGGATAGACAGGTAGTTGTGGAGATTTTTTTTTCTAGCTAGAGACATTAGATGAACCATAAACGAAAATGATAGATGGAGAATCTTGTTTAATCAGGAAATTATAAAATATATGAATAACCTAAAATCACCCGAGTCATCAAATATGATATCACCAGATGGCTTGGAAATAATTTTAGATGTGACAAATTTAACCATATGAAAAGGGAACCATGTATATATATAGGGAATTATGAAAAGGTGAAAGCCTCGCACAAGGCGGATAGAATGTGTAGAGACAGATATCAACACTTTAAAATAAATCGTTTGTGGGCCGTGGTGCTTGATAAGATCCGTTGGAGGTAGCTTGTTGGGACGACCAGTAGATAGGCTGTAGTGCATGTGAAAAAGACACCATTAATGAACACGTTTCTCTTTCTCAGGCTTGGGACTTAGCAATTGGGCTACCAAGGCTTCATGCTGTGCAGTTCCTACCCAATTTCTCACAGTATCAGCGATTGTTAGTAATTCAGATACTCGACAATCGCCATGAGCGAAAGCTGAATATCACTGCATTTTGCTATGCAAGGTGTCATAGCCTGGCTTTTTTTGGAATACGATTTAGAGGAATTGGACTAGAGTAAATAGATTCTGGATTATCAGTGTCTATAGTTACTATTTCGCTTCAAGCAAAAGTAATTTTCTAAAAAATTAGAACTATAAACTTTACTGAAGATCTGATTATCCTATAATTTATCATTTTTTAGCCAGTCATCATATGTTTTTGAAGTATAATTCTAATAAGTCAAATCTATATGAAGTTACGGTATGCTAAAGAATATAATTAATCTGCACTGAATGAAAAATGATTTATATATGAAAATAAGGATTCTATTCCTATCAATTTTTAAAACAAATATATTTATATACTTGCACAAAATTAGTCAAAAGCAAAAGTTATCTAACACTGTTTTCATTATTATATTATAAAAATATTTTTAATAATTATTAAATTAATAATAAATTAATAAAATTTGTTAAAACATTATTAAAAATAAAAATATTTTTGAGTAAAAAATCAGTTCTTATATTGCTCCAATTTTTTTCGTTTTTTTTTCTTCGTGCATCAGGTGATGACACAGAGTAACATTTTCTAATTGTCTTTCCCTTTTAAAACTTCCGGTTTAGGTTTGAGTTATTTTCTACAATCAATCAACATGCTTTTGCAATGTTGACTGATTGTAATTTTTTTTCTGCTTTCACAATATTTTTCACATAGTTTTCTTCTTCACAAACTGTTTTTGCTTCTTTGCAGATTAGAGATAATAATCAAGAGGCTGATAGTCCATTTGAATATACAATATGATTTTTAACCATAATATAGGAGGGTGGGGTCGGTCAGAATCGAGTGAAGCCACGCTAGTATATTTCTGTTCTTTAAAATTACTGTTTTTTTTAATCTATAAATAAATATGTCTGCTTATATGTACTAAAAAAGAAGCGATTTTAAAATTATGTTATTAAATGATAAAAAATCATTTCTCAAAAAATTAAAACGTTTTGCACAGCTATAAAGTAAAAACATTCTTCCAAATTAGTTTTTTCAGCGTAGAGCTATCGGAAAATAATTTATTCATTTCTGAATTTATCTAAAAACCTATTCCGCAGTAATTTCACAGATGAACACTGTTTTTTGTGCTAATGTGATTAAGAAGTCATTCCAATGCATAATTCATTTACGATTTGCGATGGATTATACATTATTATTTGTTTTCGTTTTAACTCAAATAGTTTTAGCGAGACTACAAACGCTAATTGTTTGAAAATTCAATTAAAAGTAATTAAAATGCCGAAGTATATGAGACTCGTGTCTTTCTTATCTATTCTAAAGTATCTGGATGAATTTACCCAGGATACCAGAAAAATTTCTTAGCATATTTTACTTAATACATTTCCAAAAAAATGGATTAATGTTTATTCCGCATTAGAATGTTTAAGTAATGAAATTTGCAGCTTGAGTACATATTTCAGTTTTATGGAAAACAAAGATTTATCTTTTTTCTGATATAATTGATTGCGTTATATCACAAAACTAGTAAAAGTGTAATTCCTTTTGAAATTTTTTAGAAGCTAATAATTATTTTGTTTAAAAATATTGGAAAACTTCTAATTGTTTGGAGATTTAATTAAGAGTAATTTAGAAAGCGAAGTAAATGATCAAACGCGTGCTCTCTTTATCACAACCAAAATTTTCGGATGAATTCACTCAGGAAGCTAAAAACATTTCTTACTTTAAATAACAAATTTTTGTTTATATCACTTATTACAAAATATGTTTATGTTTTCTCAGTATAAGAATGCTTTAAATCATAAAACTTGCTGCTCAATTATATATTTTATCAACAAATACTGATCCTTCTTCTTTATTCAGTATAATTGTTTACTTTTTATATGAAAATAAGTAAAAAAATCATTCTAAAAACAACTGACAATTTTTGTTCTAAAATTTTCGAAAAACACTAACTGAGTGGTAGATTGGTCCAAAGTAATTCAAATTACCAAATATATGGAAGCCCTGTCTTTTATATCTCAAACAACAGTTCAATTAAACATCGATCTTTCTTTTTTTTCTAAATCTGATTGATTACTTTCTATAAGAAAGTTAGTAAATAAGTAACTCCTTCCGAAAGTTTAAAAACGAAATGATAATTTTGTTTTAAAATACTTCCCTTGTACACTTTGAAACAAGTAAAGCTTTTTACTCCACGAAAAACATTTTGTTCAATATGTATATTAAAAAATAGATTTCTGCTTATCTTACAGGAATGTATTAAGTAATGAAATCTGCAGCTTCAGTAAATATTTAAGTTTTATTAAAAACTTCTTATATTATTGATTGCTTAGTAGCTACAAAACTTAATAATTCTTTCTAATATTTTGAAAAACAAAAATTATTTTGCATAAAGTATAAAATTTAAGGTGATATTTCTGTTAACATATTATACAAATCTTTAATAAATTGAAGTTTTTATAAGATTATTGGAACATTTCCAACTTCTCTATACGATATATCTTAAGGAGAAAAAATAAACATACAAATTTATCAGATTCTTTTGAAGAAATGATTTGATTTCATAATCAGGATCTTACACACATAAAGCAAAATCTTAATGATTATTTACAGTCATTTTTCATTTCTTTTAAGAGAAATAAAGTGAAAGATTAGTTATTTGATATAAGAAAAAAGTGTCAGTTTATTACTTTTATAGCTCAATTATTCACAATCTTCCTCTATGAATGCTCAAACGGAAATCATAATTCATTAAAAAAAAACTTGAGAATAATATTTATATGCGTTTTTCACAGATTCAGTTGCGTCTATGAGTCTATTATCATGTTATTTTAATAGGAAAAAATACCAGTTTAAATAAAGTAAATTCTAAAGTCATGCATCTTTTTCAATAACATGTTGGAATTTTAGCATTAAAATGCTATCAGGGTTTATTTTAGCACACTGATAATTTTTCTTTTTGACATAAAGCTTGTATTTCTTTAAAAAGTAATTTTTCTTTTTTGATTTTTCTTACATCGGTGTGTTTTAAGGACGTATAATTTTTTAACTATAGGTTTATGCTTAAAATGGCCGTTAGATATCATCCCCTATTAGGAAAATATATAAAAAGGTATGAAATGCTGCAAGAAACACTTTTTTTATGTCATACACAGGTTTATGAAAGCCTATTGTACTGCTGAATGTTGAATATATATATATATATATATATATATATATATATATATATATATATATATATATATATATATATATATATATATATATATATATATATATATATATATATATATATATATATATATATATATATATATATATATATATATATATATATATATATATATATATATATATATATATATGTATGTATGTATGTATACACAAGGGGTTATCAAAAATAAGATTTTAAGGTCAATATTTCTGGAGTTTCGTCTGGAAGCTGGTGTCACGAAGACATCTGCTGAGTTATTTGATTTCTATTGGTAAACCATGCATCTGCGAACGAAATTTACCAGAATCTGGAAGAAGTTTACAGAGAGACTGCAAGGCCTCGTCAGCATGGTGTTAAAAGTTTATGTCCAATAGAGAAATCGGTACGAGGGCAACTGCGGCATCATCGACCAACCTTTCTGTAGGCCGGACATCGCCCTAAAAGACTTTCTGTAGATTCCCTACGAGGAAGGTTATATGAGATGAATAGTTCTCAAAAACATGACTGAACGTATGTGTATATATATATATATATATATATATATATATATATATATTATATATATATATATATATATATATATATATATATGTGTGTGTGTGTTTGTGTGTGTGTGTGTGTGTGTATGGGAGTATGTACTATACAGAGTGATAAAAAATTGCTGACCGCATTTCCCGTTTAAAAAATAATAAGGTACATGTTTATTGTTTTCTTGTAAAGACAAATTAAAGCAGTTTTACACAATTGAATTTTAAACTTCAAATAACGTCCACTAGAGCTTAATTTGGGGCAATCAAAATATCCAGTCGAGGTTCACCTTTCAAGTATTTTCAAGCATTTCAGCTGGTATTCCCCTAGTTTCTTTAGGGGGTTTATCGTTTTAGTTTACCCGACATTCAGAACTGGATATCTGTACACTTTTTCAAATGAAACTGAGAAGAGGTGTTGTAATGTTGATTTATCTTGACTAGCATGCTATCGGTTTCTTCACACTTGATTCAACAATGTGGAAATCGTTTGTTCATCTCCGTTTGAACTATTGAATTTAAGAGTAGTGAGGCGCTCATTTATTTAAAGGTAAATCAAGACTGATCGTGTTTAAGTTGAGGAAAACCATACCACTCTGATATATCCAGATATGAGGCTTGTCACTGTCTGTTAGATGGAGAAAAGTGAGCGGAAAATTTCATATGCAGCCATTTGCACCAAACATTTATTTTCGGGCTACTGTTTTTTTTTTTTTTTTTTTTTTTTTTTTTTTTTTTTTTTGCATTAGGAGATTTAGTTCCACAATGCTGTCAGTTGCGACGGTTAATATATCCACAAATATGGAAAGTTGTTTTATTGGAGAATATGACGAAATCTAGCATGTCCTGATATGTAACTGTTATCACTATCTGGTGGAAAAAGAAAAGTGGTTCAAAATTGTCACTTACTGTCAATGTGTAGCAAACATCTACTTTTAAGCTACAGTGTATTTTTCCTACTCCTTTTCATGAGGAAAATCATTTCCTTAGACCCGATGCTTATGACTGTTAGCATAACCAGAAATATAGAAAGTTGTATTGGACGCTTTCTAAGTAAAAGTTTAAAATTTATTTTCAGAATTTTGTTGAATTAAACTGTCTTTTTGAGAAAGTTCTTGGAAGTGCTTGACGATTAATTTAAAGTACATGGATGTTTTGAATTGATTAGTGTGTCCTTCCCAATCCACATCATTGATCGAAGTTTTTTGAAGAATAAACTGAATTTTAATAATGACATCGTCTTTCACACCAGGAATATATCCGAATATGCTATTCTCGTTATTTCGTAATTCCAACAGTCCGTATGCCTCGACACGACCACATAAAGAGCTCAAAAATCTATGAAATAATTTAATTTATTTCGATGTCAGCAGAATTTCTCAAGCTTGAAAAATTCAACGGCGTCAAATGTTTGAAGCATTTTACTTCTAATAATTACACGACGCAAAATAAATGCATTTATTTCCCCTAAAATTTTAAACATACGAGACTCGAATAGTATTATTTAAATAATAACCTCTCACTCTTACTTTTTCCCTCGAATTAGTGAGATTCATACGTATTGGAATATTTAAAGAAGAATAAAGAAAATATTGAACACATTCAGAAGGGATTTAAGACGTCAACCGTTTTAATTTTCTGGAATTTAAATTTTGTCTTAAACAAAAAACATATGTAAAGGGTTATTTTTCTATTAACTAAGACCAAGTAATATAAAATTTTTTTAAATGAATTCCATACTAAACATATATCTATGAACTCTACACTGCACGATGTTTTCTTTTACAACTATATTTTCCCACACATATTTCAAACCAGACTTTTAATATATATTGATTTTATTTTACTTTTTTGCTGTTTTTAATGTAAAATTATGTTTGATGTTGATATGAATTCAATATTGATTAAAAATACCCTTGATAAATATATGAAATATATTGATATACAGTTTAAATGTAATAACTATTTTAATTAATTGTTTGCAACAAACAAGCAGAATGTATAATATAAAAGTAACAAAGTAATATGCAACACGCAAACATAGTTTGTTCTCCCAGATTAATACTCAATTACTCCCATTTATTAAAGAAAATCAGAATGAAATTGGTAAAAGGAGAGATTGATTTACAAACCATTGTGAAATAAATGCATATTCTTTTTACCAAATATAGTGTCAGGTGATACGTTAATTGACTCACATATGTAACTCTGAATAGTGTAAGGTTAATATTTATTTTAAGACTATTTTTTTCGCTAGCATTTTTAATAGTCTGTTTAGTGAAGGAAAAGTAGTTATGACTCTTCAGAAAATATCATATTGAGGCTTCTAGACACGATAAAATAATTTTAATGGTTATTTTAATAATTTTAATGTATATACCGATTTGTGTGCATTTTTCTTACCCATTAAGGTATACTTCCTCTCTTTACGGAGAATTCAAAAGTTGTTGGTAGATCTTTTATGCTTTCTTGGAAAAAAAAAATTATTGGCGACGGTAGATGGCCAAATTTTCAGGAATTTGTGTCATTTGAATCGGCATTTTATAAGTTTTACAGTTTCACACATAAATTTGTCAGTGACATCGACTGAAATCTTGAAAAATACCTTTGTTTGTTATTAAGTTTCACTTTACTTTCATATATGATGCCAAATAAATCTCTTATGACGAAGTTCTTTTTTTTTATATAAATGACGTCCTATAATATGATTAAAATGGCAGCTGATCACTAACGAGGACAGGGTTTAATAATATTCAAAGTTGTTTAAATTTCACATTTGTTTTGCTCTGTCAGTCCATAAGGATTTAATTTCAAATAGTCACTAATATATATTGGTCAGAAATGAATTGATCATTAATGGATTTCATACGGAAGAGATATTCATAGCAGTAGGTGTTTTGGTTTCAATATATTTTACGATAGTAAGGGAAATTCCCTTTGTGTCAGTTTAATTTTGTTTGAACACAATGAAATATTTTCTGTTTAGAATGTTTTGAAAATAAAAGGTTGGTATAGTCTTTTTATAATAAAAATAACTGCATTAGTCATGGAATATTTAAAAACCGAATGCAGTAATAATGTATGGAAAAATTAAGTTTACTATCATGAAGTTGAATCTCTTGTAAATACGTTAAATTGTAAAGTATATATTAACAAAGAGCGGAAATAACTCAAGCATTAATGGGTTAACATATGGAAGATAATTTTATAACAATGACTGATTCGGCTTCCAGTACATTTTGAATAAGATTTTACAGTATAATAGAAGGTAAAGATACCTTTGTCTGTGCCAAATTAACTTTGTTTAAAGGTAAGTCAATGTTTTTAATTTTAAATTACTTGAAAAAAAATTGGTATAGTCATCTTATGGTGCAAATAGTTTTATTAGCCTCGGAAGTAAAAAAAAGAGAAAGCAGTAACAAAGTAAAGAAAACTAAAGCTCAAAACAAAAATTAAGTAATATATTTTATAAATATATTAATTTCCATAGTAGTGTATAAGTTTATTTATCAATCCAAGACGTCATGAAATTTACTACGTTTAGGAGGTGGGTTGAGTTAGTAAGTAAACCTCATTTCTACCAACCGTCACAATAAATGGTATAAGACTATACTACTTTCACTTATTTTTTTATTTAATTTTATACAAACTCACGACAAACTCGCCTACTTTGACGCATTTAAGGGAGAACAGTGAATATCGTGAAGTAAAATCTACATTATCTCAGACTATGTTTGATTCATCATAAAATAATTTATTCTGCTTCTTTCAAAGTGTATATTTCACAAATTGTTTTAATAATGATTTAAGTTAATAAGTATTTAGCACTGAAATTTCGAGTAACATGAATCATACACACCGAATGAAAAAAAAAAGAAATTTACTTACCCGTAATATAAATGTTGAAATATGAATGTAAGAAACTAACTGTTGAAATATGTTTGAAAAAAACTATATCAATTTGACGATAAACATTTTTTTTCTTTACGTGCGTCTATTACTTTAAAGATACCTGAAGTTGTGAATTTAAAAAAATGAAACTATAAGATTATTAAAACTAAAATAATATGCCATAAAATAAAATATATCACTTTTAATAATATAGTTCATGTTCACAATATAAAAACGATAATTAACTTCTATTTGATATAAAAGATTGATTTCTAATTTACACATTTTAAAAATTATTTTGTGGGCAAATAGATTTATATTTTTTACACTTCATATATTTCGTGTTTTTAAAGAAAGTATTGCTACATATGAGAAAACTCATAAATAGTCTTTACATAGTTAGATACCTATTGCTGTCATAGGCTGTTATAATGGAAACTTTTTAGCCTAAATTGCACTATGTCTCTTTTAAATCATTTGAGATACCACACAAGATACCCTTGATTTAGATTACGCACTCTGAGGTGATTTTATGTAAGACAACTAAACAATTGTTGTGAGGTTATACACTTATTAGTGAATTCGGAAAATTTTTATTTTAAACAGAGCACTAGATTTTAATTTATGTTGAATAAAAAAAAGGCTTTTATAATGAAGAATTTTTAGCTATGTTTTTAGTCGATTGAGATCCGAAGCCAGATAATTCCTTTGATTTGGACTAACATCTCTCAGGTGACTTTATATAAACAAATTAAATAACTTTTATAGGTTTAGACACTTAATAATGACTTAGAGAAAATTTTGTTCTAAACAGAGCAGTATTTTTATTTTATATTAGACCTAAAATAGACTCTTATAATGAAGACTTTCTAGCATGAATATGCTATGTCCCCTTTAAATCATTTGAAATATCACGCCAGATAATTCCTTTGATCTGGACTACTAAACCTAGAGTGGATATTTTTTTACTTCTAATTCGGTACCCCTCGGTATCTCCTGATCTTCTAGCGTGTGGACATACACACCCAAAGGTTTATTTTGCATGTACTATGTTTGCTGAAGATGTTTCGGCCACCTGCTAGTAGTCGTACATGCCACCCTACATTTTTAGCATGATACATCTAACATTAAGCTATCTTACTCCACATTCATTTCACTTAGAACGTTAAACAGTTCATAGCTCTTTCTCAGCTTTGTTCCCAAGAGCAAAGCCTTCCAAGATGAGACAATGTGATGCATATCTTATGTATTGATACTATATTCATATATAAGTGTAAGATTAAAGAAGTAATAAAAATAAGAGTTTACAATATCATTATTAAAATATTTTTATGGTGATACTATAATTTAATGGTGAACAACTACATATGTTGCAAATGGTTTATTTCATTACAACTGTTGTAATTAAAAAGTTAAAAGAAATGGTATCAAAATGTATAGGAATGTTTGCAGTTTACTGCATGTAAAATTTGAATATAAAAATATTAAGGATCTAATCCGGGAGATCTATAAAGAACATTTGAACATTTGAAGACTAACTCGTAGA
The DNA here is from genome assembly GCA_032207245.1 of Pardosa pseudoannulata. Taxonomy (NCBI): domain Eukaryota; kingdom Metazoa; phylum Arthropoda; class Arachnida; order Araneae; family Lycosidae; genus Pardosa; species Pardosa pseudoannulata. The sequence goes on along the minus strand of CM063503.1, from coordinate 43,921,915 downwards.
AAATACATGAAAATACTGCTAATTTTCCCATCCAAATTAAAATACGAAACTTTATTTTAATATTTAACTTTATTTAAAACGTTTGATTTAGCAAACAATTCAAAGAAATATTTTTTTTTACTCAATTAGATATAATGTTTAAACAAATTTTTGACTAGATAGAACTATTTTCTCGTTTTTCTCATAACAGATGAACTATTGATTTCTGTTTGGGATTTACAATTGTACTGACAAAGGTATATTTTATAGTAAAAAAAACTCAAATGTAAGATTCTTGATTTTTCTGAAAGTTTGTTAATCTGCGTATATTAACTTTACTTTATCATCTGTGAAACCAATGATTCAATCAATTTCGAATTTACTCATTATTATATTGATAAGATCTAAGAAACAAAGTAAACACCATTATATTCTATAACTAGCCTAATTTCTTAAGTACCAAAAAAAAAACAACTATTAATTTCGAAATAGAATTTTAAGTATGAAATTGCTTTTGAATGTTTCAGAGTAAATGAATATAATTTTTTTTATTTAAAAAAATTATTCAGAGAATAAATTTTGTTATTATTACTTATGCCTTTTGGACAAGCTATAGTTACTCGACTTAGTAGGGGTACGTCTTCCGTTTTAATCAAGAGTATCGCGACGGTGAATGAACGACGTTTGCTCAAAGTGAGTCCTCGCAATTTAGGAGCAGGGGGTAAGCAGATGACCCCGTACGCTTCGCCTACCATCCCCAGAGCTATTGTCTAAGAACTTCTAGGACGTTGAGACAAAGTTCATATATTACGTGCTTCAGGCGCCCTTAAAGTACACGGCGTATCTTAGGCCGGCTCGAGACCCTAACCCGCAACTCTTCAGTTACGAGATCGCTGCCTTGGACGACTAAGATACAAATGATAATAAATTTCGTTCAACTTGATATATTTTTTAAATAGACTCTTGACTATATATGTTAAAAGTTTTCTCCTTTATCACATAACAGATGAATTATGCATTTCTGCTCTTAAATTTTGATGACAGATGTATTCTTTTAATCTAGCTAAACTAAACTAAACAAAACTTGATTTCGTTGATACTTTATCTATCCGTAAATATAAATTTATCTTTATAAACTATGAACAAATTATTAAATTAGTTTCTGATGTATGCATTGATAATATAAAATAAACAAGTTGAACCCCCATATCTTCTTTAGGTAGCCTAATTTCTTGATGAAAATATTCTTAATTACCAAATATCAAAGTTAATTTCCAAAGTTAAATCATGCAGCTATATTTCAATATATATTAGAATATTTGAAATTTTTAATTTGAAAAACAATTAAGGGAATCATTTTAATTTAACTCGCTATAACTTTAAAACAGCCTCTTGATTGGAGACGGCAAAATATTTTCTCCTTTATCCCATAACAGATGAATTATTGATTTTTGTTTGTGACTTAAAATTTTGCTGACAAAGGAATTTATTAAAGTAACGAAACTCAAATAGAAGATTCTTGATTCTCTGAGAATTCATCAATCAGCAAATACCAATTTTACTTTATCAACAGCGAGCATCAATGATTAAATCAGTTTATAATTTAAGCATTATTGTATCAATAACAAGTAAGACACAAGTTGATAACCAATATGTTTCACAAATAGTCTAATTTCTAAAAAGCTCACACAAATAATACCAATTTCAAAATTTAAGGTAAAATAGCCAGACAATGGCCATGTGGTAACTCTATGCTATTCGGTACTAGAGTCTGTCTTCTGGCATGAATGTTTGCAGCTATTCGAAATCGGGAGTAATCATAGGTCCCTGTCTCACTGTCCCAGGTGTACCAAAATAGTAGACTGTAGTTTTCCAAACGAAACAAGCTAAAATATAAAGCTACATTTTGAAGTGTTTTCTTATAACATGGGGTCACATGCCTGTTAATTATTATTAACCTATACAGCGTCGTGGATTTTGTTAACCATTTTGCTAAAGGAACGCCATATAAGAGGTCAACCTCTGTCTCTAGGACATTGCAAACAAAGTGGGTATTCGTAATTTAGAAGCAGGGATTAAGCAAAAGACCTACACGACTGGCCTACCAACACCAGAGGTATTGCTTGCTAACTTGAAGGACATTGCTACCATGGATCTATTTTACGTGCAACAACTACCATTCATGAACACTTAGGATCTATGGCCGGTTAGAATAGCAATCCCACAGCCATCAAATTATCTTTCCGATTGATCTATCGTGGCTTATATTTCAAAGTTTTGTCGATTAAATTATCTTTTAATGATCAAGATAATTATTATCTTCTAATTATCTATCTTATTATGCGTAACAGCATTGATAATATATAATTAACGAGTTGAATAGCGATGTATTTCATTTCACTTTCTATGGATGATGAATTGCAATTTAAACATAACTCTTCTTTTTTATAGTACGTTTGTTATTTAAACTAGTGATTCTTCTTAACTTCTGCGAAGTTTTGCTAATCACAAAAAATTTTTCTCTTTAATTTTTAAATCTTAGCTTCCTTGAAATGTGATTTTAATGCATTTGAATTGTTATATATATCAGGATGAATTTTTCTTTTCATTATAGTTCTTTTAGAAACAATCTACGACTAAATATAGGGACATTAAGTTGAAAACACACTAAAAAAGTTACGATTTTAATAATAGAATTAAACAATGCATGAATACATAAGCATTGAATTAAGAACGAAATTTTTAACTTTTAGATATGTTATTGAAAGAAAAGATAAAATAGAATTAGGTTTGCTATATAAACAAAAATGTAAGTGGTATAATACAAATATTCTATAATATACCACTCATATTCTTTGCTTCCGACTAAAGAATAAACAACCATTGATCTTAAGGAAACCATATACAGAATTAAGAAAAGAAGTCACAGAGGTCATAAGTTGTATGTTCTGCTGAACAATACATTTCCTTTTTCAGTTTTTATTTTGGGGATAGCTCTCTTTAAAGTAGTACTTACTAGCCTTGTAAATCAATATTCTTGAGTCACTGGTAGAAAACTCACTGCTTGATCCTTAAAACTACTTGCTGGGTAAAAGTCCTTTTTTATTTTCGAGATAAAATTTCATCAGTTAATATACAGTATTTACTCTCAGAAATTACTTAAAAATGACCTACTGAGACCACTTTATTTCAATGCTTTTGCATCTTCTTGTTGATTTAAGTTTTGTTTCTTACTTTCCGCCATGTTTAGGTAGACATTCATTATAGATATGCGATGAAACACTGGTAAGAAATAAAATACAAATGATTTCTACTGAAGAGTAACCACCAGATCATGTTTTCGTGAAGAGATTAACATCACGTGAATATAAGAAGAAAGCGAATGTTTAAACCTATTGATCAAGAGAATGACCTACCTCATCAAGACTAGGATAAAATGCAACCAACGAAGCTACGTTCTTTAGATAAAAAAAAACTACTTAATGTTCAAGACTGATGATGTTACTTTGAAATATTTTCCGTCCTGAATGCAAACCACTATTCGATGAAGCAAGCGCAAGGATGAAATGGGTAGGAAGAAATCCTGGGTTGAATACTTCATTACTCTTTTGAAATTCTATTTATTACAAAAGTCGTGGCTCAGTACAAACCATCCTCAAATGATGTTAGCTTTTCACCTGCTCAAGGAATGGCTGTTGGTCATTACTCACTATCTGAAATGTTTCGTATTTTAAAACAAATGCTATTTAAGCAGATACTAAAGATTAAGTCTTTCCCTACTGAATCAATGAAATGGATTGTATCTTAGGATTTGTTTCATATCTTTCTTTCAA